>OU015490.1:166178815-166653815 GCA_907164885.2 Dolomedes plantarius
TACTGTCAGTACATTGCCATTTATAACATTTTAAAACCGCACTTTCTATGCGTATATCAATATATTAAATCATTTTACGACGGAATGGAATTTTTTCACGATTAACCCTCTCTAGAAAGATTATTCTACAGTTTCTTGAGACGTATGAAGCTTTGATCAGCGCTTCTTTGTTCTGTTTTCCTTTGGAAATTTTGGAATAGAAACAAAGTTCCTCTAAATTCTGAAGACAATCTATTTCGAGAACTCTCTCACGGAAAAAAACTGTGCCGATAGAGCTATTGGTTGGACATATATATAAAAAAATAAACATACTTCAAATTAAAAATTTTTTTAAAAGAAAATTTCTAATATCTCAAGTGTTTCTTATATGCGCAATGGATTTTATATAGACATATTTGGTGGAAAAAATCATTATAAAATGTGTGTAAATTTAAAAATTAACATATTTTGCTATGGTCTCTCTTGGCATATACCAGGGGTGACCAAGATTAACAGCCATTTTGGCATGTTCACGTACTTAGAAGAGCTAAAAACAGAAAAAAGGTTATATTAGATAGGAAAGAAATTTTAAGCGTATTTACAGTAAAGGTATTTCAACCCTTTTTTTTAAATAAGGGATATATAATCCTATCTTTCAATTAATTCTTTTCCCAAGGTCACTTTTTTATTTTCGACCAGTTCCGGACACCAAAGAACCATTTCTTCACCTATACGCGGGGAGGGGAAGGTAACTTCTCGAAGAAAGAATTTTTCACCCATAAGCGGAGGGGTAAAGGGAAGGGAACTTCTCGCTGGGGAGGGAAGACTTTTTGTTCTGTCTGCGATTGTTTGAAGGACGTGGGATGCGTAACCACAAAATCGAAATACCGCTGTTTTATAGAATTCGTTGTTTTTTAGTGTTTCCATTCTCTGACGATGATTGCTGAAGGGTGCGGGTCCCTAAACCTACCGGCTAGACGGGCGAAGCTCGGCTAATAATAAATATTTTAAATTCTTAAATAGTTTTAATAGCTTCAATAATTATTTTTCTTTTAATTGTTTTACCAGAGGATTCAAGTCGGGCATATATTGAGTTGTTGCAGTTCGGAGCAATTCAGTTAAATGTTCATTTACCAACATTGAGCGCTGTTTATTTCTTATCAACCTAAATTTAGAATATAAGCAGTCACAGCTGTAAGTTATGACATAAATGGAAGTTATTCGACAAGCCGCTGATTTTGGAAGAAACGAACCGAAGTTTGTTCTTTCCTGGCATACACATAAAGAAACGAGATACCTGGCATTACGTATTGTGGCAGCATGATTGGTCGTTAGGATAATCTCTGAGGCTTTTTTAAAATTACTACTAAATTCATGACCAAGAAAAACAGAGTCCTTATTGTAAATGATAAGGCCAACTTTAAAACAAAAACTCAACATTTAATAACAAAGAAAATTAACACTAAACAAGTACAACATAATTAAATGAAGTGGACTTAAGTGCAGGTTTAGAAGCGCACGCTCCGAGACCCATAGTATCAAAACAGGAGCTTCAAAAACACGTCTGCCTCGCCGAACGTTACATGAGGGATATGCCAAAATCACAGAGTCTCTGACTATACCTCTGCTTGAAAACTTCGGTGGCGGCCGTCTTCTTAGAAATTGCTTTCCAAAACCGGGGGTCGGCAGATTAGCGGTTGACAGCTCATCTTAACGACGAAATTTTATTATATTCGTGTCAAAGTCGCATAGAGCTATTGCTAAGAACGACAGTTTTACGATCAGATGGGACACGCTTGCTTGAGAACCCGATATGCCTGGGCGTAGCTTTCAGGCTAAAAATTCTGACGGCATTTGCTGGTATCGTTTTTTAATCCGCTCAGAATCCACATACGTATTCAAAAATGGTGGGAACTGGAAAATAGTATTCGCAGCTGTGTTCGTGCCCTCTGTGATAGCGCGTACAGACTGGCACAGCGCTCTCTGCATCTGCCAGTGATTTATGTCTCTCTGTACTCTGTTCCCTGCGCCGGATCGCCTCCTCTGGCGGTCCATCAAAGAAAGAGAGTGGGGTCAGCGGGTCAAATGGTGTCGAGCGGGGTCGGGGGAGACACCAGATCAAGAGCGGGAAGGGTGGTGGTTCTAAATACCGTGTCTAATGTTACCGTGACTAAGTGATGAGAGGAGAGTCGGGGAGAGAACTCTGTCCAATGTGAATGCACCATGAGGTCTTGGGAAAAATAACCCCACATCTTCATTACACTACAGTATATTCTAGGAATCTTACGTAGTCCTGGCATATACGAAAAAAAAAAAACGATTTAATAGCATATCTAATTTTTACTTTCCCTAGAAAATTAAAAATTAGATATATTATTAGATTATATCCTGACTGATGCATTAAAAATAAAAACGAATTTAAAAAAATTTCACAGCATGATGCATTTAAAAAAAAAGGATTAAAATTTTCCCAGACTGATATATTGGACACAGAAATGAATGCAGAGATTTTCCTATGCCGATGTACTGTTCGAGGACACATCGAAAAACTTAGTCTAATCTAAGGTGCAATTTTATCAAATGTCGTTCAGTAGCAGTAATCATCTAGAAGGAGATAGCGGTGGAAAATAGTTAGAAATATCAATAACACTCTTAAATGATATCACAAACTGAAGTGTTTGTTACTTCATCGAATCTTTAAGGTGTCAATAAGAAAGTACAGGAAATAGATATCGTATGGTTTCGAGATCTTCTTGTGTAATGATCCCTGTTAAAATTATTTTCGTCTATTTTATAAAAACAGTATAGATATTGAATAGTTGATTTCTACGGAAATTAGCGATGAACAATGATAAAAAAACCTTAAAACGTCTTGTTATAATGTTGAAATATACGTGCTTTTGTTGATTTTATCCCTTAGACTACTTACTACCTTACATAAGGAAATCTTTGTTGGAAATATATAACATTTTCTTATGAAGAATTTTACAAAAGAAATACCTGATTCACGGTCAGTTTACAAATCGCGGAAGCGTAAGTTAGCTTAAGTATTGTTTCCATTTTGATTTCTAATAGAAAGTGCTCCAAGATATCGAAGCAAAATATACTCCGTGCTTGATATTAAACTACCCCAATTGTTTATATTTCTATAAGTCTATATTACAGACTTATAGAATTATAAATTGATCTTGAGCATTTTCTGTAGTTGGCTCATGACAAAAACAAAACATCGTTAATTTTTCTTTACACAGTTATTGCCCATTTCGTCTCGTTTAAGGCATTTAAAATTAATTACAAATAGTGATAGTTTGCCTGAAAGAAAACAAAGCTTCATTTTATAACCTGCCGTTTACCAAATAACTGCTCATCCTTGTTTAGTTTTTACTTTCTTTATCCATCAATTTTCTGTTAACTTTGGCGACGCATTATGGAGATACAGTTCACAGTTTATTTGAGACCTTTGGTTCAAATCAGTAATGTCGGCTCTACTTATAATGGCACCCATTCCTAGAAGTAAAAATGGGAATCTCTCTTGATCCACGAACCAGATCTTAAACTAATTAGCGCTAACATTAAAAAAAATCAATGAACCATAACAAAGAATAATAGCTCGATAAATGAAACAAAAAGGAAGATGAGTATATTAAACGTTAATCAATTAAGAGATCCATCTTGTTTCATCAATCAGATGGAACACAAGGGAACTTATTAAATACAGGAAACGCAAACGATTAAACTGACAAGTTGAAAGGATAAAACACGACAACCCTACATACTATATCAAAAAGGGAACTTGTAGAAAAGCTGCCATGTCTATGCTGAATAACGACTTCAAATTTAGCATCCTCGGAAATATAAAGAATTAGAAATGATTCTCATCTACTAAACAGTCCAAATCTCTTGGCTATCACGTCTGTACTAAAGCTGCTATGTCTATCCTGCATAACGTCTCCAAATTTAACATCTTCGGAAATATGAAGATTGAGAAACAATTCTCTTCCATTAAACAGTCCAATACATATTAGCTATCACGCCTGTCATGGAGCTGTCATGTCTACCCTGAATAACGTCCTAAAATTTAACATCCTCGGAAATATGAAGAATGAGAAACGATTGTCTTCCATTAAACAGTCCAATATATGTTCTCCTGGCTATCACGTCTATCTTAAAGTTGCCATGTCTATCCTAGATAACGTCCTCAAATTTAACATCTTCAGAAATATGAAGAATGAGAAGCAATTTTCTTCCGTTAAACAGTACAATACATGTTCTCTTGACTACCAACTTTAAGACAAAAATCGCAAATCGAGAGTCTGAAAAATTATGTATTACATCTGTATGATTCAGTTTCCCATATACAGCCACAACCACATCCAACTCTGCGGTTACAGTTATTGAGAAACAAGATCTCGCTTCTAATTAAGAGCCGTTATCATTAGATAAAATATGGAAAGAAAATGATGCAATGTAATTACAGATTTCATGCTTAGGAAATATTCAAGATTTAAAGTATTAATCCTCTTCAGAAACGTATCATTATTAAAATAAATGCCTGCAATACTTTCCTTTTGATTTTTTTTCCTTCCATGCTTACTTAATTTGATTCTCATTTACTTTATCATTTACAAGGAAGTTGTTGAGAAACCAGATCTCTAACAATAACGTAGGAAAAGGAACGGTCAAATATTTCAGGTATTCTTTCTTCAAAAATTCTGGAGAACTATTTAAAGAACTGGACTTCTTCCAGCATTCATAAAATTGTTAAAATAAAGTTGTTCAACATTTCTCTGCATGGATCAATTTTTACCCTTTCTTTTCACATTTATTTTTATTTACTTTACATTATAGCTTTTGACATACTAGTTTGCTTCTCACATTTGAAGTCCAGCAGTTATCAAACACTGATATTTGCACAAAGAAAGTGACAATCACCAATTATCATTAGAGCTAAATTTTTAATTTACACGCATTTAATAATAATTTCTATTCTTCAAATATGTCTTTGTGTAATGATCATTATGCACGTAAAAATATTTAGACAATTTGAAATTTTGTTTAAAAAAATTTGAATTTTAAATTTAAAGCACGTTTAATTTTTGATATCGATATATATATAAAACAGTTCCGTAACTGACTGACTGACTGACTGACAGACAACGCACAGACCAAACCGCTGGACCTCAAGGGCTGAAATTTTGCATGGCGATTCTTCTTATAGTGTAGGGGTGCACTAAGAAAGATTTTTGAAAAATTCTTCTTAAATTTTTAAAATTAAATTTTTAAGCTCTTTTAGTAACTTTTTTTTATTCTTCTTATAGAGTAGGGGTGCACTAAGAAAGATTTTTGAAAAATTCTTCTTAGATTTTTTTAAATTAAATTTTTAAGCTGTTTTAGTTACTTTTTTTAAGTTTGCATTTAAAATAATAATTTGAGGGTTATAAAATTTATATCACGAGAAAGGTCATAAAAATTCCTTTAAAATGAAATCTTTTTCGAATCTTCACCTCTTTTCTGATTTCTGGTGAATTTTTAAAGATTAATTTTTAGAATTTAATTTATTAAATGCTGATCACGTGATTTCTTTTTCTGGTACTTTAAATTAATTTATCGTCCCGTGCATAACAACGAAATAGACAAAAAATATTTTATTTCTTGCTCATACAGCAGACGATTGAAAATTATCCAAAAAAATATTAAAATACAGAAAAAGATATGTTCCTGAAACTGTACTATATTCTTTAGGATGTTCTATCAGATTTAATTTGAATATTTTCTTCTACATTATTTTGTCTATAAAAATACCCGTTACGATTTTTTTATAAATATATTTTTTTCGTGTTTTTTTACATCAATTGCATACATTGATCGTTTATTTAATATAAATATATTTATACATATTTTTGGCATTAACTGCATATATTGACCGTTGTATTTAATTTGAATGTACTCCGTAGCGAAGTACGGGTTTTCAGCTAGTATACAGATATATGCCAAATCAATAGCTCTATTTGTCTCAACTCTGTGCATAGAAAAGTTATCAAAATAATTTGTTTTCAGGATGCTGAAAATTTTTTTTTGAAATTTCTTTTTCCTTAATCCTAAACAGAGTATCCTGAATAAATATTTGTATATTTCATCGGTCAAATTTCAAAGCTTAATTTAAATTTTATTTATAAAATATTTAATCACTGAGTGGTAGTGAGATTTTTTCAGGGTTAATTTTTGAATTAGGTAATTCACACATTTGAAAGGGGGCCTAGACACAAAAAGGTTGAGAATCACTGGTTTAAAGAAAATAAAACAAAGGGACGCTAGTAAAAATATCGTAGATTTGCCTCATATGAAATTTTAGATATATTATTTTAAAGATGGCAAATCATGAAAAACTTCTATTTCGAGATAAATAGATACCAAGTAGAGTGGTACATCACGGTATTCATGCACAGTATAGTGCAAAAATTTGCTACCGCCAAAATATTGATAACAGAAAAACAAAATGCTTGGCAACTTTTTCTGTAATAAAAATTTAACAACCGTTCGCATCAAAATAACATCTAAGTTTAAAATTTGACTAAATAAAAATATTATGCATGTCTAAAGAAGCAAGCAGTTACATCTGGAATCAGGTAATAATCCATTGATAATGTATGTATTGAACGCAGAATTACTATTACAGCAGTTGAAAAAAAAGTTTGGATGAACGATCGTTACATAGGCTCTCGGAATATCTTAATAAGGTCATCACCTTTTCTTCATTTATCTAAGATTTACTAAAAATCTCCTGATATCAAATCGAGCGAGATTTGTGTAAACGAAAGATCTATCTTCCTCTGTAAAATGAGATTTATTAAAATGATATTATTAATTTACAAAGCAAACGGCACAACAAACAGTAGCCTAACTTACAAAAGCCCCAAAAACATAATTTTAAGAAATCTGTGAGAGAATTTACATAAAATACTCAAATTTAACACCAAAAAAAATCAAAATCACCCTACCTTTTTAGGGAATTATGAAACTAGATATCGATTACTATATGTTAAATAAAGAATTTTCTGCCTTCGATTCTTTTCAGGTGTTGAAAGTTTTCAGCTATTCTTACGTTTGAAACGTTATATGTACTTTTCTGTACTAAATGACCTTATTACTTTATATGCATTATATCAATGTTAGAGAATATAAGGGCGATACATATATAATTAAATTGAAATTTTTTTATTTTCAATTTTTTTATTTTCATTTTTACAATAACTACTAAGTTTAATTCTAGGGTATTATAAGCATCTTTAAAAAAAATCCCTCAAAGTATGGAAAAGAGAGTACAGTAAAACTTCGTTTATCCCGACTAGCTGAACCATAGTCGAACCATAGTCGACTAGCTGAACCATAGAACCTTAGTTAAGGCAATCCGGACAATCGAAAATCCAGATAATATGGGTAATAAGCACAAAAAAAATCCTTAACTAAGCAGACTTACCGTTTATTACGATAAAAAACTATGTTTTGTAACAAAATTACATAGTATTGTTTACAAGACATTAAAAAATATAAAAATAACTTTTCACATCATTTTTTAACAAACAAATGGTAAGTCTAGTAAAGCTTTCTTAAACTCAGCAAAAAGCATTTTATTACCATAATTTATTGTACAATCTATACAGGAACTGTACAATGAAAAGCGAATATTTGGCGAACTTGAAGTTACGTTCTTGCTATCATAGTTAAAAATTATTAATCTAATGTGAACATTAAATAAAAATGTCTACAAATCTGATCCGGATTATCCGGAGATCCGGATTAACGAGGGCCGGATAAACGAGGTTTTACTGTATATATAACAATTCAAACAAATTGCCTATTATTTCGTATAAAATGATAAAATTTTAATAACTAAATTTGTTTTCAATATATTAACTCAAAACGTAGATTATTGTTATTTGAGCTCTTCGCTAACAATATAACCAAGTTTCAAAAGAATTCAATGAAAATCAAATGAAAGTCCACTTACAGCTTCAATTTTTCTGCAGCAAGGCATAGATACTTTTAAAAACACACAGCTAACAAACAGTGTTATGTTACAGAGAACGTTACTATCTAGACGCTAGAGCACTGAATTCACGCCAAAATATTAATACTTCGAAAGAAGATAGGGATAGGCAACTTCTAACGAATCTATTCGAACCAAATAGGCAACTTCTTGTTCTAAAGGTAAATATAGAAAGTTCTGTATTTTTTATGACCTTTTGTTCCAATTAGATTTCATGCTTCGTGACGACAAATGAAAAAATAGAAAAATACTCCGCTCGGAATATTTCTACATCCAATTAGGATACCCCATATCCGTTCATTAATATTTCTCTCATCTAATTCCTATGTTGTTCTTATCGACACAAATAACGAACATTTCCTGAACTTCTGGACAATGTGGAACGACTCTCTTTTCACAATACTATGTTCGCACAGTATCTCGTTTCTCTCGTTTCACATTCGATACAAATCAAGGCAGAGTATTTCAAAATCGAACACCAGTCTGCTAACGCCTATCACAATGTTTCCCGTTTCTTTAAATTAGATTCTCGTTAATTCTGAACGATTATTCAATTCGCAGACAGGCCAAGTGGTAGTACAATCCGTCAAAACTTTACGAAAGTGTCTACACAGGAAACTATGATGCAAATGGAGAGTTTAGTTTGGGGTCAATCTATCGGTGTGAACAGGAAAAGATATCAATCATTTATATCACAGCGTAAAAATGATTGGAAATACACATCAGCAATTCAGAGGTCGAAGTTTGATTGAAGGACTCGTTTCAAAATAGTGCTCACTCGACAGGTATGCAAATAGCGTGCAATTCAATCTTGCACTTGCAGACAATGCGAATTTAATCGAAGTTTTGAGACAGTACGAGGAGAAATGAAGGACGATTGAACTCTAATTGTATATGCATAGTTCATTAAAAGCTAACTTTATGATATGAAATAGCTCAAAAATTGAATTTTAAATTTTGTTCTATTTATTATGTTTGTTATTAAAGGTTAAGAAAATGAAAATATCAATTTCACGCTAAATAATGAGCATTAGACTTTTTGTCTATGTTGTATAATAAGTAATTTATTTACTTATGATCGATGCATTTCTTTAACGGCATAACAGTTTTTTTTAACAGTGAAATAAGTCGCTATGCTTGTCATATAAGTGTGTGAGGGTTCTTAACCTCGTTATATCTAATCTATATGTAACTTTTGCAAGCTAAAATAAAAATTATTATGTGTGGGTCAGAGAAAAAAAAATTAATGCAAATATTTAGAGCTTAATATTTTTTTCCCTCGCGTGTCGTTCCGAGTTTTAATGTTTTTATGCTTATTAAAAATTTCTATTGCTGTTTAATTGAATCGTAGTTTTACATGATTTTAAATAATTTTTTAAAAAAATATTTTGATCAAAGAATCTTTACAGCAAAATAATTCACGTATTCTGAAACCTGCGATATTTCCTTTAGTATATTTAGCCATCTAGCCTCCTATTTCCTTCTACATTCATGAATTTTATTTCAAATAAACGCATGCATTTATAATAAAGATAAATGGTGGACCCTTTAGTCTAACAACTTATGATATCCGAATAATTACAAAAAGTCCTTTTCTTTTCTGACATTTATGTCCTTTTTTATACGTAAATCAAACTCTCCAAAACGAGAAGAGAAATTTTAACTACTCTAACAGAATTTAACTTTTATTCGAAGCGTTGTTGTTGCTGCATATACCCCCTGGTCGGAATGTATTCAAGACCAGGTCCATATAGGTTTGCGGGCTTAGATAAAAAAGGGTGTTTTTAGGGGCCACATTTTTTTAGGGGCATTTTGTGGGGGGAACATTTTTTAATATTTTGTACAACCGAGACGCGTTTTTTTTTATTAGATTATAAGTTCCATACATATGTTAAATGTAAATAAACTTCCATTTCATTATGTAAGTGTGTATTTTCTATTTATTTCAATTTATCTCTGAAACTGGATGCCTATTTGGAACCAGAATTTTTTTTTGGAAGGTCTAGGGCAGGGGTCGGCAAGCTGCGGCTCGCGAGCCGCATGCGGCTCTTTTGATGTAAAGTTGTGGCTCTCCAATTCCATACGAAAAAATTAATAATTTACTATCAAAACCCTTAAAAAATAAGAAAATTATTTTTAAGTACCTAATTTCTCAATAGCTTCTATTTTCATAATCGTTAATTACAAATCGCTCCGCTTAACATGACCGTAATGAAATAAATTTGAACTATTGTTTTGCTCTTAGAGATGAGACTCCATGGCCATGTATGTTTATCTTTCAGCCAATTGCATTCCATTTCCGTCTCACCCAAATAACCACCGTGTAGAGTCTAAACAACACGTCTAGACTCTAGACGTGTTGTCAGTCAGTCATCCTCGGATAGCGCGGTCGACGTTACGTTGCATGTGTGTTAATTTAATCGCTTGCGGTTTTTGCGTGTCTATTCCCTTGTTGTTTCAAGAAGAATACGATTTAGAAGCGAATTATCTTCTCAAAGGTATGTACGCGTATAATATAATAAAATCAGTAACATAATTGAATTACATATCTGAGAATAGGGTTAACGAAGTAATAATGGTTACTAAATTGTTTGCCGTTTTAGATAGCTAAGTAAAATTTTTAAAATTCATTTTTTCAGCTCCGCCGCCAGCATGGCATCTGGTAAAAAAAGAGAAGAACTGAACAAGAAAACCGAGAATTCAATCAGGATTGGACGGAGTCGTTTGCATTCATATGCAACACAGATGGCCTTCTGACTTGTCTCATTTGTCACAAAAAACTCGCATACAATAAGAAATCAAATTTGGAGAGACACTTCACTACAAAACATACCCAGTTTGCTGGTAAATATTCAATCAGTGACGCACGAAAAAAAGCTGTTGAAGAGCTAAAATAAAAACAGTCAATTTCCATGCTAAGTAACTGGGCGCAATCTTCCAATAATGTAAATCTGGCAAGCTTTGCAGTATCATTAGAAATTGCAAAAAGAGGAAAACCATTCACAGATGGTGAGTACGTCACAGATTGTTTTATACGTGCATGTGAAGAACTGTTTCGTGATTTTAAAAACAAAACAGAAATCATGAAAAAAATAAAAGATCTGCCATTATCTGCTAAAACAGTACAAGATAAAACTGCTAAAATGTCTTCAAATGTAACACATATGCAAGTGGAAGACATTCAACTGGCTTCTGCCTTATCACTTGCAATAGATGAGTCTTGCTACACAAAAGACAAGGCACAAGCTATCCTTTTCGTGAGGTATATGTCGTCCCAAGGTCCAAAAGAAAAACTGCTAGGATTGCTACCTCTCTCAGGGCAAACCCGTGGAGAAAATATAGCAAATGCTGTGCAAAAATGACTGGAAGACAATGGAATCGATATAAATAAAATCGCTTCTATAGCAACTGATGGTGCCAGAAGTATGACAGGAATACATAGAGGGGTAACATCAATTCTTCAGAAAAAAATAAACCACGAAATCCTAACGTTTCACTGCATAATTCATCAAGAAGCACTTTGTGCCCAAACATTTCCGACCGAAATAGTTGAGGTCATGAACTTGGTAATTAAGATTATTAACAGCATCTTGGCAAAAGCACTCTACCATCGCCAGTTTAAAGATTTCCTTGAAGAAATAGATAGCCAGTTTTCTGACCTTCTTCTGCACAATAAAGTGCGATGGTTTTCCAGAGGTAAACTATTGCAACGTTTTGCTTTGTGCTTAAGTGAAATAAAAACATTTCTCAATGAAAAAAGCATTGACCATCCCGAATTGGAAGAAGACAAATGGCTGCAAAATTTCAACTTCATGGTAGATACCACAATGAAACTAAATGAACTAAATCTAAACCTGCAAGGAAAGGGCAACCCAGCTTACGCCTTGCTTGAAGTAGTAGTTTATTTCGAAAAAAAATTCCTTCTTTTTGTTGAAGACACGGAGAGCGGTAAATTACTTCATTTTAAAAATCTGAAGCAATATCGCGATGAGACCAATGCAACTATTGACACAAATTACTTCAGCATAGCTTTAAAAAACATGAAGGATGGATTCGCTGAGAGATTCGAGCAATTCAAAACAAACAAATGTACTCTCGCGTTCATAGTAAATCTTGTCAACACAAATACAAATGAGATCAACATTGAGCCATTTGGAATTGATGTTGGATCGCTTCAAATGCGGAGCAAGTTGTAAGAGTTGGAGATTCAGAAATGCATGCACATCGCGCAGCACAAGTGGACAGCTCTAAAAGAAATTCCGCGAGTTGAGACCCTTATATTCGGCGCATGGAATAGTCTTCCAGAATGCTACAGTGAGGTGAAGAAGTTGGCATATGGAGTGTACCTATCGGGTCCTATGGAGTGGATCTTCCCTATGGAGTGGATCCCTATGGAGGGGATCTTCGGGTCGACATATTCGTGCGAGCAAGCGTTTTCTTGCATGAATATAATAAAAAGTAAAGTTAGAAGTCAACTAACAAATAAAAATCTAGAGTCGTGCTTGAAACTTAAAACAACAATTTATAAGCCAGATTTAATCAAACTTTCAAAAGGCATGCAAAGCCAATGCTCCCATTGATGTAACTATCTATATTTGTGTTTTTATATGAATAAATATTATTCCGTATTTAAAGCCGTTTTATTTAAAATCAAAAATCAAATATATATAAGCAAATACTATAATATTGAAACGAAAATTTTTAATGGCTCTTTAAAAACTGGGAAATTTTGTAAATTGTAACTTTTGGCTCTTCCGTTTCAATAGGTTGCCGACCCCTGGTCTAGGGTGATCTCAAGTTGGTGTTAGGGAGGAACAGGGGGATTTCGAGATGGCGCTAGGGGGGGGGGGGGGCGCTTCGTAGAGGTTGGCAACACTGAGTGCGACTTCGGTTTATAATGGCACCACAAGGGTAGGAGTTCGATTTAGCCAAGTGCCACCTCATTTGACCGAGCACTCCTGGGGGGACATCTGGGGGGATCGTACCTTCCCCACCCACTGACCTCAAAGAAGGACTTTTCGGGCTACGGATTTAAAGTGCCGATATCCGGTCTAGACACGGATATATTTAATGGCGTTAGTTGAGATTCGATCTGAGCACCCTCAGTACCGAAAGCCAACACGCTATCATTAGGCTACCTCTGGTCCTATTCGAAGCGTAGTATATGTAATTCACACTACCTAGACTAAACAAAACTAACTCCTCTATTTCTTGATTTTATTTCACGATTCCGAGTTCTCGGTTCTACTTACTTGCCTTTTCATCCCATTTTGCTTTTATTTGTTTGTTTCGTTTTAAGCCTTTTGTGCTAGCGTTGCGGACTTTGCACTCACCTGTTTTTCTTACGGACGAATTTCTTTCAGATCTCGTTTCTACAGTTAATAGCTAAGATTTTGATAATCCTTGCATTTATGAACTGACCATAGAGACAATCATATCTAATGCTGCTGGGATTGATTGATAAAGAGCTATAATTATTGTTTCGCAACTACATGCAATCCTTAATTTTTATTTTGGATTTCATGGAGCTGTGTGTTTCTATTTTAACATACTACAACTTTTGGGGGAATATGTTTTGTATTTATACTTCTTTCCAACTTGGCAGGCACATTGTCTTTCGACATTTGCCCTCGACACCGCAAAATTGTTGGTTTCTTGTAGTGGGGTCACTAGAGGTGAACCAACATTGGCCCGGGTTTAGACCGAGAAACCCGAGTGGCGCCATTTGGGAAGCTCGTAATCTCCTCCCTTTCAAACAAACTGCAAGGAGGGACTTTCTGGTTTAGAGATTTAAAGCACCCAAACCCGCCGTAGACACTGGAGCATTCAGTGGCACTTTTCGAGATTCGATCCCGACGCGTTAATCAAAAGGATACTAGGGGCAGTAAAAATAAATTATAAACAGGTTTTAAATTCAATTCTTTAATAACAGTATATAGTGCGATTGTCTCTAATAAAAATTCATAAATGTATAATTTGTGAGCATTTGCAAATAACCCATTTAAGCGTAATTTTAAAAGACAGGATGAAAAACTATTTTGACTTATTCGAAACTAGCTGTCATTTAAAATTTTTACCGTGCATATTGGGAATCTGTTCTTTCTTTAGTACAAGTATTCCTCGACTTAGCCCGAAATTTTTAAATTAAAAAAAAATTCTCAAAAATACTGTTCCTTGAATGTACAGTACATACCTATGTGTATTACATAACTATTAAGAAATATGATGCAATATTCTGCAATACTGAAAAAATTTATGACGCAATAATAAAAATATATGATGCAATTGCTTCGATATCCCCTCGATAAATCAAATAAACCTTCATTAGCTTCAGAAATGGCTCCAGCTCTTCATTATATTAATAAAGGACTACAACAATTAGAAGCAATGGATCCAAATGAAGAAAGATTCACAAGTGTAAATCGTCGTATCCGGGAAAATCTGGCTTGCTACCAGACAATATACAAGGAAAAGAAGACGCAAACTGTTGAAACTACCTTGGATAACTTCCTTAAAAAACTTGTATCTTCTGTCACAGATTCTGAACCATTGGGTTGTACTAACATAATAAGTATTGATGACGAAGAATAATTTATGTCTTCTAGATTCAATGTATTAAATTATGCATGTATGCATTTAATGATTTTAAATTATGCATGTATGCATGAAAGTAAAATATATATGTATGTACATACACAAATTTTTTTTTTTTATAAACTCGACTTACGACCAACTCAACTTACAACTAATGTCTCGGTCGCTAACTCGGTCGTAAGTCGATGTATTTCACTTTCTTTATGTAAGCTGCATCGCAGCAAAACTCAGTTTTCGTTAAGGGGGCTCACAACCTTTGAAACTTCAAAAAATCGATTTTTGGTTTTTGCTATATTCTGATTTTTGGGACATTTCTGAACAATATGCAAAAAACCGCATAAAAAAATTTGCATTATTTCTCGAGTTATGAGAGTTTATGTAAAGCTCACTCTGTTGCCATAGCCATGTTATTCCAACTTCAGTTTTCTCAAATATGGGAATTTTTGGATTGCGCGCAGTTACTCCCAAACTATGTGTGCTAGACACACAAATTTTTCATCAGATTTGTATTATAAGCTTCTTTACACACTAAAACCAGAAAAGTAAAAAAAAAATTCTTAAAAAGTTTTTTACACTTGAAAATGTTTTAAAAAATTGCTAAATTTTAAATTTTTTTAAATTTTCTGTAAATTTTTCAATTTAAACTATATTTTTTGTATATTTTTTGGTTTAACATTAAACTTCAGTGTATTATTAATTTAATTTGACCAAAAAATAGTTTCTGTATGCATATTTCTTAATTTTATGATGCGCGAAACATCCAATGATTTTTTTTCCTTTTTAGTAATGTGTATATTTAAAAATAAAATCCGAAAATTATTTATGGCTTTAGAAGTTCTATTTTTGTATAAAATAGAACTGAAGACTTGCAATTTTGATATGAAACAAAATATATATATATATATATATATATTAATATTATTGGTGTTTCAGTAGCACGATTTTGATCATGTTTAGGGTCATTTCCCCGTAGTCAAAGGTTATGAGCCCCCCTTAAACCGGGATATTCTTCCACATAACCATGAAATTTGTCCGTTAGTACCTACATTTGACCCGTTTACAGCCTTAAACGACGAAAATAAAATCGCACACAAAATGACGTAACGCCAGGCACCGTAAATACCCGAACGACTGTTTTGACGGGGCACCTCATTATGCCCGCATGACAGACGTGATGTTACGAAATCCTTCACTCACCCTGACGAAGATGAGCACCTTGGTGTCCCCGATCCTGTATTTACCGTCAGCAACTCGAATCATGGGAAACTGGGACGGGCACGTACACCGGCTCAGGAGCTCCACTACCTGCGGGAGAGAAAAAAAGAAAGGAAGGTAATTAGCGGACACGAATCGAGGCAACAAAAATGAAGCTTTCACTGATGGAGAGAGAAAGTAACGAGGAGCAAACAGTCGGGGGAAAAAATATTAAACGAGAAAGTGAGTTAGGTGTTGTTTTGTTGTTACGGCTTCCATGTATTGTTTGATGAGTTATTTTCCATGTTAGAGGCACGAGATTTGGGAATAAGTATGTCATGCGCAAATCCTTCACCTGGTGCAATGAGTTTGTGGGGGCTCAGGCTTAGGCATTAAATTTTACTGAAAAATTACTGTGTTATAAACGGAGAAATAAACCATTTAAGGCTGCTGTGTACTAAACCTGTTGAATTCGCTCACCTCACTGTTAACCTAGAAGAAAATATGTCCAAGGAATGTCGACTTAGATTTAAAAATTCTATTTAAAATTGTACTCCGTAATAGAGAAAGAAATTTTACACCTCGGGGAATTTTCCGTTTTTTTTAAATGCAAATATTTTTAAATTTAAAATATTCGGGGATAAAAATCTGCTATAATGTATTTAAACGCTGATGAATTCCTTTGGTGGACGAAATTTATAAAATGAATCCTGTTCCAAGGTGCAGAAAAGTTCGGGCTATCTGAAAATACAATTTTTATTGGATTATCGGCATTTATGTAGCTGTCAATAGTAGACACATTTTTTTTCTCCACACGTTAACATTGAGATGAGCGAATCCAATAGGGTTAGTACACGACAGTCTTAAGAACAAATAAGGGTATTAACAGTAACCAATATGATAAAGGTATTGCTTTTATTGAAATTTTGAAGGAATTCACGAACTCCTTTAAAACTGTACAGTAAGAATCAAAACAATACTAATACTGTTTAGATGCAGTTTTCAAGATTCCTCATTTCTATCTATATACAGTGGAATCTCGATCGATCGTTTTCGGATCCATCGTGCAGACGGCTTAACTGACTGACTCACTGACATACGACGCACAGTCTAAACCGCTGGACCTAAAGGGCTGAAATTTTGCATGGCGAGTCTTCTTATAGTGTAGTGGCGCACTATGAAAGATTTTTGAAAAATTCTTCTTAGATTGTTTAAAAGTAAATTTTTAAGCTGATTTTGTAACTTTTAAGTTTGCATTTAAAATAATAATTTTAGGGTTATAAAATTTATATCACGAGAAAGATCATAAAAACGCCTTTAAAATGAAATCTTTTTCGAATCTTTACCTCCAATTTCTGATTTTTGGTGAATTTTTAAAGATTAATTTTTAGAATTTAATTTATTAAATGCTGATAACGTGATTTCTTTTTCTGGTTCTTAAAATTAATTTATTGTCACTTGCATACAATGAAATAGACATTTTTTTTCTTTCTAATGCGGCAGACGATTGGACATTATCCAAAAAATATTAAAATACAAGAAAAGATATGTTCCTCAAACTGTACTATATTAACTGTGCTATATTCTTTAGTATGTTCCATTAGATTCAATTTGAATATTTTCTTCTACATTATTTTCTCCATAAAAATATACGTTACGATTTTTATATAAATATATTTTTTTGTTTTTTTTACATCAATTGCATACATTGATCGTTGTATTTAAAATAAATATATTTATACATATTTTTGGCATTAAGTGTATACATTGACCGTTGTATTTAATTTGAATGTACTCCGTAGCGAAGTACGGGTTTTCAGCTAGTTCAATATAAACACATATTGACTAATCTAAAAAAAACTGTTTTTATAAACTAAATGAAATGCAAAACATACTACGGCACGTTTGAGAGTGGAAAGCAAAGACAGTCGTTATTGAAGAACAAGCTGCTACAAGAAAAGGGTGAAGACATGGGATACGATATTAACAGTAATTGTGAAATTTTAAATGTCTAAACTAAGCAAGCGTCTGGCAATTTCGGCAGTAATATTTGCAATTGTGTGCTGGATGAAGAAAGTAGGCTTGATATCACGAACGGAGAATTCTCAAATCGAAATATTTAAGAAAATGTGAATATTTTAGGGATTGCATCTTTCTTTCCATTTCGGTTTCCTGTTCGAAGTCTGCTAATTTTAGCCGCAATATCGTTTCTCATACTTGAAAACTAGAGAAATAATATAAATTTTCTTTCTTCATGATATTTTTAAAAATAAGCTCTAGGATTTTGCATTTGCTTTCATCCATCCAATAATCTCAGTTTAGTGACTTATAAGTTCTTAAATAAGGGGACTTTCCAATTCAACATTTTCCTCAAAGTTATATTCGATCTACAGAAGAAAACCCCCCAAAAAAACTGATCTTCAATTTACAGATAGTTGCCAAGAAAGTTTGACTGCTAATAAAGAACTTTTAACGTGAAGAAAGTAAAGAAGTGAAGAAAGAAAAAAGTAAAGAAAAACGTCATATGTGCATACTATATTTTAAACCTTATCAGGGGTTGAGGGAAAGATCTAAAGGAACTTAGAGGGCCTCAGCCCCATCGCCATAGTTATGGTCCAGAACTAGTGGCCACAGAGCAGTTTCAGGGACCTATTCGAGGGCTGTCTTATAGAAGGGGCATTACAAAGTATACACAAAGAAACTTAAATATTCAATGTTTATTTTAGATTACAAATACTATAAGTACAACTGAACGAATATAACTATAGATTTTATCGTAACAAATGCATAATAATCGTTTCTCATACTTGAATTAATGCCTTGAGAAAATTGCTTGAAAACCTCGCTTGAAAATACAGTAAAACCTCGTTTATCCGAATCTCCGGATAAACCGGATCAGATTTGCAGACATTTTTATTTAATGTTCACATTAGATAATAATTTTTAACTATGATAGCAAGGACGTAACTACAAGTACGCCAAATATTCGCTTTTTCAGTTTGATTCAAAGTACAGTTCCTGAATAGATTGTACAATAAATTACGGTAATAAAATGCTTTTTGTTGAGTTTAAGAAAGCTTTACTAGACTTACCAATTCTTTGTTAAGAAATGATGTGAAAAGTTATTTTTATATTTTTTAATGTCTTGTAAACGGTACTATGTAATTTTGTTACAAAACATAGTTTTTATCGTAATAAATGTTAAGTCTACTGAGTTAAGGATTTTGTTTTGCTTATAACCCATATTACCCGGATTTTCGAATGTCCGGATTGCCTATGGTCCGGATAAACGAAGTTTTACTGTACACCTTTACATGAAGAGGAAATAATGCTTACTTTGTTTAAGTCTTTTTCGTGAGACAATACTTTATTGAAATATTTTACATAAATATTTTTAATTATCTGTTTGTTGCATAACATTTAAAACAGTTTTCCGAAAGAAATTTAAAAAAATAATTATGCGTATGAACTCGGTCGCGAATGAGATATCCAAGAAATTTGAAACTACAGATCACATAGTATTTTTAACACCTTATTTGAAAATGTTATGATGTACAAAAGCTTCAATAATGAGTATGTAATATAGCTATGGTTGTTTAACAAATTATATGTTATACTGTTAGTTTCATGTCAAAAATTTTTTAATTTATATTTCTCTATTTTTTTACCCCTGGAAAAAACAATTTGTTGATTACTTCATTTTCCAAAGAAAGTTCAGTAAGTATGCCACAGCTGAAACATTAAGTTACGTAAGATATCAGTCCCACTTCGGTTTGACATGTACTGGAAGTTACCGTACATTATGAAAAAAAAAAGATTAATTTTCCAATTTAAGAGCTTGCTAAATGCCCCAATGATGTAACCCCCCTCTTCCGTTTACCACAACAGCTGTGTCAACAGCAGAATATTCCACTTCAACGGCATCAGAGTTGTTTTTTTCTTTGTAGTAGTTTATGTGTACAGAGGAGGCTCATTAGAAAACGAAAAGAGATATATTCAAATGATCTTACAAAAAAAAGGGGCTTTTTTATTTTTTTATTTTTATCTAGACTTGAGTGGGTAGCTCTTGAACAAACTCTGTTTTCATTATGCTTCAAACTACGCAGGAAACTGGTTCTATGGGAAAAATTTTGTCACATTCTTTTAGCCGGTAAAAATAGCGAAAACATTTTGATAAAGGCGATGGATATTAGAAAAATTTAACGAAAATAAAGAAGGCAATTGTCATTGGGATCTATTTTTCTTTCAATTGTTAACATTTGAAACCTTTCAACAAGAATGTCAAGGCTGATTGAAACGAAATATTACAAATATAGTATTACAGCATCGAAAGAGTTGAAAATACAAAATTTAATTCAACTGTTATTATCAGAAAGTTCTTAAGAGCAATATCGACGTTACGTGAATGGAAAATTACGAACATAAGTATTGTAGAATCGAAACAATTGAAAAAAATCAAGAAAAAAAGACCATCGACGTAACAAAAATGGAAATTTTTACAAATGATAAAAATGCTTGAAGTAAAATCCTAATAATTGTACAGGTTCAAAGAAAAAAAAAGACAGTTTGGGGAATATGTATCTCATTAAGGTTTCCCATAAATCTCTACCCACGGACAGAAAAAAAATATTAATGATATATGTCTGAGATCCCACATTAATTATGTTCACCTAATGCATCGGTAATATTTTAACTTTTTGTGATACAAATAGATATAATTACAACACTTGATCTCAGTATACAGTGTGCAGCTTTATATAACATAATTTAACATAGCCTCACACATTATATGCACTTAACATTTTAGACAACGTACTAAAATACTATTTTCACTGCTCTGAGAAATTAATTTTTACGTATTAAAACAAATAGTTGACAGACAATTTATCACAAACAATTGTTTACTTATTAAAAGAGAAGACGAGTAGAAATATTTGATAAATACAACCCGAAATGTTTCCTAAATTTTTATTTCAGTAAACCATGGTACATATCTTTATACTGCGAACTGCCATGTCGCCTACCATTTAACACCATTTTAACAGCGGAAAACGTCGCCCAGTGGCTAAGTGGTTAAGGCATCAGCCTGTCACGCCGGGGGCGCGGTTTCGATTCCCGCATAAGACTTGGTTGTATTCTGGGGAACCGATCAGTCTTCCGCCTGCAAAAGGAGAGAAAGGGGAGCTGCAGCCCATCGTCCATAGCCGGTGTCATCGTTTGTTAATAAAATTCTTCGATTCTGAGATTTGTGTGTTTCTATTTCCTTGTATTCATATGTACACCGGACTGGGGTGTAATGCCGTCAGCCCCCAAGGACATTAGCCTCCCCCCCCCCCCCCCAAAAAAAAAATGAGCTGAAAATGCCCTTTCAACATCTACTGACGTTAAAAAATAATATACAGAAAGTTGCTTTGGAAGCAGGAACTTCTGTTAGTACGGAAAAAAAATATTAAGACATCATGTTACGGTTTAAAATATTAAGCCTTGCAAACTCATAGTAAAATTGTAGTCGTGGCGGCACAAGTGGTCAAACTTCATATATACACAGTTTCGTGTATACAGACCATATTTATTACGTCATTATGGGAGCAAGGACTTCCTCGAAAATGGGATCCTCTTCTAGTTGAAGAGAGTAAATGTAAAATCACTATTATATATGACGCCATGCCACAAAATCCCAAAGTGGAACCTTCCTGTGGTCACAATTGCCATTAGGTGAGCAAATTTCGGAATCTGGCACCGATTTATACAGTTATATCCTGTAGTCTAAAACTGTAGGTATGCTGTCTATTTTCTCAAGGGTCAATTTTAGCTCGGAGCTCGCCTGAGGGTAAATAAAAAAATACGAAAAATTTAAAAGAGGTTAATAAAATTGGTAAATTGTCAGACTAATTAAGATAGAGAATTAGTTTATGATTAAGTTAAGGAATAAGAAATAATTTTTGGCATAACGCGCGCACGCACTACCACACACACACACACACATATATATATATATACAGTGGAATCTCGATCTATCGTTTTTCAAGGGACCGATTGAAATGAACGATAAATGCGGAAAAACGATAGATGCGGAAACATAACAAAGCAATATGACCGTTCTGACTGGATAAAATGAACGACACATACGGAAAAACGATGGATCCGAAAACGATCGATCGAGATTCCACTGTATATATATATATATATATATATATATGTACTTCCTTAGCCAAACCCCCACGCCCCTCTAAATGGTCACATTTTGTTCAGAGCCGATTAAATACACTCCACAGAGCAAATGTTCTCTTAACCCCTTTCTACGGCCACATTTTTTGGAACCATTACTGGTCGCCATAGAGAAGTTTCACAGTGTATTCAAAATAATATTCAAATTAGTAGGTAGTTCAGAAAATATCAGTTACTCCATGAAATCAGTAGTTTGATGAGTATTCGGTTATGATGCAAGATATAATAAGCCGGACCAGACAATGACTTTTCTTGACATTGAAAATGTATTGCGAAATGCAAGAAACTTGCTTACGTCTTTTGAATTCGAATATTCAGGGATGATTATTCCTAAAATTACAGTCTTGCAAAACCGGAACTTAATAATGGAAGTTGTAAGTAGGAGCGATTTTTGAGAAAATTTCAATTGTAATTGATAAGTTACATAACATAACGTTAGAAGAAGAGATAAGACAAAGAGAGTTTGTGGTACATACAAATTCAACAGACGTGGGAACAAAGTGAGGGAGAGAAGGTGTGGTCTTGTACATGCTAAACAACATTATACCTGATTTACATGATCAAAAATCAGTTAATGCAATTAGCGTGGGATTTTGTTACCGTATCAGGTACTATCCAGAAGCGTTAAACATGTAATGAACAAATTGATCTTTAATAAAAATCAACCTGTGTGGCAAACATACCTATTTCAGGCTATGCATTGTGCCAGTTCCGTTATATCGTATATTAAATTAACCTACATCAAAAATGAGAAACGAGGTGTTGCGAATTTTTACCCATCCTCCAAAAACTGAAAAGGTTATTAGATAAGGAACCGAAGTTTTACGAAATCTTTATTTCTGTAATTTGTAACTCAAAGTTTGCTTTTTGTGAAAATAACATTTCTTTTTTTGCGTGAAAAAACATTTATTTTCTGTTACAACAAAAATATATATAATACCCCCATTGATAACAATTCTTTTATAAAAGCAAAAGATTTTAGTTTTACAATGTTCATCATGGCTGTGCGCGCACACTTTATTTTTATTACTTCTTTGGCTTTTCTCTCACTATCTTTCATGCTAATCCAGTCCTAACGACATTTGTCCGTTTCTCCTGACGCATGAGGATTCCACAATCGGAAGGTATGCAGTTCAAAGCTGCACATACATAAATCATTTCGGTATAGCATCTTTAGTTCTACGATATTGTTTCGGAGTCAAGTGGAGGCCCGATGACATTAACAGTAAGAAAAATGTAAAGACGATTATAAGCAGAGATGTATATTAAACAAATACATTAAGATATCTATTGTTACAGCTGTATTCCACGATAAAAAGGCGTACAACAACAAGTTTCGTACTAATTAATATAGTTCTTCATTTTTCTGTCGAGGTCAAATGAAGACAATATTCGTAAATGCGCATTTCTGAATCGCCCAAAGAGGCAACCACGCCTAATACTCCCCAATCCGATGAATCGCTATATTAATTAGTTCTAGCTGCCACTTTAACTTTTATTGTGAATTTCAAGAAGCCGCGTGTTCCTGTTACGCGTTTTGAACAAGCTGAATGTAACTAATACCCATCCATCCGTATGTCTCAGTATAAAACACGAAATAATAATAATTAAAAGAAAAACTAATTAATGCTTCCAGGTCATTTTTGTAGATTTTGCGAATCATGTAACGAGATATTTACGCATTCTCTTTTAAAACGTATCAGTATCCAGACACGCTTGTTTGCATATCCGAGTCGACGCAGCCATAAATCCACTTAACTAGGAGACATTGTCAGTCAGCGGAAGGGTCTCAATTTCCCCGACCTTCCGGTTATTAAATAGCGCATCACCCCGGCCCATGAATCATCCATTTAGACACCCAGACTATTGTCTCAGTGGTGTACAGTAGTGAAATGGACACGTTATTTTGCCGTGTCATCACAAAACAGGATGGCACGCTCTTCAAAATTTTCGACATTTCGGTTAATTCTCTAAGCCAGCGAGTGATTTTTTTTTAATTGCGAGGAATTTCAGTGAGTATAATTAATATATTTTTTAACTGCATTGAATTCGCTTAAAATGTACAAATAAGTATTTTGTGGGAAAGTAAGACTTGTTTTTTTAAAAAAATGCGAGAATTTTTCAAAATTCCCCATGCGCACTCATTTTTTTACCACGTTTTTATTAACTCGCTTTCTTGTTTCTCCAGTACAAATCTTGCAATCGATTTTTAACTAACTTCCCGAGAGTTAGTCATTTGAAACTTTCATACTGGGAATATACATTCGCGAAACAGAGAGCGAAGTGTAGGGGAAAGCAGTAATTTATTGATCCCATCGCCGATAGGAGGTTTTATGGCGTCCCTCGTCCCTTTGGTGATTTGTACTCAGACCGCTCCGGAGAGCGGATTTAAGACGAATGATCAAAGCGACGAAATACTTCCCCCACGTTGGGGGGGGGGACTAATCGACACCAAAATATGTCAAGAGGCGACGGTGGGAAGCTTATTCGCATGTGAAGTTGTAGCTTTAGAATAGCTCATAACACGATGACAATGCATTCTTTTAATACTTTTAGCCATCTTTAAGCGGAATTGAATTCATTTTCAGTCAACTTTGTTTTGTATAGAAAGTTATTTCGGAAAAAAATCCGCAATGTGGCGCTTAGATCGAATTCAATGCTTGCACTTTTGCGTAACCGCGTTTGACAATTTTGAAAACAAAATACATGGGAATTTAGTTTGTTTACAAAAATATTGTGCGAAAAATTTTTAAAAATTATAAAATTTAGCAGTTTATAAAGTATGTGGATAGTGTAAACGACTAAAAAGTGATTAAAATTAAATAAAAGAAAGTGAAAAAGAATAATTAAGTGAAGGTTTGTGCAATTAGTTTATATGATTTAACAGAAAATTTAAAAATTAGTATATAAAAAGTTCTTTTTATCTTGCAATTATTTTTTCTGATTTTCCCAAATTTCCCAGGATTTTTAACGGAAGTGTTTGTCATAAAACTGTGCATAATTCTTTGAAACCTCAAATATTTTTCAAATTTATAGATCATAAAAAAGTAAAAATATGCAAAAACATAAAAAAATGACAGGCAGAATTTAAAAGAAGGTAATTTAAGACTTTAGATTCATACAAGAAAAAAATGAATCCACAATTATGTTTATAAACATACGGTAAACTTATATGAAGAAATTTAAGAATTTTAAATGATATAGAATGCGCATGCAGCATTTTGAATAACGGTAGAATTTTTAAAAAACAGGCATTATTCTGCCAAAAAAGCCTTATTTTGAATTCTAAGGTTCTTTAACGTGGTAAAAAATTATATTAATGATTCTCATTCGGTATAGGGGAAGGTGGGGTAAGATGACGAACTTAAGCTTCAAATATTTTTCCATAATTCAATAAGTGGTTTAAAAACCTGAAATTTACAGAAAGACTTCTCTCAACCTTTATGTTTCATAAAAAAAATTGAAACGATTTCATCTCCTCTTGAAAGAGGGCAAAATATTCCCTTTCCCCCAAGAAAGTAATTTTCGTCATCTTACCCATTAGGTGAGGTAAGATGACTAAGGGCGGTGGGTAAGATGACGAATCGATAACAATATAAATCAAGATATAAAGGTTTGTTTTCAAAAATGCAGAGAAACAATTTCACGTAGGTACTTAGTGAAAAAGGCACAGATAACACTAAAAATACAATGACAGATTACCCATAATGAAACAAAAACTTAAAGAATTAGATACAAAAATTACAAAAAATCATAGGTAATAAAGTTCATATACAAAAATCGCATTTCGCTTCATTATCATCCCAGCCAGAACATTGAGCATGTGCCCAAGATTTGCACCTGAAGCACTGATACCATAATTCGTCCTTTCCCTCCTCCCTAATTCCTCTCCTAATGCAGTCTTTTTCCAATAATGTTTCAGTATCATAGTCGTCGTCCTCCACATATGGAACTTCTTGTGATGACTCATCAGATGACCAGTAATCCCATTGACGCATTCTAGTTTTCCTTCTTTTTCTAGGTGTTTTCGGTAAACATTTAGCCTTCTTTGACGCTAATGTTTCAGCTTTCCTTTTCAATCTTTCCTGTCGTTTCAGTTCCATCATTTTTTTTTTTCAAGAGCTTGTTTTACAGGAGATCCAGAAATGTGGTAAGAAGGCAGTTTCTTCCTTGGTTTCCTGGTTGTTTTCTTACTGGCCATCGGAAGAGGAGGAAGAGCTGAGGAATTTGATGGCTGTGGAGATAGGGTTGATGAAATGGTAGGTTCAGGAGGAAAGGCTGATGAAATGTGGTGCTGACAAATGGTAGGATAATCTAATTGGTTGTTTTCAACAACATCAGTGGTGTATGAAGCGTGAAAATCTTCGTCTGTGAAAATATTGCTGTCTAGAGGATCAATGCCAGTAGCTCTGAATCCGTTCACAGCAATCTGGACAGTACTAATTCTAAGGTAGGCTTCTCGTCATCTTACCCCACAACGCCATTTTCGATTTCAACTTGTTTATCAGTATCCAAACTTATCGTAAATAAACTATAACATACATGATTTTTAACGTTACGAGCTGTATAATGAGAGAGAAAAATGGAGGAGAAGAAATAACTTACCGTAGTCGGGTAATTCCTTGCGCTGCGAAGTCCAAAATTTACAAACACAGATTAAAGAAATACATTTTAGTCGCCACTACTCACAAAACGATCTCAACTTATATTACTTGTAGTGGGCGTCATAACCCAATACTAGAGAATTTCTTGGACAGGTGCTGCTATCTATGATTGCGTCAGAGAAAAACCGAGTTCGTCATCTTAACCGCTTCGTCATCTTACCCTACTTTCCCCTATAGACTTAAAATTGAGAATAAAAAAAATTACCACTGTTACGGGCTGAATCCGGATTAGTTTTGTGTTGGTCTTTCAATTTTTTAAATAATTTCGAACTTGCTTTCAAATACATCTTTCAAGAACTCTCACGGCAGCGAAGGCGAAAGTTCTAAAACTTCGAACAGTCGTTTAAAATTGAATTTTTAAGGGCAAGATCTATGCAGCTTGAAAACTTTTTCACAGACAAACATCCGATTGCAATTTATAATCTATCAGTGAAAGTTATTTTTTTCTGCCCGGTTAAAAAGCTACCCACGCACTATCGATAACGCTTTTACAAAAACTACGATAGAAAAAGTTTCCTAAAGATAAATACGGGATAAAGCTTTTTACTTCCGCGACTTAACTTTAAGAATACTGCAGATCTAAATCCCCAATATACCGTATATAATCTCTCTATTAATCTGATAGGTTTTAAAATGGTAAAAATAAAAATGATATCAAAATCAAATCGAGGAAAAAACAAAATTAGATAAGCTATATTTAGCACTATCAGAATTAGATAGTTGCGAAATCGTGAGGCTCTTCTAAATATCGGCTAGCAGTGTCTATTTCTCCCTCTGTGTTACGGCGAGATTTTTGGCCTGTAAACGAACGTGCACGAAGTAATTGATCGCCCCAAACTTGACTCGCGATGAAGCTTTTAAAAGCTCGTGACATCGAGTGGAATTCCGAGCCACGCAGTCATGACTAAGAACCCTTTCAAGGCGATAAATGAATGAATGAATGGAAATAAAAGTTTATCGAACTACGAGATAATAAATTGTGTTTGAATGGATGTTGGAATTTTCTCGTTGGAGTGTGTTTAGGATGCTGGGGTCAGAAACCGAAAAGTGCTCAAGGAATTTTATGTTTGAAACTATCTTCTGGGGGTTTTGCGACACCATATATATATTTTTTCCAATATTTGAAATACGGAGTAATTTTAGAAAATTGGGAGTAATTTTACAGCACCGTATAATTTTCCCAATAATTGCAAAGGGATGGGGGAGGGGAAGGGGGTACTGTATTTTTCGGACCATAAGATGTACTTCATATTTATGGGAGGACTTTAAGAAAAGAATATTTTGTATTTTGTTAGGTATATAAAGATATATTTATTTTCTTACTTAGTAACAATAAAAAAAACTTCAATAGTCTCTTCTAACGAAACTACCGCGGGTTATTAACATAGGATTACTTATTGTTGCTTACCTCTTTTGTATGGATACATGTATGTGTTATGTATATATATATATATATATATATATATATATATATATATATATATATATATATATATATATATATATATATATATATATATATATATATATATACATATATGTATGTCAAAATTTTGACGCATTTTGGTACTTTTCTATTTACTGCTTGTCCAAGCGACACAGACTGGGTTTGGCGCGCTGCCAAAATTATAACTCATGAGGTACGGACGGACGGTTTTAGCGTCTGAAATTTAACGTTCCGGAGGACCGTTATGGAGGAACATAATCCTACGTTTAAATATATATATATAATAAATATATATAATATATATAATAAAATATTCGTTTAATTTTAATGTTACCTTTGGACCATAAGACGCACTCCGATTTTAAGTCGATTTTTTTATGTAAAAAGGTGCGTGTGATGGTCCGAAAAATACGATAACAAAAGCAATATTTTTAAAGCGTCATATAATTTTCTTAGGTATACAGTTCGGATATGAATGATGTGACATGTACATTACATTTATAGCCTCAAATAATTTAAAGATAGGAATCTTGAGGGAAGACAGATAGCGTCTAACATTTGCAATAAGAAGAACAGAACAAATGATTATAAGTGTAGTTTTTTAACCATACATGCACGCATGAATATGCAAATAAAGTGGAAACTAGTTTATACATTTCGCACGGAACTTCATGGGAAAATTGCCAAGCGAAAAAAGCTTCAAGCCGGAAAGAATGGAAAATCGAATAAAGAAGGCCTTGATAAGCCATATATCATTACTAGCTGAAAACCCGCGCTTCTCTACGGAGTACATTCAAATTAAATGACAACGGTCAATGTATGCAATTGATATCAATATATATATATATATAAAATAAATACAACGATCAATGTATGCAATTGATGTAAAAAAACAAAAAATGTATTTATATAAAAATCGTAAGGGATATTTTTATAGACAAAATAATGTAGAAGAAAATATTCAAATTAAATCTAATAGAACATACTAAAGAATAATGTACACTTAATATAGTACAGTTTGAGGAACATATCTTTTACTGTATTTTAATATTTTTTTCGATAATGTCAAATGGTCTGCCGCATTAGCAAGAAAAAAAATATTTTTCATGTCTATTTCGCTGTTATGCACGTGACGATAAATTAATTTAAAGTACCTTAAAAAGAAATCACGTGATCAGCATTTAATAAATTAAATTCTAAAAATGAATCTTTAAAAATTCACCAAAAATCAGAAAATGGAGGTAAAGATTCAAAAAAGATTCCATTTTAAAGGAATTTTTATGATCTTTCTCGTGATAGAAATTTTATAACCCTCAAATTATTATTTTAAATGCAAACTTAAAAAAGTTACTGAAGCAGCTTAAAAATTTAAGGGGACACAGTACCTAAAAATCGTCAAAATATCCTTTTTTTTTGACTCAAATTATTGTCCCCACCTTTCTATATATGATCACCAAATTTCAAAGCTGTATCTTCAATACTTTAAAAGTTATTTAGATTTTTATAATGTTGTCAGAAAATTAAAGGGACAAGTGATCATTTAAAGTGGGCGTGGCATTTTTTCCCCACTAGCCTAAAAATTCAAATTAATATTTAATTAATTATTTTTTTGTTCACCAGAGCGAAAGAAGTAGCCGTTAAAAGTAACTGTTTGGATTGTTTACACATGGTAATGGTCGTTCTGCACGTAGCTATTTATTTTCGTTTAAAAAATTGTAATCAGCATTTATTTCTTCCTGAAGTGTATATTTTTATGCTTTTACTTGAACTTTACGCTATATATCTATTCGTTATATTTGTTACCTATAAACGTGGGGATTTTAATTTAGTAAAATAAACATGTTTTTAAAATTTTCTCAGAAAATGAGGTAGTAAATGGTATGTTTCATGAATGAAAATTACATCGATTTTTCTTATTTTTTTTAAAATTTTCATGCTTTTACAACCCTAAATGAATTTTTTTATGTTAAAACATGGTTGAAATGTTTTACATATGCATTACTTTGTACATCAAATCTAGTTCCACATTAATTTTATACAAATTTCAGGTATGACTTTCTCAAGTAGCATGATTTATTTTTCCTTGATGGTATCTTTACTTAACTGTCATATATTGAGAACGTTATAATTTTTTTAATAATTCAGATAGAGATATAAAACTTTTTATACATATTCTTTATTATACGCTTAATGAAACTTCGCATGGAATTAACATTAAGATTTATTTGTTCAATATTTTAAAAAAATTTAAACCAAGCGCAGTTGTTGTCGACTCTATTTTCTACAGTTCACTGTTTTTAAAATTGTATAAAATATTTTATATTGAAGTTGGATGGATAAAATGTTTTATATATACTTTATATTATATGATTATTATAAATACCCATAAAATTTGTATATCATTTCATTTAAAGGGACTTTTTTTAACAAATGAAAACTTTAAATGACTTTTTCTCCATGTTTGTTTTTTCTTGACATTCATGCATTAAAAGTGCTAAAACTTTTTTTTTGTATTTAAGACACAAGTATTAAACTTTTTATACAGGTTTTCTATTATGTATAGAATAAAAATTGGCATGGAATTATGCAATAACATGCTTATTTCTTTTTTTTATATTCAAAAATATACAACAAGGTGCCAGTTTTCATCTTTTTTACTGCAAATCATAGAAAAATATTTATATAAAATGCAATTGTAAAAGTATCTAAAAGACACATGAGTTTTATATAGTAGACATAAATACATTACCTATAAAAAATTGGAGCAAAAATATTAATATTTGAAAAAGTTATAAAGATTTTAAAAATTGAAAAAAAAATTAAAAAATTAAAATTTTAATTAAATTTAAAGTTAAAATAAATTTTACTTTTCAGAATATATTTTAAAATGACTGCTAAAATGCAATACAATTACAATGTTTATTGAAATACTTAAAATTGAAAATTTTTTGACAGGGTACTGTGTCCCCTTAATTTTAAAAAATCCAAGAAGAATTTTACAAAAATCTTTCTTAGTGCACCCCTACACTATAAGAAGAATCGCCACGCAAATTTTCAGCCCTATAGGTCCAGCGGTTTGGTCTGTGCGTTGTATGTCAGTCCGTCAGTCAGTTACGGAACTGTTTTATATATAAAGACTAGCTGAAAACCCGCACTTCGCTACGGAGTACATTCAAATTAAATACAACGGTCAATGTATGCAATTAATGCCAAAAAAAAAAATAAATAAATATATATATATTTATAATAAATACGACGATCAATATATACAATTAATGTAGAAAAAAATAGATATATTTATAAAAAAATCGTAAGGGATATATTTATCGACAAAATAATGTCCAATCGTCTGCCACATTAGCAAGGGAAAAATTGTTTTTTTGTCTATTTAGTTGTTATGCACGTGACGATAAATTTATTTAAAGTACCAGAAAAAGAAATCACGTGATCAGCATTTAATAAATTAAATTCTAAAAATTAATCTTTAAAAATTCACCAAAAATCAGAAAATAGAGGTAAAGATTCGAAAAAGGTTTCATTTTAAAGGAATTTTCATCTTTCTTGTGATATAAATTTTATAACCATCAAATTATTATTTGAAATGCAAACGTAAAAAAAGTTTTAAACGCACATAATTTCCATTGGGGGGATGAAATTTCTAAAATGAATTAGATAGCAGGATAAAATATTACTTCCTTCATTACAGAATACAATTTTCAAAAAAATCCTTAAATCCAAGTCGCCAGTCCTTGAAAACATTTTCTTCATACGTTAACACTAAGCTGGACGAATCCAATACCACTGATAAAGGCTTTTCCCAACTTTGCTAAGCGGCCGTAGACGCATTTTTTCCGTAAAATTTCTAAATAGTTGGCAATATCGGAGTAGCAAGCCCAAGTGTTTCAAAGACGACAGTAAATAAGACGTACGAGTATATGTATGAGATAGTAGTATTACGAACGTCTGAATCGGTGAATAAAACTATCACCGATCCATAATTTTAAATCGTATGAAAAGAGGGTTATCCCTTCCGTTATTTATTTATTTTCTTCCTTCCGGTTGTAATACAAAGCGGAAGTAATTCCCTTCCGTTGAAAAAATGTCTCGATACATGATAGTCTGTCCGGATCACTTTCAAGAATCGTACAAAGGTTTTTGTATATTGTAAGAATAGAAAGTTGTAAACATTATCGCAATTAAGACCTGTTTCATTTTAAGAACATTCGTTCTGTAATTATGAAAATTTTTAAATGTGTTGTGATTGATGAATTTATATAAAAGTTGAAATCAGCGTATTAAAATGGAAGCTTTGTTGAGGAGATGTAGGGAACAAGCTTTTAACACCTTTCTTTCATCGCAAGCCTTCATGCATTCATAGCTTTTACTCTGATGAACGACTCTTAAATGAGTGATCGTTATAATGAAAAATCTTAAGACACATACGTATGTATATATATATGTGTGTGTGCGTGTGTGTGTATATATGTATATATGCGCCCTTGTCCTATGTATATTAGCTCTGATCTTCTACTGGCCACTTTGTCGTGGGAATACCGAAAAAATTAACCAACATTGTTATGTCGGGACAGCAAATAAACATCCCTATATAAGTCGGGATTCGATCGCAGGCCCAGAAAGGAATAGCTCTTTATATGCTAACCATCAAGCAATACTGGCGGCAAAGCTGTTGCATTAAATTTTATTTTAAATAGCAGAATATTTACCGAAATATGCATCGATACATTTCTATGTACCTAGCTTCTCTCAGAACTCGAATAGTAATAAACAATTTGCGCTATATACCGGTAACGGCAAAAGTTTAATTTTTACGCGTCCCCTCACATATTCATAAACCCCCGACGACCATCTTTAATATTCCGTAAAGAAATACTCACTACTTAGACGTCAGGAATGAGTCAGCCAAATTACGAATTTTACGCGTTAAAATTGAAGGTTAATGAACATAAAAATTTCCATATTGAAGTACAGCTCTGTACATTACGTGGACGACCCGACGGGAAAAGTCAAATCGTGCAGTCGGAAAGCACTGATCTCCGATTCTCTTTGTATTTTGCTCACTTCCGAAGACTCAGGCGTGGCAACAATGGGGCCAGCGCACGAAAATATGAAGCGCATGATCCGGAATGAGTTCGCTCTATCAATGCGATCATATTAAGGTATTGATTGATTACTAGAAATGTTCTTTCTTCCCGTAGCTTGCTGAGTCGTTTTAGGGTAGGAAATTCTCACGAAAAGCAGAGCATTAAATGGATCAATGCTACGCTCTTTATTCTTTTCAGGGGGACGTATACAACGTACTAGCTGAAAACCCGTACTTCGCTACGAAGTACATTCAAATTATATACAACGGTCAATGTATGCAATTAATGACAAATATATGTATAAATATATTTATAAGAAATGCAATGATCAATGTATGCAATTGATGTAAAAAAAAAACGAAAAAGTATATTTATAAAAAAATCGTAACGGATATTTTTATAGACAAAATAATGTAGAAGAAAATATTCAAATTAAATCTAATAGAACATACTAAAGAATATAGTACAGTTAATATATTATAGTTTGAGGAACATTTCTTTTACTGTATTTTAACATTTTTTTGGATAATGTCTAATCGTCTGCCGCATTAGAAAGAAAAAAAATATTTTTTTTGTCAATTTATTTCGTTGTTATGCACGTGATGATAAATTAATTTAAAGTATTAAAAAGAAAAGAAACCACGTGATCAGCAATTAATAAATTAAATTCTAAAAATTAATCTTTAAAAATTCACCAAAAATCAGAAAATAGAGGTCAAGTTTCGAAAAAGATTTCATTTTAAAGGCATTTTTATGATCTTTCTCTTGATATAAATTTTATAAACCTCAGATAATAATTTTAAATGCAAACAAAAATAGTTACAAAAACAGCTTAAAAATTTAATTTTAAAAAATCTAAGAAGAATTTTTCAAAAATCTTTCTTAGTGTACCACCTACACTATAAGAAGAATCGCCATGCAAAATTTTAGCCCTTTAGGTCCAATGATTTGGTCTGAGCGTTGTATGTCAGTCAGTGAATGAGTCAGTTACGGAACTGTTTTATATATATAGATAATTCAGTTTATGGTTCGAAAAAGGAGATATGCTTCCCCTGCTCAGCGAAAGTCAGAATTGTAAAGGCTCGGCATATAGCCATTACGTTTAGATGAAGAATTCGCAAGCGGTTATTTTGTCTTGTGGGTAAACGTGAACCTGAATACCATGAATATTTTTTATTAATTGTATATGTGCAAAATGAAATTTATATGATGGACTCTTGAAAAAAAAACCTTTATTGTGCATGATTAACGTTTTGTATTCAGAAATATTTCCCCTAGATAATACTTAAAATTTAACCACTTGGGCACCACACATGTGATTTGCCCGTACGTGGTACAGGCAGACAAGTTGCGCATAGTTTGATCTTCACGTACTAGACGCGGGTGCCTCTAGGGCCTAGTTATGTGGGGTCCCCTGGGCAGATGCTATTCCCCCCCCCCCTACGAACATTTATAAAAATAAGAGCTATCCATGGACTATACTATCATACTGAAGTGCCACTGAATTAAGGATAGCAAAGCCTATGCAAATTGTGTAGCGCTGCGCATCATGTATGTGTAAGTGAGGGCGCTGTGGTAACTGCATATATAGCACGTACTGTGGTTGTTCTGAATTAGTTGTTGGAATTGCCAGTATGGGTAAACTGCCTGATTTAGACGCCTTCGATCGCGGACAAATCGTAGGTGCGCGACGCATGGGCCATTCAATTTCCGAAATCGTCAGACAGCTAGGATTTTCAAGGTCGACAGTGTCAAGAGTATACCAAGAATACATGGATGGTGGAAAAAAAACTAGCGATCGGGCAAACTGCAAAGGACAATTAGCCTTGACAGTGCGTGGTGAGAGACGGCTCAGGCGTATTGTACGTAGCCAGTGAAGCCAAACATTAGCTCAAATTACCACCCAGTTTAATGACGGTGCCAGTCGTACAGTCAGTAAACGGACTGTGCAACGCTCGCTTCACCGTATGGGTTTCGGGAGCCGTCGACCTACGAGAGTACCATTGGTCTATACTCGTCATCGGGCTGCACGTCTTGCCTGGACAAGAGAGCACAGAGACTTGAGTGTACAGGACTGGAAACGAGTAGCATGGAGTGATGAGTCTCGATTCCGACTACTTAACGCCGACGGGAGGCTGAGAATATGGCGTCAGGCTCATGAAGCCATGGATCCTGCATGCCTGGCTGGAACTGTACAAGGGCATGGTGGCTCAATCATGGTCTGGGGTGTTTTTACGTGGCACAGTTTGGGATCTTTGGTGCGTGTACCAACCTCCCTCAATGCAATTCGGTACGTAGAGTTGCTGGGTGATCACCTCCATCCGTTTATGCTGTTCTGTTATCCGCACGGTAATGGAGTTTTCCAGCAAGACAATTGTACCTCTCACAAGTCCCGGTTGGCTACTGGCTGGTTGGATGAGCATTCCTCTGACTTCTCTGTCATGAATTGGCCACCTAGAGGCCCAGACTTAAATCCTATTGAGCATCTTTGGGATGTTTTGGAACAAGGCGTGAAAGGCCATCACACAGCACCAAAGAACCTTACTGAATTATGGACAGCTTTAGCCAATATTTGGCAAGCCATTCCCGTGAAACGTTTCCAGAAACTTGTTGAATCCATGTCTCGTCGTGTGGCAGCCGTTATCAAGGCCAGAGGAGGCCCAACTCGTTACTAGGTAGGTATCCATAATTCAGTGGCACTTCAGTGTAGAAGTACTAGGTACATACACCAAGCGTGTCAGGAAAAGTTGTTAAAAATCAGGATTGAAAAAAATCGTTTTATTTAAATTTTGATTCAAATAACGATTTAAACCAAACAACTCTGCATGCGAGTCTTATATTTGCTATTACAGTGTATGGCTGATAAGATGAAGCATTCATAGACACGTTTCACATCAAATTGAAAAGGCCTTTCACCTTCTGCTGTACGTCTGATACAACCTGATAGTTTAACATTACTCCTAAAGCAGAAAGTGAAATTAAAAACTTTCACTTATCTGGCACCCTGTCTATTTTATTGTTGAGAAACATCGTTAAAGATATTTTGCACGTTAAAGAGGACAGTTTTAGCATCAGGGGCCCTGGGCAAAGTCCCGATTTGCCAATGCGATAAAAAGGCCCTGGGTGCCGCTGTTATGTACTTATGTTGCTTCAGAAGATGTCAGCGACTATAAGATAAAAGCGAAACTGCTGAATGGGCTAGATACATATACTATTTCTGCAAAATGAGCGAAATTTTGCAATGTGCTTTAAATCATCCGCTTAGCATCTATCGTTTGTACAATCGCGAAAATTTCAGTTTTATAAGCTTTGGGCTTATTTCCAAAGGGTGTCCCTAATAAAATCACAAACGCCTGCCACGTAGGGATTTTTCTGTTATCTATGCGAGCAGCACCTGTGTCACGCTGATGGTCTCTTAATAAGACGAAACCCGTCAGGACGAAACCAAGGCTTTGACTGCTCATGAATGAGAAGGAGATGCTCATTACTTTTTACAACCAAAACTAAGTCGCAAACATTACATTCAGAACATTTGTTTCATTTATTAAGCATTATTAATAAATATATTGAATGCGTATTGTTCGGAAGATTCTTGTGTATAATATAGTTGTTATTTCGTCAATTTTTGTCTTATCAAGTATGAAATCCCTTCCGTGTATGTGAAATGAATTTGCTTGAACTTTAGATCTTTCATTATGCAATAAATAGTAGATTAATTTAGTTTCTGCTAACATTATTAAATTAGATTAAATTTTTACAGCTTACATTTATTTATATTTAAAGAATTTTCTTTATCTCAAAGGTTTTAAATGGAATGGAATTAATTCATAAAATTAACATACAACTGAATTACTTAAGCGAATAAAGTTGGAAATACGCAACACGTATTTTCACTTACAACAAAAATACACATTACGCTACAGGCGTGAACACAAAGGAATTAATTCATATTTAATGAATTTTCTTTAGATCAAAATTTTTAAATGGAACGGAAATAGTTCAAGAAATAGACATACAACTGAATTACATACGCATATAATTTTGTAAATGAATAACACGCATTTTCAGGTATCCCACAAACGTACAATACACTACCGGCGTGAACACAGAGAAATTAATTAATATTTAATCAATTTTCTTTACAACGAAGTTTTTGAATGGAACGGAAGTGGTTCATGAAATAGACATACAACTGAATTACATACGCATATAATTTTGTAAATGCATAACACGCATTTTTCAGCTATCCCACAAACGTACAATACGCTACAGGCGTGAACACAGAGAAATGAATTCATATTTAATGAATTTTCTTTACAACTAAGTTTATGAATGGAACGGAACTAGTTCATTAAATGCACATACAATTGAATTACATACGCATATAATTTTTGTATTTTTCAGGTATCTCATAAACATACAATACACTACAAGCGTGAGCACAGAGAAATGAATTCATATTTAATAAATTTTCTTTACAACGAAGCTTTTGAATGGAACGGAATTAGTTCATGAAATAGACATACAACTGAATTACATACGCATATAATTTCGGTATTTTTCAGGTATCACATAAAGATACAACTCGCTACAGTCGATTCAACGTGTGTGGCGGCAATATCTTAACCTTTTCAAGGTGGCTCGTACATTTATTTATTTCTGCGGGCACGAATAGCAAGCGTGACGAAACTTTGAGGTGACACGCTGTCTGAGGGGCAGGGTTCGGCCATATCCCGTGTAATGAGCTTCTTACTCATTTGCAGCAATCACGAAATTTTATTGTCTTCCGAATTGTCATTATCATAATTCCGCGCGCTCATAAATAAGTCATAAGCGCATACATTAGCACAATTTCATCATTCATTTATGCTGACACGTAATAACAGTGCTAACACTCACGCGTTGCTTAATGAATTTAGGACGACTCGGGGTTACCAGACGACAAGAGAAATTATCGAAAAAAGCAACAATTTTGAGGAATCCTTTTCTAAACAAATCCGCGAAGTATGTATGCATTGGTGTCAAATAAATCCGTTTTTAGTCATTTGACGGCAGCACCTGTCTGAATTTTTCGTTTAATCATTTGGTGCATATTTGGGCCCTCCCTTGGAGTACTACTTCTCCCCAAATACGAAAAAAAGAAATTTGTAGGGCAGAAATGTACACCAAACTCTGATGTGATTGGGCTTGTGGCGGCCCTGTGGTACAGCGCGCTGGTTTACGGTGCTGAGGGTCCTCAGATCGAATCCCGGCGTGGCGCCACGAAAAATGCTTCCGTTCGTGTCGTCCCTTCATAGGGGGTAATGTTGTCCGCCTATATGGTGCCCCCATAAAAAAATGGGCAGTAAAATTGCGGTTTAGTATAGGCCAATGTTTCATTGCAAGTGCCTCCGCATTGGCTAAAAAAAAAAAAACTCTGATATGTCATTAATGAAACAATTTTTTTTCTACCACAGAGTTGGACAAGCCTTAATTTGTGGAGGGGAGTAAAAAGCTGGAAAACTGTTGGACCAAATGTAACGATATTACGGGAGTTTATGCAGAAAAATTAATAAAACTTTTCTTTTTAAAAAAAAGGAGTTTTCATTATTTTTTCCCTAATTCATCCAACGACCCTTGTACGTATATATCTGCTACATCCCTCCATCTCTTCTTCACTGTGTGTGAGTGTATATATATATATATATATATATATATATATATATATATACATACAGTGGAATCTCGATCCATCGTTTTTCAAGGGACCGATTGAGATGAACGATAAATGCGGGAAAACGATAGATGCGGAAACATAACAAAGCAATATGATCGTTGGGACTGGATAAAATGAACGACACATACTGAAAAACGATGGATCCGAAAACGATCGATCGAGATTCCACTGTATATACTCGTATATATATATATATATATATATATATATATATATATACTAGCTGAAAACCCGCGCTTCTCTACGGAGTACATTCTAATTAAATACAACGGTCAATGTATGCAATTAATGCCAAAAAAATAAACGATCAATGTATACAATTGATGTAATATATATATATATATATATATATATATATATATATATATATATATATATAATCGTAAGGGATTTTTTTTTTATAATATCCAATCGTCTGCCGCATTAGAAAGAAAAAAAATATTTATTTTGTCTATTTAGTTGTTATGCGCGTGACGATAAATTTATTTAAAGTACCAGAAAAAGAAATAATGTGATCAGCTTTTAATAAGTTAAATTCTAAAAATTAATCTTTAAAAATTCACCAAAAATCAGAAAATCGAGGTAAAGGTTCGAAAAAGATTTCATTTTAAAGGAATTTTTAGGATCTTTCTCGTAATATAAATTTTATAACCCTCAAATTATTATTTTAAATGCAAACTTAAAAAAAGTTACTAAAACAGCTTAAAATTTTAATTTTAAAAAAATCTATGAAGAATTTTTCAAAAATCTTTCTTAGTGCACCCTTACACTATAAGAAGAATCGCTATGCAAAATTTCAGCCCTCTAGGTCCAGCGGTTTGGTCTGTGCGTTGTATGTCAGTCAGTGAGTCAGTTACGGAACTGCTTTATATATATAGATATATACATGGGGTGCGGTGGCCCAGTTGGCAAGAGCAGCGTACCAGTGATCTGAACGTCCCTCGTTCGATGCTTGTCGCTGCAAATCCACCTCCGTATGAACTAACGGGGACAGGGGCACATAAAATAGGTCGTAACTGCAATGTCCTCCAAGTTCTCAAATTTACCTCTGGAGGTGCGGGGTCAACACTTGACGCGGTACAAAATTACGGGACCGGTCATTTAGCTAAGTCGAACTCCCACCCTTATGGTGCTAATTCAAAACAGGGGCCGCCCCTGTCAGCCTAATAGCATATTAGGATCTGGTGAATGGAACCTCCACCCAGGGGGCATTAGCAAAAACATATATATATATATATATATATATATATATATATATATATATATATATAGTTAGTCATGGTTCCGAAAAAAAGTGGCCCTCGAAAAGAGGTTTCTTCCATAACATTGGCTCTATATCGGTCTTCAATCGGTTCAGAACAAAATATGGCTGTCTAGAGGGGTGACGTCGAATAAAAAGTAGCAGTCTACACTGTGTGTGTGTATGTATATATATATATATAAAAAAAGGGAAAAAGACAAATAGACAGTTAACCCTAGTTTAATAAATGTCAAGTGAAAAATTCCTACTTCTGCACAAAACACACGCACAGTTTGATGGGACGCGCAGCATTTATTGGCAAATATATATTATACCTTCACAAAGATGGCTACTGTCATTCACCGGACAAAATTTTGGCACACTCTCTCTTTTAAAATCACTCACTCGATAAATCCTTACATTTTCTTCTCAGCGTAACAAGAAAGATGAAGGGGAAATAAAGGCTTTTCTAGTGTTTCCACGGTCCACTTAACACGTAATTCTATCTTTGCAGAAGCCGGGAAGAGAGAAGGCTTAATTTTCGTCCAATATGCTAACAAATATACCTACGTGGTCTACGCCTTCCTTGTTACTTTGTGTGCCCAAACTAACTGACTCATTAACTGCATAATGTACCAAGGCTTAATTTTTTCACCGGAAACGTCTTTATGTTTGCCCCTTACATACGTGTACATACATACATACATACATACATATATATATATATATATATATATATATATATATACAGTCGAACCTCCATATATCGAACTTCCACATATCGAAATTTTCTATATATCGAACTCTTAGCAAATCTCCATGTTCATTACATAGAAAAATTGTTTCTATATATCGAAATTTTTTTCAAGACAAATTGGCATATTTTATTCCACTTTAGAATAAAATCTCCCAATTTTTGGCATTTGAAATAATATGTCGTGGACTTCAATTCGCGGAAAATGTCCCTGATGAAGTTTTTAGTGGACTGAATAAATACGGACAGTTCTTTGAACTTTCCGCAAAACTGGCTGTTCAGCAAGATATTCGTAGTCTTTTTTTTAAAGAATGTAACTGTGATCATTGTAACCACTGTCTGGATGATTGTTTTTTTCAAAGGTATGTAGTACTCAATAAAACTTTCATATTAATTAATTTTTTAGTTATTAACTTTCATTTAACAGGATTCGCATATAAATTAGAAATGGAGTTTCGTATGCGAAAATTAGCTTTAATTTTTTTTAGGAGAATTATGATAAAACTAAGCTCAATTCTATATATCGAAATTTCTATATATCGAATTTATTTCCGGCAATTTGCTACTTCGATATATGGAGGTTCGACTGTATATATATATATATATATATATATATATATATATATATATATGTATGTATAGCAGTTCTGTAACTGACTGACTGACTGACAGATAAAGCACAGACCAAACCGATAGACCTAAATGACTGAAATTTTGCATGGCGATTCTTCTCATAGTGTCAGGGTGCACCACGAAAAATTAAAAAAAAATTCTTAGATTTTTTAAAAATTAAATTTTTAAGCTGCTTTTGCAACATTCTTCAAAGTTTGCATTCAAAATAATAATTTGAGGGTTATAAAATTTATATCGCGAAAAACATCATAATTCCTTTAAAATGAAATATATATGTATATATATGTATATCATATATATATATATATATATATATATATATATATATATATATATATATATAAGAAACAGGTCAAAATTTGACATGAGAAGGGAAGTCACCCCCATCCTTCTCTTCGTTAAGCTCAAACCTCAGCTAAGTAGATGTTTTCTTGACCATTATTACCCTTTAATTACAATTCGTGCAGCAATTCTTATTCGAAAGTTATTGCCTCTTGTTTGCTGTGGTAGCCGGCGTTATTTTTTTCCGCTTCCGTGACTGCTTTGCCAATAGCACACGCACAACGCTTGTTATCAAATACGTCATGTACCATCATTAGTAAATTCAGTGAGAGTGCTCATAGCTATCTACAGATCTTAATTACTCGGCATTGCTACATCTCAGATCCAGGAAAGAAGTTGAAGAAAATAAGTAACCAAAAAACCATTTTATGGCTTTCACCTTATTGACATGTTCGAGAGGTATTAAAAGGTGAAAAAAAATACATTACAGATAATAAACAGGGACGTTAAGTGCGGCCCCAGAGTTTGCTTGATGTCTGTTTTATTGGCTTCGTGTAGTTGAACTACTGTATGTCCTTCATTTAACTGCATAAGGAAGATTATTGTTTATCAAATGTTTCATCAAATGAATTTTGTTACGGTTGCAATAAACAATTATTTAGATTGTTTTTAAAGATAATTTCCATGCGTCCGGGAAACAAAATTTTCAAATGAAAACACGTTTAATTTTCTTCGTTATAACAAATTAGAAAGCTATTATAGGGCCCGAGGTAGCCTAGTGGTAGCGCGTCGGCTTTCGGCGCTGAGGGTGCTCGGGTCGAATCCCGAGAAGCGCCATTTAATATATCAGTGTCTAGGCCGGATATGGGCACGTTAAATCCTTAGAAAAGGAAAGTCCCTCTATGGAGTCAGAGAGGATGGGAGAGGGTAAGTTCCCCAAATGCGGGTTAAAATTGAGGTGGCACTTGGCTACATCGTACTCGATCTTGGTGGTGGCGTAATAAACCGGAGCCGCACTTCTCAGCCAGCTAGCCTATATGGACTAGGTATGGACTTCCGGACAGGGGACAATAGAAACAACAACAAGCTTTTAGGATAAAAAAATCTCAACAACACAGTGTGAAATGACTACTTTGCAAGATATAACATTTTTATGATGTGCTTGCTGTACATGCATACTCTTGTGTACATCTTTACATTAAGTCCATATATCTAAGAATGGAATTTTTTCAGATTTCCCATCTTTAAAAGGACATAACTAATGTCTAATGCGAAGTATAGCGTAAATTTCGTACACCGTTTCTTTGTTCCATTTTCATCAAACTAACTGTCTCAAGGAATTTTAATGAAGAGTTAAAAATTCCAAAAATATTTTTCTAAAGCACAAATAACTGTAAAAATAATGATTTTTACCTCGCAAATAATTTTTAAATTTCATAAATCCTGAAGGCAAGTTATTAAAAAACTTCCTTATGCACATCATTGAAGTTATAAAGATGTTGCTTCGTAGGTATATCAAAACTAATCATTAATAATTTTGAGTGTGAATTTTTTAAAACCAAAAGCTGTTCAAGTATTTTAATATGGATAATAATGCTAATATCATCAGAAAAAAATCTTTGCTAAATATACTTCTAAATAAAAAGAAAATAATAAAATTCTATGTTCAGAGTTTTTCTGTTGAGAAGCATTGGTTATTCGATAGACCCAGAAATAAAGATACATTACACTGCAAAAAGAAATCAACCCCTACAAAGATATTTGCAGTAAAATATATCAGAGAAATACGCACGCAATGCGTGAAATCAGGACAAAAATTGTAGGATTTACGTTCTTTCAAATGGCAACAGAAAACAAACTGTGTTCGCTCTCGCCGTGAGATGCTTTGATAGAGAACAACGTACAATGATACTTTAAACGAATCCTACTGTAAACTTTCATAATAATCTAGAGTTTTAAATGTTGTGTAATTTTAACTATGTATATGTTTGATTTAGTAGTCTATGATGACTAAGGAAACGCACTACAAAATTAATTTAGATTTACTTACGAAACATTATCATATAACATAAATATATTCGAAAGAGAAATAGAGTATGCACGTAGCGTCGATCCCTAATTGTTAACTGTAAAAACGGCATCGTGGTGCCCCAAGGATGCATATCTGACATTATTGGTCTAACTGCGCAGCCGCAGTAGATATTTTAATGTCGTAAGAATCTACTACGTCTGTACTGTATTTACCCAAATAATATATTGTTTACACTTGGGCACATGATGTATTCGGAGTTGCAGATATCGTGTTATCCAACCCTGACAACCGGCAACCAAGAACGTGCCTAAGTACTTTTTTTTTATCCGCGATTTGTGTTGTATCGTCTGCTCTGCTTGTGGAGCGTAAAATGAAACAATAAAGTCTCTTGCATCTGGATCGCTCCTTACTGCCGCAAGGCATCTGTTTCATAGCATTCACGTAAGCTCAACTCGTACAAAACCTCGCTGAGTTTAAAAAAGTTGGATGTCAAGATTTTAGAACTCTTACAGTAGATGTTCCGAAGAAGTCGAAATGCATGTAGAAAAATAAGCCGATTATTAAAATATTATATTAAGATTCCCATATCCTGTTGTGTGCTAACTGGAGAGAGGGAGTGGTGTGAACAATTCGAATTTATTTGAATGCACTGAGTTGCAAGATTATTCAACTTTTTTTTCAGTGCGGCAGGCACTTGTCTCTGACGGTAGGTACTTGTTGACATTAATCCCATGAAGAACCTAGAAGTTTTGCTGGCTAGTTTATTATGAGAGCACCCTACAGGTGAGACAGCATTGTTCTTTATGAGGAGGACGACACGGAAACGACCATGCCTTATTCGGGATTTGACCCCTGGCCCACTGAGTGGCAGCTCAGAACGCTATCCCCTGTACTATTTGGTAGGCTTATTCAAATAATTACAAACATACATTTAATCTATTCTCTGTATAGATAATTAACGAATATGAATCAATTCTTGCTTTTTAACATAGAATTACGTTCCTCCATAACGGTCCTCCGGAAAGCAAAATTTCAGATACTATAACCGTCCGTCATCGCGAGTTATAATTTTGGCAGCGCGCCAAAACCAGTCTGTATCGCTTGGGCAAGCAGTAAACAACTAAACAGAAAAGTACCAACAGGCGTCAAAATTTTGACATCCATATATATATATATATATACAAATAGCACATACATATATACATACAAAAGAGGTAAGCAACGATAAGTAATCATACGTTAATAACCCGCGGTAGTTTCGTTAGAAGACACCTGATTTTTTTTTCTGTTTAAGATAGATTGTCTGATCTGGCGGACAATGGTCGCTGGCATTTGGCACCAGTGTCTTTGGGTTCGAGTCCCACTATTGCCATGGATATATGAGGCGGTGAAAGGGAAAGTGGTGTAAGTCAGTAAGTCAAATGGTGTACGTCAAAAGAGTGTAACTGCAAAAACTACAAAAAATTCCACCATAAATTGAACAAATTATAATTCATAACAATTATTACAATACTGCAAATAATAACTATTTACAATTCCACTATAAATTGAACATGGAGATTACATATTTCCCCTCAAATGAAAAAAGTTGAAAATGTGACTTACACCACTTTGCCTTTCAACGCCTCATATGTGGTCGTTCGGGATCGGCTTTAAGCAGTAGGTACTGGTGTAATTAACCCTCGCACATAAAAAAATTACCATAGAGCTCTCAACCAACTCAACCCTGAAAAATACTCTGCATTGTACTAATTTTTCCCTCGGCTTCAAGTTTCATTAAGAAAAGTGCGCATCTACGTAAAATTAAAATGATTTTGCCTTAAATTAAAGATTTATCTTTGGGCCGACAGACGGCAATAATGAAATTTCCAAAAGCATATCATTTTTTTGTCTAAGTAAGTTAAGGAGCGTGTCAGATGACGTCGCAGAACATAAGCATTGATTATAATCAATGCTTATGTTAAGCTATGGGAATCTTCCTTCTCAGTATTTTACTGAGCAAGTGGAGATTTTTGGAATTTTGTTTTCTGCATCTAAAAAATATCCTTATTTGAATTTAATATTTTGAAAAAAAATTCAAGTTTTTTTACCTACGATAAACGTCGTCAAATTAATGTTTTGTACACAGTAAACTACCGAAAAATTTAAAATTTTAAAAACTTCGCCCTCTTTATTTCAACTTTTGCCGTTGCGTATGAAAAAAAATGCAAATTCTGAGTATATGATTTTTTCCCCTTATAACATACTTAGTTATAAAAAGTAAATGGACTAATAATTACAATTCGTGCAGCAATCCTTCTTTAAAAGTTACTGCCTTTCGTTTGTTGTCGTTAATGGCCATTATTTTTTCGTGACTGCTTTCGTAATTGGAGTCCTGGGTTGCGTAAGGTTTAATTGTTCGATAAAGGGTGTGTTTATAGACATAAAGTAATTCTCTTATCAGTAAAATTGTTAAGGCTGCTGTGTACTAACACTATTGGATTCCCTCACCTCAATGCTAACCTATGGAGAAAATGTGTCCAAGGAATGCCGACTTGGATTGAAAGATTTTTTTAAGTACTAGGGGTTTTGCCCCTAGGCTCGCTTTTCGTTAGTTTCTTTTAAATTATTTTTGCATCTTTTCTCTGTTAGGGCTAATAGCGAGATACATAGGGGTGATTCTCGGGCAATGTAACAGCTTCCATCCATTTACTGTTGTCACCCTTATGCGAAGGGCTTTTCATCACTGTTGAATTATCAGCTATAAAATTCAATTAAAAATCGAAATTTTAAGATAGAGATTTGAAATGAGGTTTATATGATAAGAAAGCTTTCAGCTTCCAGAGGATGTAAATATTTTCTTTGTAAGATTAAAACTCGAGGAGCATCGATATTACATCCACATAGGGGACGATATTTTTTGAAAAACTGTGTTTCATTTTTTGATGAAAATATTAGTCTGTTTTAAAATATTTTTTTAAAAATGAGGTCTAGTTTGAAAGAGAAATGTCTGTAGACTTAGATTGTAAAAAGATCAAAATTCTACGATCATTTTTTGACGAGTTATCGTAACCTGAAGGTGAAAAAGTCAATATTTTCCCACAAAACATAAAATAATAAAAAAAAACTTAAAGTCCGACGAAGATGAGACATGTCTTACTTTGGTCCCCCCATTTTTCTGCATCCATTGGTATCGCTCTCGACCCGATATCCCGAGCGGTTTCGGAGGAGATAGCATGATAAGTTTTTGACAGCTGCGGCAGCGGGAGTTATTTTTTTTAAGAATAGAGAGATTTTACTCCGTAATAGAGAAAGAAATTTTACAGCCCGAAGTATTTTTCTTTTTTAAAGGAAATGCAAATAATATTTTAACATTTAAATTGTTCGGGGGGAAAAATCTGGTATAAGTGTGTTTTAAACGCTCCTAAATTCCTTTGGGGGACAAAATTTCTAAAATGACTCCTGTTGCAAGGCGCAGAAAAGTTCTGGCTATCTGAAAATATCATTTTCATTGGATTATCAGCATTTATGTCGGTTAGAATAGTAGACACATTTTCTCCGTAGGTCAACATTGAGGTGTGTGAATCCAATAGGGTTAGTACACAGCAACCTTAAATAAATCGGCTTATAAAACTGCGTTTTCTACGATATATACAATTTCTTTGAGGCTTTTATGCATCATACGGATGCTTGTAATAGAATTTTTTGCGCTAAATTGGCATTATTCCTTATAATGCAACAGAACCCAAGTAAATCATCACAGAAAGGTTATGTTTCTTTCGTAATTTGGAAATTCATCTTAGCCTAATTACCATAAATTGCTATAAATTTTAAATGTGAAACAAAACGGGGTTAAAATTCAGTATCCACGTTTTCTCGATAATTTAATGCCCTCAAATGTAAAGTGTATCTAAAAGATTTACTGCACGCGTCAACTGAAATTCAACTCGTGCTTAAAAAGCATCAAAATGTGGCGGCCACTCAAGCAAGGAAAAAAAAAACGAGGAATATCTAGAATCAGTTGCACGGTTTGAAAAAGAAGATTCAAAGCAATAGAACGCGCATTGCCAAACGAAATAATAGAATAATCGTGAGGAAAGAAGACCATTAGATATAAAACGATAGGAACCCGAGAAAAATGTAATTAAGAAATCGCCTACGTCGAAGTGGCTGTTTTGGTGCAAAATTACGAAAAATTTTTTTAACTGCTCCGTTTTACAGGCCAATCTTTTAAGATTCTAAAACTGCTTTACTTTTATTCGTGCGATCATTGGATGGGAATTTATGGCCAATTTATTAAGTCGAAACCGATATTAAAAGACCGGATGTAGCATCTTTAAATGCATTTTCTAGAAAACTCATTTTTCAGTCACTTTTGTAAACGAGATAGCACATCATTTTAAAAGTTGTCAATATATTTCAATGAAATTTTTCAACAGTGTTTAACATATTACTAACTGTGTTTTGACCTAAAAGCTAAGCTATAAGTTAACTGAATCACTACGGGTACCAGTACTACCGTAAACGATAATTAAAAAAAAAGCCAGTGTTTTTTTTCACTTTTTTTGGTATATTTCAGTGATTTTTGGAATTATTATAAGAATTTTAGTTCAGGACACAGATAAGTGTTACAGTAGTATATAGTATAAAGGAAATTAAAATATATTTAATTGAATTGATCGTAGGGTGTCTAGCGTAAGCACTAAACCAGTGGTTCTCAACCTTTTTAATAGTCAACACCCCCTTGAAAAATGTGTTTCTATTTTTTATTTAGGAAAATACATTTATTGCAAGATAATTTATTTATTGCATAAAAAAATGAATACTTACAATACATACATTTTTATTGTTTGATATTATTACATATAAAACAATATCTACATTCTTAATGGCTACGTTGTTGTTGTTTATCCTTAAGTATCCTTTTCAAACGAGGCTACTTTTTTAGGCGGTAATTTTCCTTAAAAATTTAGAACCTTCTCTCGCACCCCCGGTTAAGAACCACTGAACTAAACTGTACTTGAAATTTATAACAAAATTATTCCTTATATTTTAAAATGATATGAAATTTTCACAAAAATTTTATATGTTTTCATGATATTATATCACATCTGAACTAAAAATATATGTATTTATTCAGTACTGTTTATTTTTGAAAAAAAAATTGCCCCGAACAAAGGCTCATACCTTATAGGACAAAGAACACGCACATGCAAAATGAAACTTAAAACAAAACGCAATTCAGATAATTAATAAACGACAGTGAGACAGAAAAAGAAAAATATGCTTATTTTTGCTTATTTTAAGAGCAAGGTAAACATTAAGGTAAAAACTTAAATAAGTATACAGAGAAAGAAGGAAATTAGTACATATAAAAGATTTTTCAGACGGAATAGAGAGAATAGAACTATTACAGAATATATGAGTTGTCTAGAATCAAAACTTGCAATCTCCATCAGACATTTTTTTCGGTAAAGGGCAAAGAACCATACCTTATGCATTTTTGAAGGTATAAATTTGAAATTGCCTTTAGAAAAATTTCCACATTATTTCTTATAAATGTGCTATATTCCAAAAAAAATTTAACTGACCAAAAAGTTTTCAAAAATTTTTTAACTGACTAAAAATGCTATAAGAAAGGACCCTTAAGGCTAATATGTACTAACCCTATTGCAATCGCTCACCTCAATTTTCACCTATGGAGAAAATGTGTCCAAGGATAGTCAACTTGTATTGATTTTTTTTTAATTGCACTCCTAGAGAGAAAATTTACACTTAGGGGCACTTTTCGTTTTAAAAAAAATGCAAATAACAGTTTAAATTTAAAATTATTCGGGGAAATATTATGGTATAGTGTTTTAAACGCTCATCAATTCTTTTGGTGCGCGAAATTTATAAAATGAATCCTGTTGCAAGGTGCAGAAAAGTTCAGGCTATGTGGAAATACCATGTTTATTGAATTATCAGCATTTATGTAGCTGTCAACAGTAGACGCATTTTCTCCATAGGTTAGAACTGAGGCGAGCAAATCCAAAAGGGTTAGTACACAGCAGCCTTAATTCAATTTTGAAAAATAAAGGATATTGCTAGTTTGATCCTACACCACTCATATGATGCTTAATATTCCGCTTTCCTGGCGCATGTCTTGCAGGCTCATTCGCAACACAAGATGCAAATATCTCCCTGACTAGCTAAACAAATAAAACTAGCTTGTGGTTACAGGGAAGCTCTGAGAAAGCTTCTAGTTCCAGCAGTGGACGATAAAAAGAAGGAAGCAGCGAGTAAACATTCTTTGGCGCCGTTGTAGCAGATATGTACTTAATTTAAATAGAAAATTCCTGGAGCCGGAATTTCAGACTTTGTGATCCATCGACTAGCTAGAGCTAAGTCGGGGTTACCATAAGAAATTGGAACTTGGTTTAGCGGCGTGTTATTTTTAGATGTGTGCAGCTTCGAGTATTTAGTGTATGTAGTTAATTTATATACAGCTCTTTAGTAACGAACTGAAGTCGAGTATTTCATAAATCTTTTTGCTTGTTAATTCAGGTTACTAGTTAAACCTTGCTCGGTATTTGGTTTAACATCAGTTTTACTTAATAAAATTACCACGTAAAATATGAGATGTTCTTGTTTATTTCAAGTAAAAGATAACATAAATAGGAAGGAAAAACAAAAGAGAACAATGAGGAAAAAATAAAAATAAGAGATTTACAAACAATTTGAAAATAATGGACAGTAGAGATATTTTCGATATGAATGCTGACATTGGGAAGAGTAGAGGAAGTTCAGAAACATAATTGCTTTTTTAAAAAACCAGAGAAATAAGTATTAAAAAATACGTGATTTGTGTCAAATGGTGAAAACTTTAACTAAATCTGGAACTCTAAGAACAAGGTGCAAAGGAAGAGTTGAATTTTACTAAATTGGACTAGATATCTTGGGCAAATCTTTTTTCAGATTCTTTTGAGGGTTTTATTTCAGTTTTCAATGCCTGTAACGGTGTTCGTAATTAATCATTATTTTCAACGACTTCCAAAGCACATTAAGACGACTGTATTCAAAAATAAAGCAAGAAATACTCTCGGTTTCATTGCAACTTACCCTTTCATGAAGGCTTCTGAGATCGTTAGTTACCACCTGCGGCTGTCTCACGTACAAAGTCTCATAGCCATCGTCGTCGTTGGCGATTTCGGCGTCAATTTCTTGCTCCAGCTGTACCAGCAGCGGCGCAGGCATGCCGAACTTGACTCCCCTTCTGGCCACCTCTAGGAGGCATAGGATAAAGCTGCGTTCGTTCTTCCTCAGCACCAAGTCGTCAGTCTCGAACAGAAGGCACTCTTTGATATTCAGGGATCGACACCAGCTGATGAAGTTGCTGACGTTGTCTCTGGCGTGGAAGGTTTCCGGGAGCACGTCGTAACGGTACACGACGTCCCGGTCAGGAATGGGGATGTCACCGTGTTTGGCGTTGCCACTCCTGGAATTGGAAAATACACGTGAAGAATTAGATCTTGAAGTGATCTAAACGGAAATCATGCTTCAACCAGACGATTCTGTTTTGAATAATCTTTACTCGTGTTTTATACCACGTTTAATTGAAATGGCCTTCCATTGTTTTCAAGCGTCTAAAGAAAAGTTGGCATATAATGCATTACTTAAAATGTAGGAAGGAAGGAAGGAAGTCTATCTTTCGTTTGGGTTGACATTAGACGTTTATCACGATATAACATTTGTTAGTGTAATGCAAGTGAGAACAAAGTTTTAAAAATCGATTGTAATTGAAACTGGCTATAATTGTGAACAACTTGGCGTTTATACGGGGATTATGTTTGGTTAAGCGCTCAAGTTAATTGCCTTTATTGAACACAACACTCTAATGAAAGAATATGTACACATATTTAGATCGATTTGCGCACAATAATGTTTCACAACATTAAACGTTGTGTATTTACACATATTTTAAACGTTGTGTCAGATATCACTTCTGCTGATTTACGAACCTACATGTAGATTTTGTAGAAAAAGGGAGAAATTCTTGAAGTTATTAAAATGATTTTACTCGATCCCTCTCGGCTTTATCACAATCCATATTTGAGATTCGTAATTAGAAAGCGATATTGTTTTCAACTTCAAAACAATACGCTATTAGTAACAACTGGAAACATTTAACTGATGTAGAACAACATATAGTCTTGATTTCGATCTTTTTTGTAACATTTTCAAGAAATTGGGTGGTAGATTTGGATTTATTACAAGTTACCTAATCCTCATGGAACTCTATCTACTTCTTGAAGGCTCATCTGTATAAGGAATGGACTGCTAACGTGACGCAGTGGCAAAAATACACAATAGGATAGATTCTGCAGTTCACCAAAAATCACTTGCATTCTGAGTGAACAGTGAGTAGTGCCATTTAAGATGATATTCATGTCTCTTTCTCACTTTTTTGGATATGTTAAGATGAATATTTGCATGGTAAAGCAATAAAAATGGAATTGTTTAATGGTTTAATAACAATTTAGTTTGATACTTTGAGAATAACTGATACTAAGAAAACAATCATTACGTTTTCCTGCTAAGAGGTTATATTGAAAAGCCAATTAGAGTGACACTGTTTTATGGCAGAGGCATTTTCTAAGAACCCCTATCATTAGCCACCTTCAGGTATGCGCAGAAAATCTGCACAGGTGTTTGTTAACAGTTCTGTCAATGCCTTATAGTTCAAACACGAAGATAGGACGCTTCCAAGTTTTACTATTTCCATTCATAGGGAAGAATGGAGAAGTCGTAATGTTAATTGTGTTTTTATGTACAGTACTTAAACACAGTTTGTAACATAGCTTTCTCCCCAATTTCTCTCGAATAGGAACGTTCATTTCCTGTTTTACACATTATCAAGCCGGACAAAACGACTGGCAATAACATTGGTAGAAATGGTAAACCTAAACAGTCGGTTTGTTCTAGTGTTTACTAATTCTTGTGGTGGAACTACGTATATGTACTATTTCTTTGATTACAACGTGCATATTTTAGCTCTAAAACGAATGCTTCGTATTTGATTTCTTTGTTCGCTACGATGCCAAGACTACCAGATACATAGGTATCTGGCTGTTTTGGCAGCGTAATGTAACATAAGTAACGTTTAAAGCACACAACACCGTATTGTGGGAAGTCGACCATATCAACTGAAGCCATTTATTTACCTTGAAAAATGCATCTATCTGGCATGTGGTGTGGGATAAAGACATAACCGCAAGAACTAACTTTGAACGCCTTCGACCACACCCTTATACTGATTGTACTGGAGTATAGATGAGGGCGTGGACATCGCGGAACATCAGGCACATTCTTGGTCGTAAATAAATAATAGGGAAGATAGTAATAGGTACTTAAAGGGATGATCTATCATATTTTATTTACAAGAAAATCATAATAAGACTCTATTTTAGATTTCTAAATATAATAAACGAGGAATGTTTTCTCTTTTGAGGTTTGTATTACATAACACGTTCTAAAATAAATAAACATCATTCATAAGGTAATTTCTTCCCAGAAAGCCTTCCACTTATCTTTCAAATATAACGTGTTTTTTTACGATCTAAATAAATAATTCCCGTAATTTCACCTTTTTCGTTAATTTTGAGTTTATTTTATGGGAACCGTTAAAGAGTATCCCAAAGAATGTATTGTAAATGCTAATTAATATCAATATTTACTGTTCTAAAAATTATGTAGATAAGATATCCCAGATTAGTCCTGTCCCGTTGCAGACAGTTAGAGTTCTAGCTACACGAAGAAACGTACAAGGATAAATATAGAACAATGTCATTGTATGACTTTTTATCGTCTAGTAAAAGATAAACCTAGTTCTCTCAACCTGTATGACTTTTTATTTCCTTATTTAATATATTGTATTGAGTACAAGATAACACTGGAAATGTGCCTTAGAACACGTGTTATTTAAAGAGATTCGATTAAAGTTGACTATATACTTCGCTAATTCCTAATTTTAGATCAAGATAAGGACAAAAAACCCGGGAATATATCCATATAGGAACAAAGATGACAACGCAACATACAGATGTGGCGTACAATCGGAATCTTAATAATTGGGTGCTACGGGTTGGTGTGCTTGGACTACCCACTGGTCAATAAATGACTATCTGACTTTCGAATCTGTAGCCCTTTAAAAACTAAAAACTCGATAAAAGATAAATAACAATTCCTCAACCGGTAGAAGTTGGGGAGAGGCAACCGGGGGGGGGGGAGCTTCCTCAGAAACAAATTCAAGTTACACTGCTATTCAGAACACTTAAAATGACTGGATAAAAATTCAGTGCTGAAGAAATACATTCTGTCACAAAAAAAATATATGCACCCAGAAGGAAACGAGCTTAGGGATGCAACATCGATGTCGATGTTTTAAACATCGATTTATTGAACCCGATTTTTTTTAACATCGATGTTTTGTGCTCGATGTTTTACGTTGTCTCGATGTTTTTTTAAAATTAAAATGTACCATAATAAAATAAAATTAACCACGTAGCATAAATTTCCCACTCAGTAAATGTAAGTCCAAATTCTGAAAAGGACGAATACAAAAGGGGGAACGATTCGAGACAAATGGCAGTGAACAACCAATGAATAATAATTATATGCCCAATAGCCCCAATAATTGTTATTTACAGTAAAGAAAAAATAAGCTTGTTCAGTTTTCCCCCATACCTTGGTTTTGCATCAGTACTTCAAATTGGTGTAAATGTATGTAATTTTCTTTTGTATTATTTAATTTGAAAATAAAAGATTTGTTAATAAATTGCAATAATTTCTCCCTCAATTTTCTGGTAAAAGTAATAAAATGTGTAATGGAAATTCTGCGATATGCGCTGACTCTAGCAACCAAGTTTTTGTCATTTGTGTCAGCCCAACCTGAGAGTAAAATCCCCCCCCCCCTCCATGACTAACCGAAGTAACATTAATCTTAGCGGTTACTAAACCAGTTTTGAAAATTAAAGTTCATAAACATCGATGTTTAAAAACATCGATGGTTTTGGGGTGATGTTTTATTAGCATCGATGTTTTAATATTGAATATCGATGTTTCGAAACATCGATGTTTTGTTGTCGATGTCGCATCCCTAAACGAGCTACTATCACGAAACTTGTATATGGCACTTAACATGTATATGGTGTATGAGGAGATAAGCAAATGATTACAAATTCAGAAGAACAGACCGTTTTATTAAGAAGATATGGCATGCAAAAGGTTACAAATCAGTAAGGAGTAAATCCACCTCTGGCAGCTATACAAGCCGAAACACGGCGTGGCATCGAATCAATGAGGTCACCTATGACCTCCTGCGGAAGATCATGCCATAATCTTTGCAACTGGGCAGCTAATACACCAGTATTCCGGGACGGCTGCAGTTGTCTGCCAAGCACGTCCCAGACGTGCTCTATTGGCGAGAGGTCTGGTGACCTGGTAGGCCTTGGGAGTACGTCATATCCTTGAAGACATTGTTGGGAGAGTCGCGCAGTATGTGGACGAGGGTTGTCTTGCTGATAAATGTTACCTGGGCGAATTGATAGCATAGGCAGTACAAATCTCGTCTGCGTTAAAATCTCGTCCACGTAACTGCGTGCCGTCAAAGTGCGTTGAAGGACGACTATAGGTGATCGTGTGTCCCAACAAATCGCTCCCCACACTGTCACACCTTGTGTAATCGCCGTATGGCTCTCGACAACAAATCCCGGATCGGACCGGTGGCCTGACCGCCCCCACACACGTATGCGCTGGTCATCAGCATTGAGACTGAATAGGGATTCATCGCTGAAGATCACACGCCTCCAGTCGGTTCACACTCCAGCTTGCCCGAGGTCGGCAAGAATACAGTCGACAATGCCTATGATGTGGGGTCAGTGGTAGGCGTCTTAACAGACGTCGGCTCCTTATACCATCGTCGGCGAGTCGTCTCCGAATGGTTTCCCTTGATACCACAGGATGTCTGGAAAGTGGTAAATGGCGTCGAACCAATTCTAGTGACGTTGTTGGTGCGGACGTGGCCGCTCTTGTGATTGCGCGATCTTCGCGCGCATTTGTGTTCCTGGGACGCCGTGACAATCCGCGACGGTAGACTATACCTTCCGTTATCTATTGCTGCCAACACCGAGCAACTACCATATCGCTCCGACCGAGGTGGCGGCCGATACGCTTGTTCGACCAACCTGCTTCTCTGAGGCCTGCTATACGCTACCTCTCAAAGTCCGACAATTGTTCGTAATGCCGCCGGTTACGTCTCAGAGGCATCTCTAGTAACAATACCGTCCATCCAAGTCGACAGATTTGTTTGAATAACCCTATGGTACGAGCAATTATGCTTTTAAACTCTCCAAGCTGCGCATCTCATATGCGCATAGCGCGCTTACCCTTGTCTCATTGGCGTCGAAATTTTAATCATTTGCATATCGCTTACCAGACTACATTCCTGCCAAGTTTCGTGATAGTTGCTCGATTTCTTCTGGGTGCATATATTTTTTTGTGACAGAGTGTACTTAAAAAATACTCTTCCATAAGGTTAATGTTTTCTTTTATTATTGATGTGAAAACCTTATTTTGGTGTTCTTATACATGAGTTGGTTATTTTCAAAAGGAAGAATACACAGTTTCCTGAAATTTAAAATATCTTCATTATTAGTTGCCGTAGGAGTAAACCACTGCTCTACAGAACGTAAGATAATAGTAGAGACATTATAAAGCTTCATTAAAAGTAGCGTCAAAATTAACAAAACGAAACAATGGTGCTACCTCCTTTGCCACTACAAAACATACCAACTTCAAAAGCTAATTTTTAAAACAATACCTTACGTGTTAATAAAAAAATTCCTATCACACGTTTTGTCGTTCTGTTTAAACACTGATGTTTTTTGGCGTAAATACATTATTTTTTGCATGTAATAAATATATTCATCTGGGCATGATGAACACATACAGTTTCACTCCATGTCATAAACGTTGTTTTCGCCTTCATTACAAATACTGCCTTGAGTACCTCATTAATTCCTTCTTGTATTGTGTTTTTTTTATACGTCAAAAACGTTTTTCATATGATCAAAATTACACTTTTATCTTTATGATCGGGCAGTTTCAGAAACGAGTATTTTATGTAAATATCTTATTGTGACCACCAACGAAGAAATAACACCTTGGAAAGTTTCTTTAGGATAGATAGATTTCATTTAGAAAGCATTGTTTTTAGTGCTTTAAATGCAACTTACAGCATTTTCATTTTATCTTTTGTCTTTCGAAAGTAATTCATAAATGCTAGTAAACTTTTTCTTGCATGTGATGTGTGTATGTGGGACATAGTTAGGAAATTCAGACTGAAAGATAATTCTTAGAATTGCTGCCTCGTCCTACAAAATACACGGCCTTTTCTCACAGACGACTGATCGCCCAACAGCAATCCCGCTTAGAGAGACCAGCCGACTCCCAACAAATTAGTTACTACAACTCAACCCTAAATGAAAAGTAAGCCTTGCGGCCAACGAAACCTACTTTGCCCACTCTAAGGGCCTGATCACATACAGGGTGGCTAATAAATACTGTGACAAATATCGAATCATTTAATTACACACAGATGAAATAGAAAATGAAAAATACAACAATATTATGAACATTATACATGAAAGTTTACCATGAAATATTTTTACTCGAATCGACCGCCATCTTTATCGATTACTAAAGATAATCTCTTACGGCACTGTCCTATTGCGGCACGAATCATTTTATGAGGTAATTTGTACCATTCACTCCGTATGGAAGCTTTGAGGGAGTCCAAACTTCTGTGCTGCTTAGCATTTACTTTAGACTCTAAAATCCCCCAAATGCAATAGTCTAAAGGATTTAGATCTGGTGAAGAAGGTGGCCAATCTTCTTGCTTGATAAACTTCGGGCAATTGGCATGGAGCCATTCCTGTGTTGTTTTGGATCGGTGGGACGGTGCAGAATCTTGCTGAAATATCCAATTCTTTTTGGGATACAATCTGTTAGCATGTGGTAATAAACGTGTAGCCAATACTTCCTGTTTGTAATATTCAGCATTGATTTTTACCCCTTTATCGATGAATTTCAGAGGCAGTTTTCCATTGTGTGATACTGCAGCCCAAACCATAACAGAATTCTTGTTCTGAAAGCGTTTAACAGTTCAAAGATTTTCAGGTATATCCTCGAAGGTTGCTGAATATACAACATCATTTTTAGCATTATAACTTTGTTCTGTACAAAACAGCTTCTCATAAGAGAAAATTATTTTTTTAGCACTTTTGCTACCGTGCCGGTTCAGCAATTTCTTACATCTTTGTAACCTTTTTACTATTTGTGCATTAGTCAAACCTTGAACTTTTCTTTTGCGATAAGGGCGAAAACCCAGGTCTTCATTAATGATAAGTTGCATAGTTCTGCGACTGATGTTCTCTTCTGCAGCCATTTTATTTGCAGAACGTTGTGGATTTCTTCGTATCTTTTCACGAATTCTTTTGATACGTTCTTTTGTACGAACAGTGCGTGGACGATCGGACCTTGGTCGATCTTTACAGCTATTGGTATCCAATAATCGATTTATAGTCCTATATATAAACGTCCTATTAAAACCAAGGCATTTTAATTGCTTAAATATTTTACCTGCAGAAAATCCGCGATCAAAAAGCTGTTTAACAATTAACCTTTTGGCTTCCATCTTTAAAAATATTCTACATGTTTTACTTTAAACAAAAATTGTCTGCGTTTACAAAAAGTTGCAAATCACACAAATAGATAGATAAATTGTTTTTCCAAACGATTAAAATTAACTCTTATTTTTTGGAGTGTTACAGTATTTATTAGCCACCCTGTAGAATCCGTCATACGTTACTCGTATTGAAATATATTTAACAAATTACAAACCTCCAAACGATTAGCCACGAAATTGTTAACGCCTGTGATTGGATTAAAATATGTCAATGCGAGTAACGCTAAAGCTGACGGATTTGAGTGAACAGGCCCTTTGTCCCATTCATGTAACCTTAAAATAGTCTTTACACGGTTCCACTCACTCATTGTATAAACACAGCTACGATTCAGTAATATTACATAAGGACCCTTCCTACTATATCTATGCGTATATATACTTGGATAAATAATCCAACAGAGATAAATAAAAATAATACGAATATAGACAAAAAAACAAACAAAAATCATGCACTCTGGGCATCCACGCACCAACGGCAAGATTCTGTATAAGTGCCGGAACTGAACCCTAAAACAACATAGAGGTAACCGACAGGTCTCGTCATCAGGGAGCCTAACCATATCAGTTACATCAAGGGGAACTTTCTGAATAGGATGCAGGTAAGCCCAAAAGACATCCCAAGGCCCCGAGTCCCCCAAGGAAGCAATAAGTCAAAAAGGAAATGAAAAGACAAACACAACTTACAGTATGGGCTCAACGCACCGTACATGCAAGCACACAAATAATCCTAATGCAAAGTAAAAGATGCATACACACCCCAATTCCGTAAGTGACGGTTATGGCGAAACAGCAGCCAATTCTATCCAAAAGTTACGTCATTGTAATATTACTATAGCGCCACCCCCCATTACAGCTTAACCAAATGAAAACATAAATACTATTCTAAACATCTTTAAAAATTCCTGAATCTAAATGCCATTTTTTTAAAACTTTTAAATTGCCGAAATTTTTAGGGAAATCGTTTTTACTTAAGTTTTCCTCGAAAATGCTACATGCCTCCAAAAAATCCCCAGAGTTGTTACATATGTTTTTTATTCTGTAAAGTTGTGAGTAAAAAATATTATAATAAATTTTATAGTTTAAGTTGCTATGGAAATTGGTAAACGTAATAACCTCGAAGTTAAAATCTAACCTTTTATCATATATCCCTATTTTTATTTCTCTATTTTGAATTTTAATTTTTAAATCCAGATGGTTTAAAAAAGATGGTTTTTACGGAATTGGGGTGTGTATGCATCTTTTACTTTGCATTAGGATTATTTGTGTGCTTGCATGTACGGTGCGTTGAGCCAATACTATAGTTGTGTTTGTCTTTTCATTTTCTTTTTGTCTCATTACTTCCTTGGGGGACTCGGGGCATTGGGATGTCTTTTGGGCTTACCTGCATCCTATTCAGAAAGTTCCCCTTGAGGTAACTGATATGGTTAGGCTCCCTGATGACGAGACCTGTCGGTTACCTCTATGTTGTTTTATGGTTCAGTTCCGGCACTTATACAGAATCTTGCCGTTGGTGCGTGGATGCCCAGAGTGCATGATTTCTGTTTGTATTTGTCTATATTCGTATTATTTTTATCTATCTCTGTCGGATTATTTATTTGTTTTTTTCATTATGGGGATATGAAGCTTCTGCGCTATCCTCTATTGAAAATGTTTTATGTTTTGTTTTCAGGATATGTTTTATGTTAATGTGATTTAGCTTGAATTTGTTAATGTGTCTATGCTTGAATTTTAATTTTTGATTATTTCTATTGTTTATATTTTATATATACTTGAATTAACACTTATAATTCAAGTGACTCTATAAACAAACTTCACGCAATTCCGATCGCTCAATGTATAATCACTAATGCGATACAGTAAAATCAAATGTCCCCGTTTCGTTAGCACTTATGTATATGATTTGCATTAACACTAATATTTTGAAGAACTGAAGATAGGGTGAAAACTGAAGATAAAGTGAAAGTTATTTAAACCCTTTCATATTGTATTGTAAGGGTTCTTATACTGCAGTATAGGAGGAGCTTCCGCGGAAATTCCACGAAGAAACAAAATGAAAAGTGACGGATCTTTAGGACCTAGAATGCGTTAAAAACTTAATTTTAATGCGATCATTCATCTTCGTTCGAGAATAAGTTATGTTAAAATTTCAATTTTTTTATACACTCTTATTAAAATAACTGAATATATGCGGGAAAGCTTACGTTACAGTTTCACTTTTCTCCCTAGTAAACAATCTATCATAACAGTTTAAGGCAATGCTTCCTAACTTGTGTTAAACGCTTTTTACTAGTCAAGTAATTTTGGAACACTTACAAATTTTACTAATAACGTCAAAATTATTAATAAATAAATCAATCAAATATTAATTCACTGAAAACCCGTAAAATAAGATAAACAGTAGGAAAAAAAATTACTTATAAATGGATATTAAGGGGGTGCATCAGGAGACCTCGCAGATGTACGATTCAATGTTAATGAATTGCGAAATAATATTTCGCATACCGGGTTACCTAATGAATATTTTTGAATTCTGTTTTTGGAATCTGAAAGTAGGCTTCCAAGATAAATGCGGGGCTTTGCAATTTTTTTTTATTATTATTCAAAATATTTTTAAAATTAAGTTACATTTTCAAATTTCCAAAACGAGAGACATTGCTTGCTAAAATGCTCTGTAAGAAAATAACTGATAATAATTTAAAAATTTGAAAAACAAGACGCAAATCTTGAAACTTCAGGCATTTTTTAAAGATAATTTTGGCATTTTTTGTGTTAATAGGTAATTAGTATTCTAAATAATAATTTTGCGTTTCCAGCTGTAAAACGGGAGTTTTCGCCTCAAACTCCTCCCCTCATTGAAGTGGGGGAAGTTAGCTACCTTCCCCCTCGACCTTCAACCTCCGTGTCCAGCGGAGGTTCTATTTATAGATGTGAAGCAGATGGGGTGGAGGGATTATTTCCGGTTGTACATATTCATTTTATTTTGTGCTTGCTAGTGAATTTCGAGATCCACTGGATAGAATAGTAATACTGTTTCTCTCATTCTCTAAGTCAGTGGTCTTCAAACTTTGTTAATTTAAGGAACTCTTATGAGTATAAAATTATTTCACGGAACCCGGGATCATAAACAATAAAATATTCATAATCTAGGTTGTACATATAAAGAAAAACGTTTTAATATTCTTTTATTACATTATAATAAAAGTTAATAAAGTATAACAAAATAAAGTTAATATGTACAAATAAAATTTTCAGTTTTAATGACTGGGATTAGTTTCCTTTGTTTTGTACAAAACGTTAAAGTCGGGTTCTGTTGTCCTTATTTGTAAACGTATTTCATGTTCAGCTTCTAATTTATTTCTGTATTTTGATTTTGTTCCGACATATGTTGAAAGCGACTTTTCGTACAAATATGTTGTAACGAAGGACATTAAGACTTTTATAGCTTTTGCAGAAATTTGAGGATATTCCATGTCAATTTTTAACCAAAAATGAATTTGAATATTTTTATTTATAATAACATATAAATATAATTTTTATAATTTTGACATATATAATTTTTATTTTTTTCTTCTCGCTCGTATCTGCATTTTAACATAGAATATGTTGATTTTAAAATAATGCATTAAATAATGCAAGTTTTAAAATAATGCATTTTTTTAAAAACTGAAAAATGCCCCAAGGTGTAAAATGTTTTTCTCTAATACGAAGTACAATTACTACTCTCTTTCTGTTCTATCTTAATTCTTATGTGTAATGTGTTATATATTGTGTTCGTTTGGTAAAAAATTTTGAAATCATTTTACGAGGAACGAAATGAGAAATATATATGTTTTGTATCAGTCGTTTATAAATTAGGATCTCTTTTCTCGTGATGACGTTTGCAATGCTTTCTGGAAGACTCCAGAAAAGAGCAGTATGCTTATGTATTGCTCCCTAATATGCACTGTGTTCTCACGATGAAAAATTTAACTGCATTTTACGAGAAACTGTAATTGAGCAATATGTCTGTCTTTAGTTCACTTTAAAGTTATCTACTGTGTTCCCATGGTGATGACTTTCAATGTATTTGCGATATTTTTCATAATAGTAAACTTATTACAAACATATGATAACTGAAAAAACTGCAGAAATTCACATTTTTTTTCTCTACAATTTATTAATTTTTTCATTAGCTCTATGCGTGAGGATTGAAAGTTTTAAAAAGTTCCCATTAAAAGTTGGGTTATAGGTTTTTTTTTTTGAGATACTGTTTGATTTTTTCCTTATCGTTTTTGACTTAGCACCTAACACATCATATTATATCTAAGAAATTGATAAAATTTCTGCAGTATCCTTGTTTGTTGTCAAGAACACGCACACTTGTAAATAGAAGCGAAAAGGATTTTATTAATTGATCTTATTGAAAAATAGTGTTTGCCACAAAAGCAATTCTTTAATGCATGACAATTTTCCTTTTTTATTAAAAAACTAGCTGTTTGTCCTTCGTTGCCCGGGTATTTATTCTTCCCAATTTTTTTATTACACAGAAAAAGGAATGGATTCTACCTATAGTGTAAAACCTAAGTAATTGAATTTACAGGTATTTAAAAGTAAATACAGTATACAAATGATAAAGTAAAATTACAAATTCACACTATTATTAATTTAACTCAAAACTTGATTATAAACAGCATTTTTAGTTTCCTGTATTCTTCTCAGTGACTCCGAAAACTATGGATTCGACACTACTCTCGGACATTTTTGAAATTTGTTATCCCCCTCCCCCCCCAATGCTGATTGGAGGCTGAACTTGCATTTAAATGGCATCGGGAGTGTCCCTAATCGTCGCAGCGACCCCGAAAACTATGGTTTCGACACTACTCTCCTGTATATTGGACATTATTTTCACCCCTTCCTTCTCTCCTCCCCCCAATGCTGATCGGGGGGGGGGGGGGCTGACCTTGCACCTAAACGGTATCGAAAGTGTCACTATTCGTTTCAACGACCCCGAAAACTATGGATTCGACACTAATATCAGTCGTTTTCTATTATTTTTACATGTTCCCCTTACCCTCTGCCTCTCTAGGGGTGCCTTATCCCCCAGTGTTCCTTTCCAGATTGTAAGTGATATGTATACCAAGTTTGGTTGAAATTCTTCCAGGCGTTCCAGAGTGATGCTGGAACATACATACATACTTGCATACACACACACACACATACATACATCTATATATACAAAACAGTTCCGTAACTGACTGATATATAATGCACAGGCCAAACCGCAGGACCTAAATGGCTGAAATTTCGCAAGGGGATTCTTATTATAGTGTAGGGGAGCACTAACAGAAATTTTTGAAAAATTCTTAGATTTTTTTAAATTAAATTTCTAAGCAGTTTTTAAAATATTCTTTAAAGTTTGCATTTAAAATAATAATCCGAGGGTTATAAAATTTATATCACGAGAAAGATCCGAAAAATTCCTTCAAAAGGAAATCTTTTTGAATCTTTACCTCCATTTTCTGATTTTTGGTGAATTTTTAAAGATTAATTTTTAGAATTTAATTTATTAAATGCTGATCACGTGGTTTCTTTTCTTTTTGTGATACTTTAAACTAATTTTACGTCACTTGCATAACAGCAAAATAAATTGACAAAATTTTTTTCCCTTCTAATGCGGCAGACGATAGGACGTTATCCAAAAAAATATTAAAATACAGTAAAATAAATGTTCCTCAAACTATACTATATTAACTATATTCTTTAGTATGTTCTATTAGATTTAATTTCAATATTTTCTTCTACATTATTTTGTCTTTAAAAATATCCGTTACGATTTTTTTTAATAAATATATATATTTTTTGGCATTAATTGCATACATTGACCGTTGAATTTAATTTGAATGTACTCCGTAGCGAAGCACGGGTATTCAGCTAGTTTTTATATGTATAGATATGTCTGGGACTCACAAAAACAAAAGAAACATATTGAAAGATAACTAAAAACACTAGCAACCACATTCAAATTTTTGCCATATGACTACAGGTACAGTATATGAGGTGATATTCTATCGCGACAGCCAGGCTTCACAAACAGAAACGGAAGTAGTTACGTAATGGGAAAGGCAATATTTAGGCCTTCTGATTGGAAGAATATTCGAGGAGAGTAGCCGCCCCTTTCCTGGCAACACTAGAGCATGTTTTCCCTGCAAAATTATATTTTTCGACTGAGGCATCCCCTTAATAGATAAGATTGTAAACTTTTCTTTTCAGTATTCTCTCAAAATTTCGTAGAATTATAGGCATCTAAATTCTAGTATCAATATTATTAATTAGAGATAAAAACTGATTTTATTGCCAAGGTTTCTTCTTGCTTTATCAAGAATATTTCCAAAACACTTCCAGCGCGCCAAATCGTTAGTCTTGTATCATATAATTAAAACTAAAGATTTGGCATAAAATCAGCTCAAATTAATAACACCTGCCAAAAGTGCTTTACTAGAAGCTTACATAATTAGGATTTGACAAAAAAAAATTATTATCCAACGATATAAAATGATTTAAAAAAGAGAGCTTTATTTAAAAAAATAAAATCAATAGTTCTAACTTCTCTTCTTAAAACAGTTTTACTCATAACTATTAGATTGCAGACTACAGTTTCTTTTTTAACTTCATCATACACTGCTATTCATCCGCAGATTTCATGTTTGAAAAAATGCGTTTATCCTGCTTAAGAACGCTACGGGACATTCTTCATTTAAAGTGACATATGTTATCAGATAATGTGGGCATATATTGCATTGTTTTATAAATACAACATACATACATGTATACACGTTCAACTTTAGAAACATGTTCAATTTCAGTTACAATTATAGATAAGAAAATGGCTTCAAATCCGACGATTGAGAAACGATAAAAGGGTAAATTATTGAGACCGACGTTGTGGCAACGGAATTAAAAGAGGAAATTTATTACGCATGTATCAAGGAGATGTATAATGGTATAGGTGTAAAAGTATATGATTAAAGTTGAAAGTAACAAAAATATTTATATAACTATGTTTCATTGAATTCTCATTTTCACTGCATACACTCCACACACACACATACACACACACACACACACACATATATATATATATATATATATATATATATATATATATATATATATATATATATTATATATGAAGGCCTTATTTGAATAGTGGTGCAACGCCATTCTTGTTCATTATGAGATACAGGGCCCTAATGTATAATGAGTGCTGAGAAATGACTGCTGAAGTCTGATTTGTAATGCCCTCTGTTGGCAGAAGAAATAAGCTGGAGGTGTACCAGTTTAAAAACATGATAGAAATGACTTGTATGAATATGAAAGTGAGGCTGACTCCATTTTTTTTAAAGTGGAGTTGGACCACTATTCAAATAAGACCTTATTATATACTCGTCTACAACATTATACATAAAAACTCTCGGCTTTAGACAACGTAAATCATTTCTTTGCATAAATCAAAACTTCTCTATATCACTCCCAAGACGTTAATTTGCCGTCAAAACTGATTCACCAATTCCAAATATCACGTTCATATAAAGAACTTTACATGTGATTTCCTAACAAATAATCAGGAAAAAAAGCAATCGGTGAGTGTTGTAGACATTTCTATCGCTGGAAGTTTCCCCACGCAAAAATATCGCTTTGTTTCTGAATGTCAGATTGACATAATCACTTCACCTTTTTCCACCCCACACGAGGAAATGAATCTGAAAATCTCTTTTCAAGGATGATCGAATTTTTACAAAGACTTTTCCTTTTCTTTCCACAAGGACGTCTCATTATTTTTACATTAGTGAATATAAGTGTTTTTTTTTTATGCTTGCGTTACCTGAATGTGTAGTTTATTTTCCCATACAAGCGACTACACTTGAATTACAAAATTATGTGTCAGTCTCGTAATTTTCTTGCCCTGCTCTAAATTCAGATAGCACTATGTTGGATATTTTAGGCTAACCCGTTTCTTTGAATTGAATAACATGCAACAAAATTATAGTTCTCGGAAAATAATACCGTACTGTAAAGCAGGTGATGAAAAATATCTTTTTTCCAAGTTCAAGTCTCACATTCAGGGATGTCGGTAGAAGTGGGGAAATGATCAGGGACTTACCCCCCCCCCCCTTTTTGAAATTCGGGTCTATTTCACACATTATTTGTTTTCATTTATTGTTACAAAATTCATCAAAAACAGTCCGGTGTCTTCCCGCCCACTTCTAACTAACACACAACTACATTAATACTTGTAGGTTCAGCGACCAACACCTATTAAGACTGCCTAGTCGTAGCCATATTGAATTCTCTCACCTGAATGTTAACCCGGAGAAAATTTTGTCGACTTGGTTTGATAAACTTTTTTTAAATTGTACTCCTTAAGAGTGATAGAATTTTTTTTAATTGGGTATCTTTTTCATACTTTGAAAGAATTGCAAATGGTATTTTTAAATTTGAATTAATCGGGGGGGGGATGAAGTATACTGTGTTTTAAACGCAAATAATTTCCTTTGGTGGCGAAAATTTCTAAAATGAGTAAGATAGAAGAGTAAAATCTTTCTCTATCTATTACGAAGTAAGGTTAAAAAAAATCTCTAAATCCTATTCGACAATTTAAAAAAAAAAAAAACTCAAAATGTTGATATTGAGCTGAGTGAACCCAGTATGGCTGATACCCAGGAACCTTAAGACACATGTGACCAGCAATCGTGTGCAGAAAAAATTATGTTTAATTGGTTACCACTTCTAATTTGTGCGAACGTGTTAGATTTTACTCGTATAACGATTGCTCGAGTTCATTAAGCCTGGTGTTACGCCCAGAAAATGTCAAACCAAAGGCAATTTTATGGCTGGCAAAACCTTGCCACCGACAGCGGTCGACGCTGCTAGGGCAGGTTTGTTCCTCCACAAAACGATCGACAAAAATTCGGGAAATGACCTCTCTATCATTTTCAGGGGTATGTTTACATGGGAGACCTTTGGTGCCTTAGTATATGCAGATTCTCCCTGAAGGCTACATTATTGCAACTGATCGAACAGCGTTCACCCATTCGTGGTCATATTCTTCATTCAAAGGTATGGTACATAGCAATCTTGAAAGAGAGTCTTCATTGGGCCATTCCAATCCCCAAGACTCCCTTTTGGAGTCTGAGGGACCAGAAGCGTGACCACGAATTTGCTGTTCTTCCATGGCTTTCGCATTCTACATATTTTATTCAATTGAACATATGTAGGATAAAGCTGAAGGGACAGAGCGAATGCGAAAAGAACCACCCACCAATTTGGCACAGTTTGGGACACCTTTGAGAAAAGGTCAGAAATAAAAATTTCAAATATTGGTGGAGCCCATGCCCTTTTACAGCTATTAAAGGTGATAAATGAGGTCCAACCCGGTTGGGGGAAGGGGTACCTGATAAAGTGACTAAAAAGGAGAGGGGTGTAACTACATTAAAAAAAAAACACCTTCGATTTAGGAAATAGTATGCTACTCACTCAAAGTTCTGTTGGAAGTGAAATTGAGTAGGCTAGTCGTTAGCTGATATCTTGAAAGTTTAATGTTTCCTGTCAAACATTGGGTAAAACATTATTTCACTTCCCGTCTGACGGATACGACCGATTTATCATGTCGTAGAAAAGTTGGGCGACTGGAGAATGGAAACACCCGTACGTACTACCACTAATCGCACGTTTTGGGGTCTTAGCGCGAAAAAAGTTTAGCTTCTGTGAAAAATAATTAACCTGAAAAATAATTTAGAGTCGGTTAATGATTCCGTTTGTGTAGTTCAGTGCTAGTTAGAAACTTCTCAAACGAACGAGACGAATATTGCACAGCAATTATGGTGGAACTTCATATTTCCTTTTTTCTGCTGATAGGGAAAAACATCACTCTTTAGGGAAAGTAAGACCTTCAATATATTCTATATTTTATTTATTTAAAATTATTTATAAAAAGATAAAGGAACACCAACAATTTCATTGCACAATTGTTTAAAGCAATTTTTTCAGCAATGAATAGATAAAGATGAAAATAGATAACGGGTAAGATGAAAATAAAGGAAGGAAAATTTTAAAAGAATTGTTTAAAAATTCAACAATGCTAATATCAATCATAGTACAATTGTTTAAAACGGATTTTCCCGTGCGTATACGAAAATATAACCTCCATTCTTTTAAATCCATTTCATCCCGAAATATGAATTTCCATTGAGAATTTAATCGTACGTTTCCTCTTAGAATTCGCTGCTGATAAGTATTTGTTAAACGATAACACGTATTATATAATGAACGTGATATCTTGCTTTCTGACTGATAATTTACACCGGTACTTCATTTATAGCTACAGAGGCCGTGGACATCAAAAAGAATATATATATATATATATATATATATATATATATATATATATATATATATATATATAACTTTTTAAAAGTCTTCTGTTATAACATTTTCATTCATTTTATTCAAAATCTCTTTTCTCTCAGTAACTTTTCAAACAGATATTCTCTGCCAATTCTTTTCTTGCTATATAAATAGAAAATAGGCCAGTACTAGTTTGCGATTCGAAAAATTCTTTCCCTCGATATTTTTCTTTTACACCTACCTGGCGTCTAGGACTGTAGTTTTTTCCCGATATCGAAGAGAATACAAAACCTATGTAGTCATCATTAATCCCATAGTTAGCATGACCAATGGCAACAGTAATATGCATGGTTCCTCAAAATTCCCATAACTGCATACTGTCTCCACTCCGACACTCATACGGTTATATTATAAACCTTTTATTCACGTATTGGGTGCTCTAATTCTTATAGTGTCACAATTAGTAATTGAAGTTTTAAAGTAATAACTCATATTTCTTGAAAATTATCATGACGTACATATATCACTTTCGTAAATACAGTATAATGTTTATACATTATAAAATTCTTTCATTTACAAAGTTGCATATGTTAGTCTTCATTTACTATTTTGCATTACTTTTAAAGCCGTGCTGTTTTTGTTTCTTTAAAATAAGTTTCTGAAAACAAAGGGGGGACAGTTTTATAAATATATACAGTGAAACTCTTCTAAGATAGCTAGTCATGGTTCCAAAAAAAGTGACCGTTTTGCGGGGTAGCCGTCGAAAAAAAAATAATTAAAAAACAAATACAGTCGAACCTCTGTATATCGAACTTCCATATATCGAAATTTTCTATATATCGAACTCTTAGCAAATCTCCATGTTCATTACATAGAAAAATTGTTTCTATATATCGAAAAAAATCTCTATATATCGAAATTTTTTTCAAGACAAATTGGGATGTTTTTTTTCTAATTTAGAATAAAATCTCCCAATTTTTGGCATTTGAAACAATACATCGTGAACTTCAACTCGCGGAAAATGTCCCTGATAAAGTTTTAGTGGACTGAATAAATACGAACATTTCTTTGAACTTTCCGCAAAACTGGCTGTTCAGTAAGATATTCGGAGTTTTTTTTTTTTTTTAAGAATGTAACTGTGATCATTGTAACCACTGTCTGGATTATTGGTTTTTTTTAAAGGTATGTAGTACTCAATAAATCTTTCATATTAATTCAATTTTTAGTTATTAACTTTCATTTAATGTGATTCGCATATAAATTAGAAATGGAGTTTCGTATACGAAAATTAGCTTTAATTTTTTTTAGGAGAATTATGATAAAACTAAGCTCAATTCTATATATCGAAATTTCTATATATCGAATTTTTTTCCGGCAATTTGCTACTTCGATATATGGAGGTTCGACTGTATATATATATATATATATATATATATATATATATATATATATATATATATATATATATATATATATATATATATATATATATATATATAGATAGATAGATAGATACATACATACACACACACATATATATATAAAATATATTTCGCGCATGTTTTCTCAATTCCTTCGATAACAGATAGTTGGATCAAAGTTAGTACTTATATTCTTTGCCTAATACAATATATTTATAAGAACAATCAGATGAATATGTAAACTTGAATGACATGATGTTATATATAGGAAGAATATATGACGAATTTTGTAAATTTTTTCAACTTTTACTGAATATAAAGAACTATTGGTAAAATAACACTATCAGCATTTTAAAAACGCATACACCAACTATCAATATTAATAAAAACCTTGAAAGTGTTCCATAAAATGTTAAGGGTTAATTTTGGTTATTTATAAGGGATAATTAAGGGTAGTTTTCTTATCAATATTCGCTGTTAATTATATGTACTATCTGACAAGACCACCTTTACTGTTTTTATATGCTATCTCAAATACAAGTATTATAAAACTATCTATTACGAAAATATTTACTTCACGTTTTATTTATAACACTCTTTGCAAGAAAGTACTCCAATTAAATGCACAAATTAATTTAAATTTATTTCTAAAAGTACTGTAATTAAAGTAATTTGTATATATATTTTAACTACAAAGAATCAAATCTATTCCTGAGTTACGATAAAAAAAATTCCGCTACTTTACTTTTTACGTGATAAAATATCAATACTAAGTAAGGAATAAGAAGAAAAATGCTAGTTCTATTTTTTCCCAGCGAAACAGCATTTGACAGTTGTCACATATTTACTATTTGAGCTTACTTATAAAACAAAACGAAACTCAAAGGAATAATTACAAAAATAAAAACGCAAAGAAAATTAATAAATTTTGCATGCCTAGAATTACCTGCTTCAAAACCGTAACTGAAAGTAAAAACCTCGATTGCTTTACAACTTTCATGTAACAGTCATCAAAACAAAGTTGGTTAAAACGTTTATTGTATCATTTAATATGAAATCTTGAAATTGGAGCATTTTTCCTGCATCATCGCAATGTATTAAAATAAAATTGATCTAGTTAATATCTTATGAAATGGTGTATTATTTTACTAGCAATAAATATTCCTAAAAGTTAAAAAAAAAATGAAAACAATTAGTTTTAGAAGCAAGCAGACGTTTGTTTGCAATTTTACTAAAACAAAGAAATATAACAGTATGCTAAATTTTTAATAGTTCTATTTGAAATTGAAAATTTTATTGAGACTTACCTATAATATTCTCTAGCTTTCCTGACAACGTTATTCGCATGTTGACATAAAATAACACCTGTCTCCATCTGTTCTAAGAAGTTATCAGCATCTAAATCCAGACCTTCATAAAGTCCGTTCAGCCATTCTGCGAGATCTTCTTTCATGGCATATAAATATTCTTCCGAACTTTTGAAAGGCCGGAAGGGTCGAGGTTCTAGAAGTGTTACCTCAAAATCAGGGGGCTCCACGCCGTTCCCCATCATTATTACTGGCCCTTCGACTTCCTCCATGAAATCAGCTGTTATATGTATTCTTTCGCTTCAGCTCAAAAAAATCCAAATTTAACACAGAGTTCGATGTATAACTATTTCAAGAACTTTCGCTTAGGCATGTCTATCGCAAGATAAGTTCTAAAAGTCATTAAAGAAACTGTCCATGGCTTAAAAGTTCTAACGAGTGGAAAACGAAAAACCAAAACAAAACAGTTTTAATGCGGCGAACAGCTGATTCGCAATAAACAGCGCAGGGAGAAAAAGAAATAAAAAAGAACGCTTAAATGAAAGTAACTCGCCGAAGCAGACGACTTTCCGAATGGCAAGGTAACTCGGAAAGTGGGACGAAAAGGAAATTCCGCAGCACAGGTGTGACGCTCGGACACATTAATGAACTGAAATCGGGCGCAAAGGATTATAAGGAGCGCGCTTGGCGAATAAACATGCCAAACCAGTCTCTCGGACGGACGGAATGTGTAACGGATGATGTAGGGAAGTTTCTATTCCATACATGGGATGCCTGGCAATGTGGAAGCGTACAGCAGCGCCGCCTGTCGGTTCGAGGAGGGAATTTTGACAGCGTTGCGATCGAACTCGGAAATCTTCAGCGGTGAATTTTTATTTAGAAAAACGGAATTGTTTTCTGATTGCGCGCGCAGAATGAATGCAGAGAGAGATTAAAAGGTGATGTTTAATTTGATAGGGGTTTTTGTTCCTGGATTTCATTCGCTAGGGAAATAGTGTTAAATGTCGGTGCACTCTTCGGACTCCAACAAAAGTTGTCAATTTTGATTTTTCCATCTTGTACTTATGAGGAAGTTGATTTGAAATCCACGCCATTCAATCGTTTCGGTCCATAACAATTCCGAAGTTATGAGTAAGTTAAGATAAATAAATTAATAAATAATTTAACCAGTGTTATCTTTGCGATATCTACTCGAAATTATCTTTAAAACGGAAAAATATATCACTAGTCGCCAAGGAGCTTAAAAATAACTAATCAGGCATTTTGCTTTACGGTAATGGTTATTAGTGATGATCATGGTACGTCTTGATAGTGTGAAAGTCGGAACATCTCGAACAAAACCAGCTGTTTCCGGGTTCGAATCCTGAGCTAGAAGTTGTGTTGTTACTGTTGAAAATAATTAATAAATTTGGAAGATTAATTGTTGACAAATATTCGCACTAATTTACTAAAAATATTAGCAAACTGTTATTCATAATATTTTGGTTTAAATAAAAAAATTCATTCTGGTGGAAGTTATATCATATAACTCTTAATATGCAACTCGCTGCGTAGCGTATTTGAAAGTAGTCATTAAAATTTGTATTATAATTATCTTTGTTATTGCTGTTGATGTTATTAATGGGTTGTTGAGAACAACTTTATTTCTCTACTAATCAAATTACCATATCAGTGTTATGGGAAATCGGTCAATTTCAATCCATTACTTAGATAAGTGATTTATTTATGCACTGTCCAAAAAATAGTAAATGTAAACGCGGGAGTGGTAGATTAATTTTTCAGAAATAATTTTCGAACATACACCGTAAAATATTGAGTATTATACGCACTTTTTTTTCACATTTTAGTCCGCCAAAATGAGGGTGCGTATTATACTCGTGTACAAAAAATGTAGTTTTAAACATTGAATAAACGACAAACAGTAGATGAGTTGTATTCTAGTGAAAGTGATTAACACTGATAATATGACGCTATTGTTTGTTTTGAATTAAAAAATTAAAGTTTTTTTTCTGCTACTTTATTTTGCGTTTTCATTTATTTTTATTACAAATTTTATTTCTGTTAATAAGTATTTGTGCAATTTTTAAATAAAAATTGAAAAGTTATGGGTGCGTATTATAGTAGAAATTTTAATTTTTTCCGAAAATTTCGCGCAAAATCAAGCATGCGTATTATACTCGGGTGCGTATTGTAGTCGAGATTTTACAGTAAGTTGCATCCCAGCAAAAACCAATTTTCGTTAAAGTGGGGTATTCTTGCACATAACCATGAAATTTGTCCGTTAGTACCTACATTTGACCCGTTTACAGCCTTAAACGACGAAAATAAAATCGCACACTAAATGACGTAACGCCAGGCATCGTAAATACCCGAACGACTGTTTTGACGGGGCACCTCATTATGCCCTCATGACAGACTAGTCCAGTAACCTAGTACGTCGTAAGTTGCATCAAGTGGTAGAAGTTGGTTTCATTTTTTTCCTTGTATGGGATGTGACTTAGATGCAAAATATGATAATATGACACTATTGTTTGTTTTGAATTAAAAAATTTAAGTTTTTTTTCTGCTACCGAATTTGACGTTTTCGTTTATTTTATTACAAATTTTATTTCTGTTAATAAGTATTTGTGAAATTTTTAAATAAAATATTGAAAAGTTATGGGAGCATATTACAGTCGATTTTAATTTTTTCCGAAAATTTCTAGCAAAATCAAGCATGCGTATTATAACACTTGTGAGTATTATAGTCAATATTTTACAGTACAGGTAGCCCTCCTACAGCACGGCATCTTACAACACGGTTTCGCTCTAGCACGATAGGATAAATTGCGGGAACCCTCATATAACACTGAAACCCGTAACACGGTTTCGCTCTAACACGATTAAAAAATTGCGAAAACCTTTGTACAACACTATACTTCTACAGTACTAGATATCATGATTTTTGTTTAACACATTTAAAAACTAAATTAACTTAAAATAATGACGGGAAGGAACAATAAACTATAGTGGCTTTACATGAAAATGTATAAACAAATTATAATTTATTCATTTATAACTGTATAAAATTCTAAGAAGGCCTAAACTTAGCTGAAAATCTTGAATCATTTTTCTTGAATGCAGACCCTTCGGCTGAAAGAAGCCGAAAATTCAAAGGGAGCTTCAAAATTGTCTATCTCCATACTGTGAAATCTATAATGACTTTGTAAGAACCAGCAAACAAACCAAAATTACAGATTTTTTAAAGAGGATAGAAAATGCAAAAAATCTAAATGAAGAGAAAGGTTCTGAAAGTGAAGGTGATATCGTTCAATCGAAAAAACATTCTCGTTTGATTGTACTGAGCAGTGATGAGGAAGAAATTTATTAAATTAAGGTCACATTAAATGAAAATAATATTTTTTGTTTCTTTTCGTTTTGTGTTATACATACATTTATATTTTTAATAAAAATTAAGTTGCTTTTACGGAATTAAAAAAAATGTTTTTAATAAGTTTTCGGAACGTAACCCCCTTTTTTGTACTGTCTCTGGGTCTTATATAACACGGTTTCATACAACACGGCATTTTCTAGGAACCTATCTACCGTGTTATAGGAGGGTCACCAGTATATATTTTTTCCGTAACTCAGAGTAAGTACTATTTCTCTCACTCTTTATTCAATCGTACGTATCCGATGGGGAAAAACATTTGCAGTAAAGAAAGCGATTTGAGAAAAGTGTGAAAAATCTTCATTTTTAATTTTAAGGCATATGCTTACGTTCCGAGCACGTTTTTTTTCAAGAATATGCAGTACTGATTAAATACATACATTTTTAGTTCAAATGTGATATAATAGCATGAAAACATATATAATTTTGGGGAAAATTTCATAACCTTTTAAAATATAAGGAATAATTTTGTTATAAATTTCAAGTACAGTTTAGTTCAGTGGTTCTTAACCGGGGGTGCGAGAGAGTATTTCTAGGGGTGCGACAGAAGGTTCTAAATTTTTAATGAAAATTACCGCCTAAAAATGTAGCCTCGTTTGAAAAGGGTAATTAAGAACAAACAACAATAACAACGTAGCCATTAAAAATATTGTTTTATATGTAATAATATAAAACAATAAAAATGTATGTATTGTATGTGTATGAATTTTTTTATGAAATAAATAAATTATCGTGCAATAAATGTATTTTCCTAAATAAAAAATAGAAACACATATTTCAAGGGAGTGCGAGAGCTTATTATCATATTCAAGGGGGTTTTGACTATTAAAAATGCTAAGAACCACTGGTTTAGTGCTTACGCTAGACACCCTGCAATCAATTCAATTAAATACATTTTAATTTCATTTATACTATATATTACTGTAACACTTATCTGTGTCCCCTGAACTAAAAGTTTTACAATATTCCCCAAAATCACTGAAATATAACAAAAAAAAATGAAAAACACTGATTTTTTTTAAAATTACCTTTTTATAACTACAAGGTACCTCTAGAATCCTTAAATTAACCCATAGAACTTAGATTTTAGTTTAAAACATTGTTGCTAATATTTAAAACACTATTGTAAAATTTCATTGAAATATATTGAAAACTTTTTAAATTATTAGGCTTCTCTTTTACAAAATTACTTTTCTAGAACATGCATTTGAAGATGCTGCTACTTCCGATCTTTTAATATCGTTTTCGGTTTATTAAATGTGCCATAAATTCCCACCCAAAGATCGTTCGAATAAAAGAAAATCAGTTTTGGAATCCTAAAAGATTGGCCTTTGAATTAGAGCAATAAAAAAATTTCGAAAATTTTCACCAAAACAGCCATTTCAACGTAGCTCGGCTAGACCTCAAGAATCAAAATTAACTTTAAGGACTAACAAATTTTATCTACGCTTTAAACTGACCACTCTAAGGTGTCAAACGATATTTAAATTTCTCTATATGTAGTATTAAGAAGAAGATGAAAAAGTTAGCAATCACAATTATAGAAAAATAACGGTTGCCATTGTTCGTAACATTTGTTTTGGTTTGTATTTTTTGTTCTACTGTAGATATTTATTCTCTGCAATTTTGAATAGAATACGAATAAATATATTTTCTTTCAATTACCGAGATGGAAAATGCTATTGCTCTTTGAACTGTTTCATGTTAAAAAGTCAGTTAGTTTGCTGTAAAATTTTCTTAACAACCTTTAAAACCAGAAAAAATGGGAATATCTGATATTAAGGAATGAGCACAGAAGAAAATGAAAGATAAATTGTACAAAACAGGCATGCACAACATACGGCCCGCGGGCCACATGCTGCTATGGATGAAACGATATCAGTAAGATATCGATACCTTTTCTTGGTACTTAGGTTGAAAGAATGTATCGATACATACTTGGTATGGGAACAAAAGTATCGATACATACTTATGTCGATGCATTTTTAAGACCAAGAATTCTTGTCCCTATTATTAATTTCCTTGGAGTTTCAGTGAATCTATATTAAACAAAACACCTCTGTAGTCTACTCGCTTAAGTGCATGACCATATATACTGAGGCACCTGGTTCTATTACCGGCCTTGAGTATCGACAGGTATCGATTCATCCCTACCGATATCTACTCGATACTCGGCTAGAAAGTATTGATACCAAAAGTACTTGATATCGAAACAAAAGTATCGAGAATTTACTCGTATCGATAGGTATCGATTCATTCCTACATGCTGACCGCCAACACTCAATCTGTAGCCAGAGAAACATTTTTTAAAGACACATAATATTATAAATCTAAAAAATACAGAATATTGTTTGACTGACGATGATTTGGCACATAGTTTCAGAATAGCAAATTTGGGCCTCGAATACGACAAGCTTGTTGGTGTAAAAAGATGCAATATCTTTCAATAATTTCTAGATAAAGAATTTTTTTTCGTTGTTTCCTAGAACCATTTTCCCACCTATCCTGTTTTCTTGCGGTCCGCATCAGCTTCCCATAAAGTAAAATGGCCTTCATCCAGGACCGGGCCGATCCATCGCGGTGCCTGTGGCAAGTTTTAAAAACCTTTTCAAATATTTGGAGAAACTCTTAAGTAATGAATGTATCACTATTAGAAATAGTCTGCTTTTAAAATAACGAACGATCATTTTGGGAAATATATGTATTTATAATAAAAAGTTTTATTTATTTATAAAACACGTGAAATTAAAAAAAAAATTACATAAAGGTAAATAAATTTGAATATAATTTGTTTCGTAATAAAAATAATGACTAAATCATTCTTCGAGCCAGTATGGCAGCAAACTGCTCGATTGCATGTCTAAAATTAATTGTTTTAGGTACCGTGTTTTCTAAAGAAACGATTGCTAGATCACTCAGTCGCTCTTGGGTTATTGTTGTTTGTGGATAATTCCCTAAAATTTTCAGTTTAGTAAAACTGCGCTCAGCTACTGCCACTGCCTCAGGTAGTGTTAGTAGCATTCTTAGAGCTCCAACAACGTTTGGAAATAGGCATTCAAAATGTACTTCTCATGACCTCAGATTGAGCAATTTATAAAAAAAGTACTCTAAATATTCGCTTGTATTTGTGTATTTTCACGAAATTCGTCACACGTCAGATTAAGCTATTAAAGGGACAGTACCTTTAAAATGGACATGATTATCTACAAAAAGCATCTCCATCGGATAGGCATCAGTGATTCAGCCTGTTGCCCTCTATGCCGCCAGGGTGATATGGATGGTGACCACCTCAAGAACTGCCGCATTGTTTTAAAGTTTATTAGAGACAACTCTGTGGAGGCTAATTTTATCTCTCGCTTTTCTGCATCTTCATCTCTATATTGGGCTGTCGTCGACTGATGGCAGAAATGACGAAGACGGGCGTAGGATTAAAAAAAAACCCTTTAAAATGGTAAAAAAAAAAAAAACTTTCATATTAATTGAAACCCGAATTTATTGTGAACAATTTGGTGCCACTATTTTTCTGATACGAAAATAACATCATGAGATATTAAAATAGTACTGAACATCCAAACAAGAATTTTTATACAAAATTTTAACTTTAAATGCATTTATCTGAAAATATGATTTTCTGTCATGATATCTCAAGAGCCATTCAAGATAAATGCTTGAAATTTTCTACGTACGTTAATGGTAACCTTCTACATACGATGGACTACAAGCATACAATTATCTTTGGTAATAAAAATTTTACAAAAGGTTATATAAGAAAAGTCTGTTAAAATTTTTTTATAACTAATTGTTAATTATAAATATTAAAAAAACAGCTGAATATCCGTACTTCGCTAAGGCGTACATTCAACTTAAATACAACGGTCAATGTATGCAATTAATGCCTATATATATATATATATATATATATATATATATATATATATATATATACTATCTTTTACTGTATTTAAATATTTTTTTGGATAATGTCCGATCGTCTGCCGCATTAGGAAGAAAAAAAAAATTTTTTTTTGTCTATTTCGTTGTTATGCACGTGGCGCAAATTAAAAGAAAAGAAACGTGATCAGCATTTAATAAATTAAATTCTAAAAATTTAATCTTTAAAATTCTAATCTTTAAAAATTCACCAAAATCAGAAAAGGGAGGTAAAGATTCGAAAAAGATTTCATCTTAAAGGCATTTTTAAGATCTTTCACGTGATATAAATTTTATATCTCTCAGATTATTATTTCAAATGCAAACTGTAAAACACTAAAAAAAAAGCAGCTTAAAAATTTAATTTTTAAAAAATCTTTCTTAGTACACCCCTACACTATAAGAAGAATCGCCATGCAAAATTTCAGCCCTTTAGGTCCAGCGGTTTGGTCTGTGCGTTATATGTCAGTCAGTCAGTCAGTTACGGAACTGTTTTATGTACGTATAGAAATAAAGGAAATTAAGTAGGTTAATTTTAGTTCAATATGCTAAGCTAAATGTTTTCTTTAAGTTAAAGTGTGTTTTATGTTAATAAATTAAAATTAACATCAGTTATCTTGCGCGCAGTGACTAATGGTGATTATGAATATAGGAAAAACACATATTACTAAATTAATTTTCCCAATTAATTTAAATAATTTACATCAGTCCGATATTTTTGTTGCAACAACAAGTCATGTTTCATCTAACAATCCAGAAATTTCCATTCAATTTGCTTCATTGGTTAATTTGATAAAAATTTATGAAAACTTAGTCAATTTTCTAACATATTTTCGCAAGTCAAAGGTATACAGTCCCCTTAATATTTTTCCGTTATTCATTAAAAATCTCGTATTTTTACTGTCTCATTTTGGCGCCTATTTCAGTTCGGCGCCTGAGGCGGTCGCCACGGCGCCTTACCTGTGGGATCGGTCCTGCCGTCATCTCATTTCGAGTTGTCCAGGTCTGTTATAAAAGGTAGACTTAAAATCATACTTTTGAAAATGACACTTCATTACTTTTAATAACTTGATGGTTGAGTGCTTTTAAGTATTAAAATACATACTTTCTGGTATTTTTCTATGTATGTTAGATGACAAGACATATTTTGAATTGAAATTAGAGGAAGGCGGCTCATATTAAATTTATCGACACAGGAAAGATATTTTTGTGGTTTGGATAGTACCAAAGCTGTACTTAAAGAATAAATAAATCTAACAGAGCAAAATGAAAATTGTTTGTATTTTGTTTGGTATTTTTTATGTAAGATTTTTATGATTAATAGCTAATCGTGTCCGCTTATAACAAAATCTACTGAATATTCTAAGTAACGATTTTTTCGAGGAATAAATTGTATACTTCTACGCATGAAAAACAATTCTACCCGAGAATATCTTATTTTATCAGCAATTTTTGAAAACAGATCCCAAGATTGGATAAATAAATTGGACAAATAATGGAAGAAAAAAAATTAGTTTGTAGTACAAGAAATTATATTCTTACGTTCCTTTGGCACAAAATATTGTTCACTATGTTTACAAAATATTTCATGAACTTAAAAAAAATTACATCATATATAAAAGGGGAAAAACAGTGAAATATAAAAGGTGATAAAAACAGTCAATTATAAAGGGTGATAAAAACAGTAAAGCATAAAAGGTGCTAAAAACAGTCAAGCATAATGATAAAAGAACGGTGAGATAAAAGTGATTAAAAAGGCTAAAATATAGATATAATAATTAGTAGTGAAAAAATGTAGAGAATTAAACAGAGGGGATTTCCCCAACCATGAATATAAAATTTGAGTTAAATTTTTATATTCACTGTGCATAAACAGATTTTGTATGAGTTTGTAACGAAAAAAGAAATTTGAAAAATAAGACTTTGACACGTCGACCCGAGATGAAGCGATCGTTCAATCATCAGTATATTACCAACTTTTCCAAGGCAAAAACGCTTCCTGGAATAATCTCCGAAAATAAGAAATTACTCAACCGCAGACGTTGCGGTCAAAGGCACAATTAAAACGTGTAATAATCCATTCCCAATAATTGTTAGGGAAGAAAAGCGTGCATCCTGCAAGCCCGTGGCCGATTTATTGAAACCTATTATACAAGTTCCTATTTCATCGGACAGTTACAATAAGTGGTAGTTGTTAACTAAGGTTAACATCATGTCAAGTTATGAGCGATAAAACACCAAATAAGATGTTAATAGCCTATAGCGAGTAAACGTAATATTCAGCGTTAGATAATCGATCTGGTATTTGTTGATGCAGTTAAAGGGGCACAGGACATTCTAAGGGGTGGTAAATAGGAGTGACATTCAGGGCTCGATTTAGAAAATTTTTGACTATAGGCACAACTCGGGATGGGGACCCCGTAACACTGATGTGGGCTTAACGTTTCCAAAATTGACACACACACACAAAAAAATCATGAATCATTTTGAAAGTACCATTTTACCAAGAATTGGCTATTTGAAGCGTACACGCCTAGAACATTTTCAAATAACAAAAAGCAATACAACTTATTAACTTCATCATTAAAACACCAACACAATGCAACCAGAAAAACTTATTAATCCCTTATATACACTATAACATACATATGATAAACTATACATATAGCTATACATATGATGAACCAATCAATCAATCAAATTTGAAAGGATATATAAAAAAATTGCTATTAAAAAAGGTAAAATTTAAAAAAAATTGAATTGGGAATTTTTTCTTTTTTTTCCTTTTAAAATTAAAATTTTTAGGGGACCCCCAACATTCGGGGGCCCCTAGACCCGGGCCTAATGGAAAATCAGGGCCTGGTGACATTAGAGGCTCGAATAGCTAAAAAAATGAAGGAAAAGAAAGTAAATGAAAAGAATCTTCTAAACGAAGGTTCTGTTTATACATCGGGAGCCTTTTGAGCTATTTCAGGCCAATAAATAAAAGGTAAAAGTGATAGTGAAATTTAAATTGAGTTTTCTCAAAACAGCAAATTTTTCAACATTGTGCGCACTGTTACTACCAAACGATTAGTTCAATATTGATAAAAATTTAAACCGTATGTATATATTGTGGCAATCTATAACTTAAAACCAAAAAATTAGAATTTTCAAAAAATTAAATTGTTTTTCAAGGAAAAAACTGGTTAAACATTTTATTTCTATTGTGCAATTTTTACAATTTATGAGTATTTAAAAATTTAATCAATACTCTTTACCAGTATTTTGGTTTTAAATTAAAGGCAGGTGTATTGTAAATATATTACAACGACCATTTTATTCCTGTGTGTATATTTTTATGTTTTATCGTGTGCGCAGTGATTTAAGACATTCCGTATCTTAGACTCATATCCATTTTCTAAACATGTAATAAAAACATTAATTTACAAAAAAACCTTTAATTTTTGCAGAGTACATAATTCAAAATGTGTTAATCAAATCCCAATCGAAAACGACATTTCTTTTTTTGTAATTTTATTAAAGTTTGATTAGTTTGAACATGACTTTGTTTTCAGCAGTTTCGACAAGCGTATAGGTACTGTGACCCCCTTTCAAGTTTAGTCTGTTGAAAAGTAAATCGTTTAGATACATATACTTAAAAAAAAGAAAAGAAAAGTCGATAAATAAGGAGCAAAAGTAATATTATCGATAAAAATTTAGATCTAAAATTAAATGTAAATTTCATACTGTTATTTCTTTACAAACTCTCAATATGTTTTTAAAACCTACGTATATTTCTTCAAAAACTGTTACTACTTTTCAGAAAATAGCATGGATTTCGCATATATATATAAAAATCATTTCATGGCAATTTATACTTAAACTTTTTATAAGGAAAATAATTTCTAATAGTTTAGCGCATTAGAAGAATGAATAAAATTGTTGATTTATTCCTGTTCCACAGATATCCGGGAGAAAGCTTTTTTCCGTAAGTTAACACGGTATTTGTCTAATCCAGTGAGGCAAATAACCAATAATCTTATTAAAGAAATAAAATCTTGTAGAGATAACACTAAGGTATGTGAATCTCAGCTCAAACTCATGTACCAAGAAGAGAAGATTATTGCGTAAGTAGACCACAGCGCATTTAGTCTAATCCCTCATATAAATCACCAAGAACACAAAAACTTCATCAAATGATGTAAAGTTGTCGTCAAGAACGAGGTCTAGTTATGAAATACTCGGAAAATTTGAATAAATGTTAGAATATTTTATCACACTCTAGAACATGGTTTCTTAACTTATGTTCCATGGATCTCCTGAATAAATGTTAAAATATTTTATCACACTGTGTAACAGGGTTTCCCAAACTATGTTCCGCGGAACATTGGTGTTCCACGGAATGTTAGTAGGTGTTCCGAGAAAACCTGGTATTGTTTTATATCTTGCAACAGCTAGAAGAAATTCAAACATGTTTGGCCGATTATTGCTCTAAAATGTCTAAAATATTAAACTAAATAAATAATTAATGTTTTTTTGCTCATTTTTAAAAATGTTTATTGACTATAGGTTATTACATAACCCACAAAATAAACAAGGTGTTCCATTAAAATTTCAGGATTTACGAAGTGTTCATTCGCAGGAAAAGTTTGGGAAACCCTGATCTAGTACAAGAATTCTTAACCTGTGGTCCACGGACTCCCTGAATAAATGTAAAAAAAATTTCACACTCTAGAACATGGTTTCTAAACCTGTGGTCCATGGACTCCCTGAACAAATGTTAAAAAAATGTTCACACTCTAGAACATGGTTTCTAAACCTGTGGTCCATGGAACCCCAAGAGGACCATGGATCGCAGTTTGGGAAAACATACATTTCAAGAATTTTGATTTGAAACTAAAATGGGTGCACGTGTTTATTTCGAGGATTTAAAAAAAAAACCGCAGCAGCCTTTGAATTTAAATTCAATCAGATGTGCAATTCTTCAAACTACTTACTCTTAGTCAAACGGTCAAAAATACATTATTAAAGTACAAATACATTATATATATACTATATATATATATATATATATATATATATATATATATATATATATATATATATATATATATATATCGCATCTTTTGTAGTATTTTGTATATTATTTTATGCATGTCCTTCCCACTTTAATTTAATTAGAATGTTAAAACTATTTATTGCTTTACAGAGGCTGTTCGCACATTTTTTAGACGATTTTGGTAAGCGGTAATAAAAAATCGTTTGCTGCAAAAGAAATAATTGCAATTGTACTATGTTTTTAAAAGTCAAAATTATCCTCTGCGGCTTGAAAGTTTTGTTTTTATTCAAAATGGCGTTTATAACAAAGCAGTGGTTCGAAGGCTACATTTATGCTCTTTCCGAAGAGAAATATGCATACTCCGTTATCCAAAAACGATGTGAGAGTCATGGTTTTGTGATATCTAAAGCGTCGATAGGTAATATCGTCAACAAGAAAGGAAAAAAACGTCAAATTGGAGCCTCAAGTGGGACAAAAATTCCAAACAAGTATCCAAGGAAAAAACGGACATATTCGACTATTGCAAAGGTACGTTGTTTAATGTGAAAAGAAAATCCCCCTAGTCAAAGAACAGTTGCAAAATCATTAAAATGCTCGGTGTCCACTGTAAACAAAATGATAAACGTTGATTTAAATCTTAAGAAAGCGAAAAAACGCAATGTGCATCGTCTTCTTCCAAATCATATCGCTGAACGCAGGACACACTGCAGAATTCTATATGAGAAACACTTATCCAAAGAAAAATGGAAAACAATTGTCACAATAGATAAATCATGGGTGTATTTAAATGATTGCAACAAAAAAAGAGCCAATTATCATAAAAGGGGAGAAAAACATTTAAGTACATGGTTCAAAGAATCGAAAGAAAGTTTTTCTAAGGGATTCATGATTGTTGCTGGTTTTTCTTATAATGGCAAGTTAAAAATAAAGAGAGTGGAAAAAAATGTCAGGATTAACTCCAAATACTATCAGGAACATATTTTATCGCCAATTTTTCTGAATGAAATACCATCGCTTTACCCACAGTGCCATCAATCTGTGAGACTCCATTAGGACAAAGCTAGCAGTCACACATCAAAATCCACTGTAAATTTCCTAAAAGAAATGGAACAAAAAACTGGTATCAAGGCCATACCCTTCACTGATATCCCTACTAAATCTCCCGATGTATCACCTATGGATTTTTGTGCTTTCGGACTTTTAAAATCTGCATTATCCAAACGTCGTCCCAAAACCCTTACAGGACTCTGGAAAGCTGTTCAGGAGGAATGGGATAGATTACCTCTTCTGACACTTCAAAAGGCATTATTATCCTGGAAATTGCGGTGTCGAAAGATAGTTCAGAATAAGGGATGTCAAATAGAACATTTAAAACACAAGAATTTTATGTAATTTAGTTTTGTGAATACAATATACATCGTCTAAAAAATGTGTGAACAGCCTCTGTATTACATTTCCAAATTTTTGTTTGATTGAATGATTTTTTATATGAGCCTTTATTATCAGAAGGAGGGATCCATTCCTTCCACCAGATTATCAGAGGAGTCCACGATACTAAAATAGTTAAGGACCAGGGTTCCAGAATAAAGTTCCTTTCAACATTCTCACTTGCATTTATAATTTTTCACCAAAAAGTGCGAGCAGTATTTGCGAAGCCATTTTTTGTTGTTGCTAGCGCGCGAGTGCCCTATTGTGCCAAGAACAGCTGTGATTTGTTGTGTAAAGACTGTACGGTTTAGGAGTTCTTTCAGTTTTCAGGTGAGATCAGTTGCTCAATGTCTCTGGGGAACATAGTAGACATTCGATACGCTCTCCATTTACTAAGTCACAACAAATTTAAAAGAAGAACAGCAGAGTAACACTGAAAGTTGTCACTCAAGACAAGGGGAGCATTATTTCGGAAATGTGACCGGTTTCTCCGGGTAACAATGAAACACGAATTTCAGTAATGTTTCAATCTTACGAGCTTCCCAAAGACCCTGGCAGTATGTCGTTTTGATTTGGAAATTATCTCAAAAAGGCTGTCCGATGAGAAAGATACATTTCACTTTTCTCACTCTGTAAGGTTTACATAAGATTCGGTTCACAATAATGGAAATTTTAGGTGAATAAATCTAAAGAAGCCGCTTAAGATATGCTAATTGCAGCATACGCGGTTGGTATCAATACCCAGCAGCTAGATTAAAGAAACGAAGTGTTGAGGGAGAAGCTAGGTTGATGCTAACCTACGCGAGTTCTTGTTAAGCCCAAAGTTTACGTGGCAGTCCTGCTGGTTGACTTTTCAAGTATTGTGAGTATTGCAGAGTGTATTTTTCTTGAATGAGTAGTTATACAAGTGAATGTATTGAATTGTATTTCCCTTGCATGAATGGTATATGTATCTCGTACTAGTAGTACGCATGGTTATGTTGAAAAGCAAAGTAATATGTGTCACTTTGAAATAAATATTTTTATTAATTTAGAACTGTGTGTGAATCTAATTCATTAGAGTGTCACTCCAAATTATATACACCCAAGTTAGGGTAGAAGTTATAATTCTCTATAACTCTTCCTTCTTGTACTAACGCAACCATATACGTTGTACAGCATCGCATCACGTTACATTTGCTAGAAATAGCAGAGCCCTTCTGGGTTCACCAGAAGCGTGAAACAACTTTCGATAGCATATGTAGCTTTTAATAGTTACTGATTCCACAACAATAATAAAAGAAACTTTAGTGTTTAATCGGATTCATCAAAAGTGTTTGGCTTGAGGCGATGCTTTAGTTGATCTCACTTATCTTCAACCACCGTGTTATGAAGTGGGGAAATCTCCTCTAGGTATTTTTCTAACAACACATTAGCAATGTATAGTTTTTAATTCCGAATTTCTTATTATGTCACGTATTTTTCAAAGATAATCTTCATAATTATTTAACCAAAATGATTTTTATTTCGTAGCGAAGTAGTTCAATAATTTAATATCCTGCAAAACATTAATTACCAAAAATTTGGGAGGGAAAAATCCATGTTATTTTTATTGAAACATATATTTTCATGTGAAAAAACCCGATCTAAAAATATGTTTTTTGCTGAAGAGTCAGCAGAAATATCGCAAGAAGAAAATTCCCTAACCCTTACACATGCGAGGACTGAATATCTCCGAGGTCAGCTCATACGCCATCCTGATGATGGCAATTAATTTTAACCTTTCTCGTACGCCCACTAGCAGCGCTAGACCTAATTAAAAGAGAGATTAAAATTTCATTTCGTTAATCCTGTTGACTAAATAAGTTAGCTGTAAAATTTGCACAAAAATAACTATGAAAAATGAGAATGTTTCGTTGATTTTCTTATAAGGGCATATGATTTACAAGTAATCATAAAAATCTCATAGAAAAGAAAAGAAAATATAAACTATCTACAAATATTTTGTTTATATACAGTGAAACTTCTCTAGCCCGCCACCCCTCTAAACGGCCACTTTTTTTGGAACCATTACTGGCCGCCATAGAGAGGTTTGACTATATATATATATATATATATATATATATATATATATATATATATATATTTATAACATTAAAACCTTGTTTACCCGGATCAGAATTGTAGACTTTTTTTATTTAATGTTCACATTCAGTGGCGCACCCAGGATTTTTTCTTGGGGGGCGAGATGAACGGATAAAAATATTTATAATGCAAAATCAATATTCATAATGCAATTTCTATTTCTTTGGGGGGGGGGTCCAGGGCCCCTTGCCCCCCCCCCCCCCGCCCCTGGATACCCCACTGTTCACATTAGATCCGAGGTTTCCAACCTGGGAGGCGCAGACTACTGCCAGCGGAGGCGCCAAAACTTTTAATAAAAAATCAATGTTCATACCATAATATCTATAAATAAACAAATAAACTATAATATCTATAAAAAGACGAATTTGAGTTGAGAACTATCGAAAAAGAAAAATTGATAGAATCGTCATGCGATAGCTCACTAAAACAAAAGTTTGAAAATGAAATCATAATTCAATTTGGATGAATCTTAGTGGAGAGTATGAATCTTTGTATTGCAAAACAACGCAAGTGCTTCTACCGTTTGTAACGTCTTATTTATGCGAAACGGGCTTTTCGGCACTGGATGCAATGAAAACCAAATATCGAACCAGGTTAATAATCGAAAAAGAGTTACGAACGGCACTTTCCACATTGCCCCCAAGATTTGATAAACTTTGTGCCAATACACAACAACCCTCGCATTAAATTTTGATGAGTTAGATGTAGTTTAATTAGTAATTTAATATAAAAATAAATATGCATGTTCGTATTGTTATAGCAAAATCTTGTTATTATTCTGTTAATTGTAGTTTTCATTTTTTTCTAATAAAGTTATTATTATTTAAAGTGTCTATATTATTATATCTATTAAAAGATAGGGAGGCGCGGAAATTTTATTTTATTTTTTTTTTAGGAAGGCGTAGTTACATAAAGGTTGGAAACCGCTGAACTAAGGAGTAGGAAGGGAATCTAGAAAGAAACAAGAGATCAAGAAAGAGAAAGTTGTAGTAGAAAGTTCCTATTAGACTTCTACTCCTAGTAGATCTACCACTCCTTGATTCTAGTAGATAGTTCCTTTAAATTCATTGAAAAATATAAACGTGAATTGATTAATTTAAAAAATATTATAAAATTATTAATATTACATAATTATTGAAACATAAATTTTATTATTGCTAAATTAAAATTTTTATTAATATGAAATCGTTAATTTCTAACATAAGAAATTATTTAGTATTGTTTAGCACTTTGTACTAAATACTTATTAATAATTTCAACAAACTACTAAGTAAAAAGTGAATTGCTTTCTTCTTTATCTTCTTGGAGAGGACGTGGGTAAAAGTTCCTTTAATTTCCGAATTAATTATCCTTCTTTTCTACACCACTTTTTAATTTAATTATACCTCCTACATCGTCTACAAACGATATAAATAAAAGAAAAATTTTACGGCCGGTCGTGGAACAATTCCGGGTAGACCCCCGGAATATACATATATATATAGTATATACATATACTATATATATATGTATATGTATATATATATATATAAATATATATATATATATATATATATATATATATATATATAATATATATATATATATATATATAGTATATATATACTATATATATGTATATGTATATATATATATATATATATATATATATATATATATATATATATATATATATATATATATATATATATATATATATATATATATATATATATATATATATAAGTAATCAGTTGGAAAAAATTCAAATCATTTGGGACCACCTTTAAGCTGTTTTCAAATCGTTTCAGGCAAACAGGATAGTGTCTCGTTATCTTGAGATAAACGCTTGTTACCCGTTGGGCATATTTATATAACATGATTGATGAATGATCGTTTCAAGAATCCATTTGAAATCATCAAAGCCTGGGATCTCTTCAAAACAGAGAGGAGTCCCTCGAGACTTCTTTCTTTCTTTGATTATAAACAAGGAGCTGGTAGATTAAGTACTACGAGCTAGGGGTGTCGAGAGCCGACGCCTGTCCAGGGATTAAAAACATTTCAACGAGCTCTTATCTCTAAAGGCGATACATCAATCACGGTGCCATAGGGAATTTTTAATATATTTTTTTCCTCGGCTTAGCAAATGCGTATTTTTGAATAATATTTTCTGCATACGTATTTCAAATGCGTAGCGTGTAGTTTTTTTTTAATTTTAAAGTTTTCTATTGTTAAGTTTTTACACGGCATTAAAGTATTGGTGTTTGTCGATCCGAAATAAAAAGTATTTTTTTAAACGTATTAATATCATCCTTTTCCACTTCATAGGGCATGCTAAAAGTCGAGTGCTATCTATGTTGCAAACAGATATATCGGAAAACTTCTCATCCTAAAGTTTTACATCACTAAACTGCTTTCCTTATTTTTTTTTTTTTACTGTTTTGGTATAGGCCGTAAAGATTTAGAAAAAAAAAATTCCCCATAGAAACAATTTTTTTTTTACTCTTAGGTTCCTAGAGCAATGAACCTAATCTGACCTTGCAGATCTGCCTTCCGAATATTAAGGCTGCTGTGTACTAACCCTATAGGATTGACTGACCTCAGTGTTAACCAATGGAGAAAATGTGTCCAAGCATTGTCCACTTCGATTGAACTTTTTTTAAAAATTATACTCCGTAATAGAGAAAGAAATTTTACACATTGGGACAATTTCGCTCAAAAAATGCAAATAATATTTTTAAATTTAAATTATTGAGTAAAAAACTGATCTATTGTGTTTTAAACTCTCATAAATTCCTTTGGTGAACGAAATTTATAAAATGAATCCTGTTGCAAGGTGCAGAAAACTTCAGGCTATCTGAAAGTACCATTTTTATATGATTTTCCCCATCTTTATATGATTTATGTGTCTGTCAATGGTAGACACATTTTCTCCATAGGTTAACATTGAGACGAGCGAATCCAGTAGTGTTAGTACACAGCAGCCTTAAGCAAAAGGAATTTTCTGTCAATTTTTCTCGCCTGAGATATTAAAAAATACCCATTTTTGAGTTCTGTTTCTTACATACAAGTATGACGGTATACATTTAAACACGATTTTTTAAAAAACATTTCCCGTATTAATTGTTTATAAAGCATTTTTCTCCAATACGGCAGACGGTTTCTTGGACATTATCCTTACCACCATATGACACCGCGGTTTTGCTGACCACTTTTCTAGGAGCACCTTATAGGTGAACCAGCATTACCCCCTTATGGGCCGGTCCTGAAATTTTGAACCGAGTCAAGTGACGAGACCGGAAGACTTGACCCCGCACCTGCAGAGGTAAATTTGAGAACTTGGAGGACATTGCAGCCACAACATATTTTAACTGCCCCGGCCACAATAAGTGAACCCGGCGGTGGTTTGTCAGTGCCAGGAATCGAACCAGAGACTTTTCGATCACTGGCTCGCTGCCTTTGCCAACTGGGCCACCACATAAAAATTTAATATAAAGCATTAAATTACACTAATATGCAAGGTTTTGTTGTTTTGAAGTGAATAGGTGTATCTGAATGGATTTTTTACGCAGATTCCGAGAATGACCTTCAAAATTGCGTATCAGATCACGTTTTTTCACAAATGACGGGAATGTGAAAATAAAAAAAACGGTATTTTATAATGACATCGTTATATGGCAACGTTCGTAACGCGTGAAAATTTTCTCTGGAGGGGCTGAATGATTGTTTAAGGAATATATAAACATCAATATCTAGCTGATAATGGAAATGAAATTGTTTTATCTGAGGCAAATTGTGGTACACTAGTCAGTGCAAAGAAGGGACTGCTCCCGTTCGGTTGTTTTCTTTGAGGCGTGTGCAATGGCTTCACGTGGTTGTGTAAATCATCCAGACATCTTTTGCTACATATGTGATTGTTATACGACAGGGAAAAAACAGAGGCAAAATATTATGCCTTTCGTGAAAAATGCTTATTTTCGATACTTCTGCATTAAACTGGCAAGTTTGGGCTCGTCACAAAGTGTGTCGTGTATGCGTGGAGGGGTTGCGGAACTGGAAAAGTGGAAAAAGGGGATCAATGCCGTTCGGTGTACCCATGGTGTGGCGTGAGCCAAAAAATCACAGTGACGACTGCTACTTCTGCACAGTGAATATCGTGGGCCCTACCAGAACCAGTAAGCATAACATTGTGTATCCCAATATCCCATCTGCCATAAGACCAGTGCCCCATAGTGAATCCATCCCTGTGCCATCCCTGTCCAATATCAAGTCCCCCAACAGACACCGATTCAGACGATGTTACAAGTGAGATGTACAACCCGGACAGCATGGAGTATGAAACCCCAGTGCCATTTATACAGCATAAACTGAAGGATTTGGTTCGCGATCTGAATTTACTTAAAGACGCAGCAGAGATTTCAGGATCACGACTTCATGAAAAAAATTTACTATGCTCTAATACGAGATTCTCCTGGTACAGACACCGAGAAGCAGAATTGGTTCCGTTTTTTGCTGAGGACGACGGTTTGGTACATTGTCGAGACATTCCGGCAGTCATGAAATACTTCAACATCAATTACAATTCAGGACAGTGGAGGTTGTTCATAGATGTCAGCAAATCTAATTTAAAAGGTGTTTTATTACACAATACTAACATCCATACATCCATTCCAGTAGCACATTCTGTGACTTTGAAAGAGACATACGAGAATCTTAAAATACTGCTGGAAAGTGTGCAGTACAAATTTCATAAATGGTCTTTGTGCAGGGATTTCAAGGTGATTGGAATATTGCACAGCCAACAAGAAGGCTACACAACATTTCCTTGTTTATTGTGTGAATGGGACTCCAGAGCAAGGACGGAACATTGGGTTCGGCAACAGTGGCCAGTCAGAAGTACATTCACACCTGGCGAAAAAAAAACATTGTTTCAGTGCCACTGGTTGATCCCTCAAAAATACTGTTGCCACCTTTACACATCAATCTGGGCTTAATGAAACAATTCGTGAAAGCTTTAAGCAGGGACAGTAAATGCTTTCAGTATCTGGGTGGTAAGTTTACATCAATCACGACTGAAAATATTAAAGCTGGCATTTTTGTAGGCCCTAAAATACGAAAATTAATGGCAGACAACAAATTCTAGAAAACCATGTGTGAGTGCGAATTGCGAGTATGTACTGCATTCAGAAATTTGATGCACAACTTTTTGGGGAACACGAAGGCTTCAAATTCACTACTTTAGTTTAGAAGCTGCTGGAATCTTATAAACTGCTTGGTTGCAATATGGGCGTCAAAGTTCACTTTCTTCATGCTCATCTCAATTACATTCCTAACAATCTTGGTGATTTTTCGGAAGAACATGGAGAGCGCTTCCATCAGGATATTAAAGTGATGCAAAAGAGATACCAAGGAAAGTGGACTGTACATATGATGGCCGACTATTGTTGGATGTTGAACAGAGACTGTAGGGACGCACACCGAAGACAATGCAAAAAAAGGAAGTTTGAAGGTGAGCCCAGTGGACAATGTTAGGCATGTTTGCTTTTGAATATGTATTGATGTTAATCTGTTCCTTAAGTAATCATTCCGCCATAGAACATTTTCACAAGTTACAAACGTTGCCATATAGCAATGTCATTAAAAAATAACTTTAAAAAAAAAATTTTCCATTTCCATCATTTATGACAAAACCTGATTTTGACCGGAATTTTGACGGTCATTTTCGAATTCTGGACAAAAAATCCATTCAGATACAGATATTCATTTCAAAACAACAAAAAAAAGTTCAAAAATTGCAGATCAGTGTTATTGATGTCTATCATTACAAAATAAATATTGATTTTTTAAGAATTAATTTAAAATAGAAAGAATTTTGAAAAACAAACTCTTTACATTTGAAGAATGATCTTTAAAGATTTTTTTCTCTGTGTATTTAAATTAGTGAGGTTAGTGAAACATGTATGTGTGTGTATGTGTGTCAGTGAGTTTCGAAAATGTCCTAATCCAAAAATTAAAATAAAATTAGTTAGCACTGGATTCTGATTGAGGTGGCAATCCTGCTTGTAGATGTAGATGAATTATGAAGCAAAACTCTCTATTTCCTTCAGAAATTTCATGTTAAAACATGTGGTTAATTGCAGAAGCGTTTTTGCAATTTACGAAAAATCACATATAGAGCATTGCGATAGAAGTAAAGTAATACAGTAGAAACTCTAGAGTTTCTACTGTATAGGATTTTCAAAAGTCTATATTATGATAAAAACTAGTAAATTCATTATTATTATTACTATTTTTAAGAACTTTGTCTCCAAGAAACTCTAAAATTTTAAGGGGATCGAGGTAGTCTAGTGGCAGCGCGTCGGTTTTCGATGCTGAGGGTGTTCGCATCGAATCCCTACAAGCGTCATTAACCCTTCAGCGGGCGCGCCAATTTTTGGAACACGAGCAGGCGCGCGTGGCACAAAGTGCAACGTCTCTTTAGACTTTGATTATTCCTTTTATAATGAACTTTCTTTTTCAAATTGAAAATAATAATTCTGCGTATTATGACAAGATATAAAATGTTGATAATATTGAGATATATTTATAATTAAAGGCCGAAGAATGCAGATACAATCGCCTTATTTGAAAACTGTCCATTTTATCGGATCTAAGGACAATTTGCGAATGGATTTCTATTATGTCCGAAAACCTAAAAGACAATGAGATTGTCCATCTTCGTGATATGCGGGATACCGTGTAATAACTGCACATTTGATCGACTACATCAACTATTGCTTGTGTCGTATTGTAATCCAGTTTTTAAATCCAGTATAATCTCTGGTTCACAACGGTTAAATCACGACTAACGATGAATGGAAAGGAATACAAGGGTCAGAAAATCAGACCTGCATTAGAAAGGGTTTAGCTATAAATAGAAACTGCTTAGAACGTTCAAACCGTACATGCAAAAACAAACCATTCAAAATTACGAAACTGTTGCACTTTGTACTCGGGCGCGCCCGCTGAAGGTTAAATACCTCCGTGTCTAGGCCGGACACGGAATTATTTTAAATCCGTTGACAGGAAATTCCCTCTACGAGTTCAAACAGGGTGGGAGAGTGTACGATTCCCCTAGATGCCACCCATGGGAATGCTTGGTATAAATTGAGGTGGCACCTGGCTCAATCGGACTCTTATGGTGCCATTATAAACCGGAGCCGCACCCCTCAGAGCTAGCCCCTTAGAGTTACCCCGCACCGCTAGCCTATATGGACCTGCACTGAAATCAAAATTCCCGCCAGGGGGCATTAGAAACAACAACACAGTTAATATTGATTTATAGAACATTCCGAAATAACGTGATTCTGCCAAAGTCAGAATGAAAAAGCTTTTATTTTCATTTGTTGGCTGTTAACAAAGTAACATTAAAAAACAAGCTAGTCGGAATCAAAACACCAGCAAACGTTTACGAAATAATTGACGGCTTCGGTAACACCTACGCTCCAATCTAAAATGCTCTTTCATCACTCCCAAGATCTGAGGGCTGCAAGGAATTAGCTCTCATCTGCTCTTAAACGCATTGTATTTGACACAGATATATAGAACTACGCTCCTGGGCAAGACGCCTGATTCAGGCAGTGAGAAAAAGTAGGCGTAACCGAAAAGGAGATATTTGATAGTGTGTATTGGTTTTAAAAGTTGTGATGTGTGGTTTAGATAATTTTTCCTATTCAAGAAATGTAATCGAACACCAGATCGTGAAAACAATACGATAGCTTAGGTTTATGATTTATTGGTAGGGAAGGGGGGGGGGGACAAAATCCGATGAAAAGAACATTTTAATGTATTTATTCTTCTTCTTCTTATTATTATTAATTGCTTTGAGCATATTCTGTAAGACTTTTTTCCTTTAGTTAAAGTTGTTTTTTATCCTGTGTGACAGGCCCATTTTCTTTTCGTTATTAAACCAACACCTCCTAGTGCGTGCCATATAAATTTTGACCCCCCCCCCCCCCCCCAGGGGCAACATCTGTTGGGCTCGTACTGTATTCCCACCCACTTACCACTTTGGGAGACATCCTATAGCGGAAGAGATTGTTTCATTAATTTAATTTTGCCCTGCTTTGCAATCTAAATTACCGCAGTTCGTGATAGACGGTGGTTCTTCCGTTGTGGGTTGGATATCTGCACTTTGTCAGTCACCAAGAAAAATTGAAAAAAATTGAGATAAATTTGGAATTATTTTCTCTCTAGCGTACTCGTTAACTATGCCTTGCTGAGGAACCCATAACAAAGGGCGAAACCTACGTTCAAGGATGCTGAGTACCTGAGTACGCTGTAGGTATATATACAGTTCGCTCTCTGTTTAACGACTTTCAAGGACGATTTTTCAAGGGACCGTGAAAAATCGTCCTTAAGTAGAGATCGCCCTTAAACAGAATTTGTGAAAAAATAACATTTCCCATAACGTCGGACTGGGAAATATCGTCTTTAAATAGAGATCGTCGTTAAGTAGAGCGCCGTTAAACAGAGAGCCAACTATATATATATATATATATATATATATATATATGTGTGTGTGTGTGTGTGTGTGTGTGTGTGTAACATGCCGCCCCAGCCCCGTGGAAATGGTGACCGGACACCGGAATGCCACAGCGGGAAATTCGCGGCGAGTGTCCAATAACAAAATCCGCTATTCAAATCGGTAAATACACATTTATTGAGATGCTGCCACATCTTCTCGGGGTAATGACAAATCCCAGAATCGCTCCACGTTCATTGAAGAACGTCTATTTATAATCTAATAGAGGTGTAGTCACGTGACGCTCAAAGTCTTGCAGCCACTGAATAGCACCCTGAAATCTGGGCTAGAAAACCACAGGGATTGTATAGGAGTCTACAGGGGTAACATAAAAGATGCTTGAAAGTTAATTCCTTTGTTCTTGGAATCGAAATGCGTAATTAATTTGCCCAAGGAAATTTAAAAGAATTTAGAATTTTGAATGAGTTTTGGTGTTTTACATTATATCGTACATGTTATATATATATATATATATATATATATATATATATATATATATATATATATCGTATACATTGCAATATCAAATTCACTTCCTTATTGTAAATGTTATGTATATCTATTCTTTATTTAACCAAAAGAAATTTTATCCGTGGAAGAAAAGTGGTACCGTTGATATTATAGATGTCCTTCATGGGACACACAAAATATTTTTTCATAATGAAAAGATTGTAGCGTCATGCAAGTATGGGGTTATTTTCACAAGACCCCCAGAGGTGCATGAACACAGCTGCGTGTGTTCGTGCACCCTGTGGAATATCGAAATATCTTTCTCGAGTTCCCACCGTTTCGAACCCGTGTGTGGATTCCAAGCGGATTAAAAGAAGCGATACCAGCAAATGCCGCCAGAATTTTTAGCCTGAAAGTTACGCCCAGGCATATCGGTTTCCCGAGCAAGATGTGGGAATATCTGTTTTGAAAAACAGAAACGTCTCCCATCGCCTCGTAAAACTGTCTTTCGTAGCAATAGCTCAATGTGAGTTTGACAGTATAGCACAATAAAGTTTGCCGGAATGTAAGTCGTTAAGATAGACTGTCACCAGCTAATCCGCACGGCCCCCGCTCTGGAAAACAGACGCATTTCTAGGAATTCGGATGGACGCCGACAAAAGAAAGGGCCTCGAGATATAGTCAGAGATTTTGAGATTTTTAGGGAAAGCCTTATTGAAACATCTAGCTATCGGCTGTACATTAAGAGCTCCCGCTAAGGCGACCTAGCCTCGAATAAATCACTGACGCACTGTCCTACTGTAACTGCTAAAATGTCAAGCTGATCTACTGAACCTCTTGAATTTAATTTGTTTTGTTTTATTAAATTTTTGTTAACCTCTGGCCTCATAATTTTTAAAACGCGGACTCTGTTTTTCTTGGTCACGATTTTATTAATTTTAAAAAGCATCAGAGAAAAGCCTATGATGCCCCAAGATACTTTCAGTAGAACACAGCTTATATTCCCCATTTAAATCGCGCTCTTTATTTTTCCTGCGTTCTTTTTCGAACCAAGGCAAAATAAATTAGGGGATCCAGGGCACAAAATTCCCACACCTTTCTTATCATCCATTTTTATTTTTCATCTTTTAGACAAAAAAAGAACGCAAACGACATGTTTCTGCGATGATCAGCCAGATACAACTCTTTGCAGCTTTACTCTCTGTTGCGTGGCTTGCTGTACATGTAATCTTCCAGTCTGTTTATCTCAAAATGGAAATTTTCACGATTTGTCATTTTTAAGAAGGATATATAAAAAATTCCTGGCAAGGTATTACAATGCAATTTTGTACATTCTTTCCTCAGTCCGAATTTCATTAAATTATTTTGAGGATATTTTATTTTAGAGTATAAATGTTTTCTGTAAGGAAAAAAATTATTCTCAAAAAGTCGAAAATTTTTTTTTTCACTCTTTGCAATGTGTAAATTTTTTTAAAATAAATTTTTAGAAACCCAGAAGACAAATATTTTCAGATTTTTTATATATTCAAAATTACTAGGCAAACGGAATTATTAATTCTGCAGATATATCGAAAATTGAACGATCTTAAAATTTTGTGTTTTAAAATTTAGATTAATTTTTTTATGGTCTAAGTGTTCTTTATTTACATAATGATCTTTATGTAAAAACACACTGGAGAGGGAAAAAAAACTCGTCACGAAATTTAAGTAAATAAAAAAATTAAGTTTTGGATAGTTTTTATTCACATATTGCCTTTTATATGAAGAGAAATTGACATAAAAGTCATCTCGAAATGCCAGGAAATAAAATGAAAAACTTTTTGTCTAGTTTTTATTTACATATTGCCTTTATATAAAGAGAAATTGTCAAGATAAAAAGCATTTCAAAATGCGAGTGAATAAAAAAAAATTAATTTTTTATTTACATATTGCCTTTGTAGTGGTAAATGTTATTGTAATTGAAATTGTAATTGAAATTGCATCAAAAATGCAAAATTGTTAGTATATAATGTAAATTGAAATTGTTAATCGTAATATGTTATTAATGCAATGGTAATTGTAATAGTAAGAGTAAGAGTATTTGAAATTGCACCTTAAATGTAAAATTGTAAGTACAGTGATTTCCGCTTATAAGAATCACGTTTGTGATTACTGTTTTTGATTCTTATAAGCGGTTGATTCTTATAACCGAAACTTCCCTTTGGACAGGCACACATACACAAATATATACTTGTACATATATATAAACACACAGGCACATATATGCATAATTTACCATTAAATACTCTTTAATTTACGTTATTTATCATTTATTAAAATTATTTTTTATAATTTTAAAAATACTCAATTTCTAAACAAATACTATAACTCAATTTCTAGACCTATAAGTAACAACACATGATTATAAAATCAACAAGAGGCAGCTTCTCTTTGACTACACTTTGGAAGAGCATCATATCTAATTAACAAGTTCTGTTTTTCAGAAAAACTAAGAGTTTTCCTTGTTTTTATCATATTTGAATTTGACTATCAAAAAGTTCTAACACTAACTGCAATTTTGTTAGAAAATTAAAGTAAATACTAGCGACGTATGCTTATTACAGTCTCAGACGAAGATTCACTTTATAGCTTACGTTTCACGGTTTGATTCTGAATCAAACCGTGAAACGTTTGATTCAGCATCTGGTTCATCTGATTCAGCAAAGTGGATCCGTTTACGTTTCACGGTTTGAAGTGCTGAATCCACTGTCCCGTTTGCGTAAGTGATGGTGGACACTTCGCGGAAGATTTATGTGTTTCAGGGTCCAGAAATCCGCAACCTGGAAGTAAGTGGTGGGAAAAATGAGTGCGTGCCTGGAGAAAAGCGAAATCGGAACTGGGCGGGTTAGATGCCCCTGGGTAAAGCTAATAAGACAGTGTTTAGCAAAAACGTATAAGGAGAAACTCTTATGTTATGTCTAAAGGAATGTATTTTACGACTGTTTCCCCCCCCCCCAAAGTTTTATCAATCTTTCTTTTAAAAAACTTAAGAAAGAATTTCGTACCTTTTGAGAGTTCAAGTGGCATTTTTTAGAAAAATGAAAGGAAGGCGAAGATTGCAAACTGATTCTTATAACCGGTGGATTGATTCTTTAAAGCGGAAATTTTAACATGGAAATAATACATTTGTTTTTGTTTTTGCGATATTGATTCTTATAAACGGTTGATTCTTATAACCACTGATCACTATAAGCGGTGGTTACTGTATATAATGTAAGCTGTAATTGTAAATTGTAATATGTTCGCAAGCATTATTGTAATTGAAACTGCAGTTTGAATGTAAAATGGCCATTTTATAATGTAAATTGTAATTGTAAAGCGCAATTAGTTTGCAGGGTATGGATAAGAAATATATGTATAAATAAATAAAGGGAAAAAACAAAGAAAGCGACAAGGAACTGGTAGGGAACTTAAGCAGGGTTGCCATTATAAATTGGTTAAATAGATAGTTTAGGATTGCGAATTGTAAAGGGAAATAAATCGGCTTGGTGGTGTCCGAGCAGTGTTGCCAACTTGGGGTTTTCCCCCCTAAATTTGGGGGTAAGTTAGACAAAAAGGGGTGCTTTTAGGGGCCCCATTTTTTTAGGGGAATTTTGTGGGGAAAGCATTTTTTAATATTTTGTACAATCGAGACGCGTTTTTTTATTAGATTATAAGTTCCATACATAATATGTCAAATGTAAATAAACCTCCATTTCATTATGTGTGTATATTTTCTATTTATTTCAATTTTTCTCTCAAACAGGATGCCTATTTGGAACCAGAATTTCTTTTAGGAAGGTCTAGGGCAGGGGTTCCTAACCTTTTTCAGCGACCCACCTTTCCTTATCGGAATACCTCCACGGTCCATCGGTCCATGGTGGAGTAAAAAACCTTATTTGTATCGTATCCCTTCCTTATGTACACTGCTGGCCACCCAAATTGCAACACCAAAAAAAAGACAAGAGATATCACAACAAAATTTATTTTGTAGATAACATGTTGACCAAGTATCAAATGATTAAATTTATAGACTTCTGTGAAGTGTGGTTCCTGCCAAAATCAGTAGCCAGAGTAGCCGCCATTGTTGGAGATCACCGCTGCCACACGCCTCGGCATTGATTCAAAGAGACTTTGGATGAGTTCTTGGGGTACAGCAGACCAAGCAGCTTCCACACCTTGCCAAAGTTGATCTGCTGTGGCAGCTGGGGATGGAATCTGGGTAATCGTAGAGCAACCATGGACCACATGTTTTCTATCGGCGAAAGATCCGGAGAGCGAGGCGCCCAGGGAAGCAATTCAATCTGGCGATTGACGAAGAACCGTTGGACAATGCGTGCCACGTGTGGTCGCGCATTATCCTGTTGAAATATGGCTGTGGGAAAGCCCTGAAAGTAAGGAAGGACAACTGGCTCCAACACCTCGGAGATGTAGCGCTGGCTGTTTAAAGTACCGGCAATGCGTACTAGATGTGTGCGAGAGTGATATCCAATACCGCCCCATACCATAATACCCGGTGCAGGACCAGTGTGGCGGTGCATAACGCAGCTGTTCAGCATCCTCTCTTCACGGTGTCTCCAGACTCGAATGCGACCATCGTGGTGCTGCAGACAGAAGCGTGACTCGTCAGTAAAGACAATTTCATTCCATTCTGCCGACCACATCCTTCTGTCATCGCACCATTGGCGGCGGAGACGTCTGTGGTTCTGCGTCAAGGGTAGACAAAGCAATGGACGTCTTGCGGACAGACCACTCTGCTGTAAACGGCGTCGAATGGTACGCGCAGACACTGGATGATGCGTTACAGACTGCATGTGCTGTGCTATGGTTCGTGATGTGACTGAGCGATCCGTCACTGCCATGCGCACAATTTGCCTGTCATCACGTGAAGTGGTGCGCTGAGGTGGATGCGATCGAACACGCCGGTCCGTCGTACCCTCCTGCATCCAACGATCACATATCCGCATTACAGTTGTTTGGTTTCGTCCAACACGACTACCGATTTCCCTGAGAGATAATCCACAATCTCGGTAGGCCACTTTCCTTCCTCTATCGAACTCGGATACTTGATCAAAAGATGATCGCTCTTTTCGATGAGGCATAATTGATCGTTTTTTTTTTTGAAAAAACCACAAGAAAAGAACAATTGCCGAACTTGAAATCGTCGAAATCTCCAAGCCTTAAATAGCGCTTTGAAGTGGCGCCACAGGCGCGCGTGATGTGCGTCTGCGCTGAAATTCTAATCATATGCATATCTCACCTCCGCTAATGCATGTTGTAAATTTCATGTTATTTGCATGTTTCCTTCAGGGTGTTGCATTTACAGTGGCCAGCAGTGTATATATAAAAAGATATCGGCAATTAAAAAAATAATCTCGAAATGCGAGAAAATAAAGAAATAAAGTTTAGTCTTTTTTTTTTCTTTCTTTTGCCTTGGCTTTAAATTTTTTCCTTTTCAATTCCACTCCACAATAGAGAAATAATTTTTTTATTCTGCTTTCTTATTCAATGTAGAAATTTCGTCTCCCAAGGGAAGTAATGTGCGTTTAAAATACAGTATACCATATTTTTTCCCGAATATTTCAAATTTTCAAATTTTATATTCGTTTCATTTAAATAATGAAAAAGAAACTTGAGTAAAAAATTTCTTTTTCTCTTACGGAGTACAAATTTTAAAAAAAATCCTTTAAATCCAAGTCGATATTCGTTGGAAAAGTTTTCTCCATAGGTTAACATTGAGTTGAGCGAATGAATATCAACATGGCCATTACCTAAGAGCCTCAACACACAAATCCTACCTAAAGTTTCCATTACTCGCAATCTCAGAGTTTTTCCCGTCCAGTTCCGCTCGAGGCCGATTCCGGTTTAAACAGATCTCTCCGATTACCGACGCAATAACCACGGAAGTAAATAAAACGTGATTAATAGAAAATTTCCCGCAGCCAATTACAAAAATTTCGAGACGGACCCCCCTCCAAAGAACTTTCATTTCTCTCAATCATCCGCGAACACTTTAGACACAAATTTTCACCGCTCCACTTCCGACTTGGCCGCGCAAGAAAAAAAGAGAAAGTGTTTTTCTGTGACCGTAACACGCGTCCATAAATATTTCCCTCTTTCTCGGCGCTTGTAAATTTTCGCGGGCCATCAACCCTGCCTTTTTCTTTTGTCTGCTAATGTAAACCCAGGAATGAGTAAAAAAAAAAAATGGCGTTTGGGCGCACATGTCCCTCCTCCAACATCTCGGCGTATCTGAGTTCAGTGCACGCGCTTCGAACTCCGCGTGAAGCCCCTTTGGAATAGTAGATACCGAAGAGCGCAAATGGTGGACCAGAGGAAAAGTATCGGCGCCCAGCGGGGACGCACCGATATTCATTTCAGCTCACGCATGTCAAAAAAATCCATCGCGGAATTAATGCGGCACAAAAAGAAGAAATAGCTCTCGTTTCACGATGGCCTCACGCCAAGCTAAGGAATATCGTCTGCTCTTAAATCATTAACTTGCATTCATCGCTGAATATTTCATCTGCCGAGTTGAGTTGGAATTTCACCTGCGCACGCGATCTCCGTGCCTTGCTGTGGTCTTACACAACAGTTTTCTACAAAATAACCATTTCTGGTTAGATTCTCAAAAACATTAGATTTTTGTATTGTGCTGTTTACTTTAAAGTTCATTCATCTTATATAAGTGCTGAAAGGTATTCATTTAAAATATTTTATAGCGTTTCTCTACCATGGGTATGGATTCTAAGAAACATTAGATTTTAGATTTTTACCATTTACTTCGAAGTTCATTCATACTTAAATGCTGAATGGCATTCATATAAATTATTTAAAGCATTTCTCTACCAGGGATATAGATTCTAAGAAATATTAGATTTAGTATTTATTTAACTCTCTACTTAAAGGTTCATTCATATTATATAAGTACAGAAGGGTGTTCCTTTAAAACATTATATATCGTTTCTGTACCATGAGTATAAGTTTAAATTCGAACTTAAACATCTGGAGATGAACATTCAATAAAGGTAAGCTACGCCGGTGACGTGAAGTTGTTTTTTTTCGATCATTTTCATTACATCGCTCCCATCTTTTTTTTCTCCCTTGGTCAAATGTTACAGGACATTGATCGTACCTATTTTAAACTATTTATTTTTCAGACAATTTTCAACTTTCTTTTCTCCTGTTATCATTTTTTTAATCAGATTTTTTATAACAGCCAATTATGGTTAACGTTCAGCAATGGTGTATTACGATTAGCTATTACGATTCCCTAATGCAACCGGGACTCGAACCTCCGCCCATCACTTCTTGAGAGAGACACAGTTCTAACTCGTCTTAGCTAGTTGCCACCTCAATTTTGACCGAGTAGCCCCCCTGGGGGGCGATTTCTAGAGGGATCGTACCTTCCTTACCCACTGACCTCAAATAAGGAGTTTCCGGTCTACGTATATAACGTGCCCATTTCCGGTCTAGGCACAGAGAAAATCTTATGTTAATATACGGATTGGAAAGTGACGCTGGTTTTCACTCACGGGGCTATTTGGAGTTTTTGCCTCAAAATTATGATTTAAGCACTGTTCCACAAAAAGAGAGAGAAGTCTCACCAAATGAGATCAAATACATTACCATACTTGGGGTGATAATAAATGGTAATGTATCCATACTTATGGTAATATACGCATGGTAATATAATTATGGTAATATATCCATGGATCGCCCGGTGGCATAGTGGTTAAAAGCGTAATGCTGCTATCCCACAGGTCCAGGATTTGATCCTTCGATTGGGCAAGGTCGACTCAGCCTTTCATTCCTTGAGTGGATTGATAAAATAAGGACCACGTATGCTTGAGAACTAAACTCTGGGGGGTCCCACGTCAGGTTGACTACCTGCCCGAGGCATATGCTGTATGGCACCCTAAGCCCACGGTCAAGAAAGCTGAGATAGGCACCGTCTCCCTTGGTCCACAGCGGACTGTTGCGCCAAGAGTTTAGTTTAGTTTTTAGTTAATATATCCATGATCGTCGACTTTCTGTGCTGAGGGTGCTCGGATCGAATCCCGATAAGCGTCATTACATACCTCCTTGTCTCGGTTTCTGATATGGACACGTAAAATCCGTAAACCGGAAGCTTTTTCTTTGAAGCCAGTGTCTAAGGAAGGTACGATCCCCCTTTAAGTCGTCGCTAGTGGGGGGGGGGGAAGCTTGGTCAAAATTGAGATGGCACCAGGGGTGTTAGTTTACTTATACGGTGCTCCCATTCAAAGCACCAACGATTCGCGCTGATTATGTGCTTTATTGAGTAAACATATATCCACGGTAAAATGCTAACGGGAATATGCCTATTGGTAAGGCTTTTATGGCATTTACAGTGCAGTTGTATCATTTGCACTTCTTTATTTAAAAAGTTCGATTTAACATAATTATGTAGTCTTACTGAACAGATAATTCACTTTATATCATATTTGAACATATTTCACTTTATATCATATTTGATTATAAAGGCTTGGATAAGCCTGTCTTACATTGCAATATACGTTTTTTTGAACTATTTTTTTCCTGACTAAAATTACAGACAATCAGCAGTTTCTTGTTCTATATGGTTTGATATTAATTTCATTTGATATATTCGACTGAGGGTTTGGCGATTCCAGCCTTTGAAAACATATAAGTTACTTTTAAATTTAATTTTATTAAACTGAGCTAACGATTAGCTTGTTCTTGTTGTTGTTTGAAATATATAGTTTGTTAATGCGAGAAGGATATTGTTATTAATTCATGTACAGTCAAGTGATAAATACTATTTATATAGTTCTCATTACACATGTTTTCGTGTATATTTCTCATACGTAATTTAGAAGATTTTGTTATAAGTTAACGCCATTTAACAAATGCATCGAAATTTATAAATGGAGCAATACCAGGGCTGTAGTCAAAGAGCCTGATTCTGGCAAGGGGTGGGGTGGGGAGCTAAATTTTCTTTAATATCTTTTTGAGCCCCCATGAGATGGTTCGGAAAATAAAAACCATGAATATAAGTAAAGTTGTTGCGAACTCTAAGGCATTTGACCGGAGACATTCGCACAAAATTTTCGCGAGATTCGATGCTTGCTCTCAATGGAAGCACCTGTTAGGTGAACCAACACCATCCCCTGGTGGCACCTCAATTGGTACAGACATCCCCATGGGCGGGGGGGGGGGCTCTTACCTTCTCCCCACATCCGATAACATGGAAAGATTTTCCGGTCTACGGATTTAACGTGTCTCTATCCAGGGTTGACGAGAAGGCAGTCAGTGGGTCTCGTAGGGATTCGAACAGAGCTCCCCCTGATTCGAGGTCCAACGCGGTACCTCAAATGAGCACCCTCAAAGTCGAATTCCGACGCGCTAACCACAATTTACCCTAGCCTCCTAGAAAACTATAACAATACGGTGCAATATTCTAGCGTTATGGTTTGTGAGGGATTTTAAATATGCCCATGCCTTCAATTTTAATAAAATCGATGTGTTTATCAGGTTGATTAGAATTTAGATTATAATTTATTTCCTATCACCAAGGGGGGCTTGGGGTGCCTTGAGTAAATGACGGATCTGTACCGATTGTCCGGCATCCTCGAGCCCCACAGCAATGAATAGCACCGAACCTGGGAAATTAACCTTCGTCTGCGTATTCACGTACTGCGTATTCACGTAGCGGCTGGTCAGTGTTTTCAATGGCCGATACTCGAAAGAGGAGGGGGCCGAGGAGTTAATACGACTTACTATCACTTAAAATCTCCAATATAATACGCACCCAAGTATAATACGCATGCTTGATTTTGCACGAAATTTTCGGAAAAAATTAAAATTCGACTGTAATTTTATTTAAAAATTGCACAAATATTTATTAACCTAAATAAAATTTGTAATTAAAAGAAACGAAAACGTCAAATTTGGTAGAAAAAAACTTAAATTGTTAATTCAAACCAAACAATACTGTCAAATTACCAGTCTTAATCACTTTCATTAGAATACAGCTCGTCTATTGTTGTTGCGTCTATGTCATAATTATTGTTGCCGTCGTAATATATATCGCCATAATCATCCTCACTTGATACAAACTGTGAATTCCGTTTGTTTAAAAGGAATACCTGCTTAGTAAACGAGTGGATGAATCACGGAGTCCAGATGCGCACGCAACCGTGTTGCGACAGTGTCTTACAGCTGATGTACGTTCGTTTATCCAATGTTTAAAACTACTTTTTTTTTGTACGCGAGTATAATACGCACCCTCATTTTTGCGGACTAAAATGTGAAAAAAAGTGCGTATTAAACTCGAGATTTTACGGTATCTCTTAATTTTAAAATTGAAAATTTAATTTAAATTTGTTAATTTTAAAAAGTTAAAAATGTAATGGTCTAGTGTCAGAGTACTATAATTTATTTACTGTCATAATTAACTCCTTTTTATCCTTTAACTGTTTGCTTATTTCATTTTTGCTACGCACTTATTTTTCAGTCCCAGTAAAAGTTTTGGATCCACTCATCGTTTTCGTTGGTAATGGACCTGGGGTAAAATTTTCGGAACTAGCGTCTTACTTTAAGTCTGCTTTGTAGAAGTCATGATGGATTTCCTCAGCTCAGTGTTAAACTATGGAGAAAACTTTTCCAAGGATTGTCGACCTGGATTTAAAAATTTTGTTTTAATTGTACCCCGTAACAGAAAAGACATTTTTTACTCGCAGTTATCTTTTTTATACTTTTCAAGACACGCAAATAAATGTTTTACATTTGAATTACCAGGGAAAAAAATTTAGTATTCTGTGTCTTAAACATAAATAATTTCTTTTGGTGGACTAAATTTCTAAAATGAATAACATAGCAGAGTAACAAAATTCTGTCTCTATTACGGAGTATAATAATACTAGAAAAATCCAACTCGATAATGGTTCGAATGTTTTTGTCTTGGTGGGTTAACATTGAGCTGCGCTAATCCAATATGCTAACTCGACAATGTTTGGAATTTTTTTCACGATAGGTTAACAATGAGCTGCGCTAATCTAATATGATAACTCACAAATGATTGGAATTTTTTTCACGATAGGTTAACATTCACCTCAGCTAAGCCAATATGATAACTCGATAATGATTGGATTTTTTTTCACTATAGGTTAGCATTGAGCTGGGCTTATCCAATAACCTAAGTCGACAATGATTGGAATTTTTTTCACAATAGGTTAACATTAAGCTGAGCTAATCCAATATGCTAACTCGACAATGATTGGATTTTTTTTCACGATAGGTTAACATTCAGCTGGACTAATCCAATATGCTAACTCGACAATAATTGGAATTTTTTTCCACTATAGGTAAACTTTCAATTGGACTAATCCAACATGCTAACCCGATAATGATTGGAATTTTTTTCACTATAGGTTAATATTGAACTGAGCTAATCGAATATTTTAACTCGAAAATGATTGGAATTTCTTCCACGATAGGTTAACATTGAGCTGAGCTAATCCAATATGCTAACTCGACAATGATTGGCATTTTTTTCACGATAGGTTAACACTGAGTTGAGCTAATCCAATATGCTAACTCGACAATGATTGGAATTTTTTTCCGCGATAGGTTAATATTGAGCTCAGCTAATCCAACATGCTAACTTGACAATGATTGAAATTTTTTTTCACGATATGTTATCAGTGAGCTGCGATAATTCAATATGTTAACTCGACAATGATTGGAATTTTTTTACGGTAGGTTAAAATTGAGTTGAGCTAATCCAATATGCTAACTCGACAATAATTGGAATTTTTTCCACGATAGGTAAACTTTCAGCTGAACTAATCCAATATGCTCACCCGATAATGATTGGAATGTTTTCACTATAGGTTAATATGGAGCTGAGCTAATCGAATATTTTAACTTGAAAATGATTGGAATTTCTTCCACGATAGGTTAACATTGAGCTGAGCTAATCCAATATGCTAACTCGACAATGATTGGAATTTTTTTCACGATAGGCTAACATTGTAATGAGCTAACCCAATATGCTAAATCGACAATGATTGAAATTTTTTTCACGAGAGGTTAAGATTTACTTGAGCTAATCCAATATACTAACCAGCTCAGTTATTTCCAACCGGTGTGCCGCTGCACTTTAGGTTGCCGTGAGATCAACCAGAGGTGCAGCGAGAATTTTTTGGGGAACCAAAAAATATTAGTAGGTCCCAATTAAAATAAATATTGAGTTGAATTATTTACTCTAATGCTTAACAGATTGTGACACTGATCGATGCACTCGTTCCTGAGGATGAATTAGTTATTCTGGTGCCCCAAACAGTTAGTTAAACAAAACTCTTTTCCGTGGTTCCATTGCAGTCCTCAAGAATAATACTTTACTGAATCCCATGCCTATTTTTGAAATTGTATTAATATATTCTATTCTGTTGTTTGTTACTTACATCTCTCAATAAATTAATGAAATCAGCAATGGAGTCACTATTTATTTGAACTTAAATTTAACATGCTCCTGATATTATTCCACTTTGATTTACCGTATTTTCAGGACCATAAGACGCACATCAAATTTATGGGAAGATTTATAGAAAATAATATTTTGTATTTTGTTAGGTAAATAGAGATATTTTCAATTTCTTACTTAATAGCGAGAAAATATATTTAATAAACATAATAAACAATATATATATATAAAATATGTATAATATATATACAATAATTTTATATAATATATAAAATAAAATATTAATTTTATTTTAATGTTATCTTTAGACCATTTTTAGAAAAGAATATTTTGTATTTTGTTAGGCATATAAAGATATTTCTAATTTCTTACTTAATAAAGATAAAATACATTTTATAAACATAATATTTAATATATATAAAATATGTATAATATATGTATAATAAATTTATATAATATAAATAATAAAATATTAATTATATTTTAATGTTATTTTTGATCATTTTTAGAAAAGAATATTTTTTATTTTGTTAGGTATATAAAGATATTTTCAATATCTTACTTAATAAAGATAAAATACATTTAATTAACTTAATATTTAATATATATAAAATATGTATAATGTATATAATAAACTTATATAACATAAATGATAAAATATTTATTTTAATGTTATCTTTGGATCATTTTTAGAAAGGAATATTTTTATTTTGTAAGGTATATAAAGATATTTTCAATTTCTTACTTAATAAAGATAAAATACATTTAATAAAGATAATATTTAATATATATAAAATATGTATAATATATGTACAATAAATTTATATGATATATATAATAAAATATTAATTTCATTTTGTAAGATATATAAAGATACTTTCAATTTCTTACTTAATAAAGATAAAATACATTTAATAAATATAATATTTAATATATATAAAATATGTATAATATATGTACAATAAATTTATATGATATATATAATAAAATATTAATTTTATTTTAATGTTATCTTTAGACATTTTGGTACTTTTCTGTTTAATTGTGTACTGCTTGCCCAAGCGATACAGACTGAGTTTGGAGCGCTACAAAAATTATATCTCGCGACGACGGACGTTTGAAAATTTGCTTTACTGCGGACCGTTATGGAGAAACGTATTCCTACGTTAAAACTTGGGGTGAGGTTAAGCTTGGGGAATATTGTCTGTGAACTTATGATAACAACTTTAGGTTGTGTTCTAAAAAAAATGAACTAGAAATGTAGAAAATCATGTAAATAAATAAAATGAAAAGACGCATTGTGCTTTAAATGCTTTTTTGGACACAGTTCGAAAATACCATTTTTAATAAGGAATATTTTTAAAAAGTTTAGAGAAGGCTAAAAGAAAGGGGAGAGTACGTCCCCAAAAGAAATATACACTATAAAAACAAAATGCTGCTACAGGGTGAAAAAGATACCTGTTTCAGGGTGTAACGTTTCTGGATAATGAGTTTGCCTGTTTTATGTATCCCACTTTTGTATATATTGGCTGCTGTGTACTAACCCTATTGAATTCACCTCAACGTTAACCTATAAAGAAAATGTGTCCAAGGATTGCCGAGTTGGATTGAAAGATTTTTTTTAATTGTACCCAGTAATAGAGAAAGAAATTTTACACCTTGGGGCATTTTTCAATTTTTAAAAACATTCAAATAATATCTTTAAATTTAAATTTTTGGGAGAAAAAATCTGGTTTAGTGTGTTTTAAACGGTCATCAATTCCTTTGGTGGGTGAAATTTATAAAATGAATCCTGTTGCAAGGTTCAGAAAAAATCAGGTTATCTGAAAATACTATTTTTATTGGATTATCAGCATTTATGTAGCTGTCAATAGTAGACTTATTTTCTCCATAGGTTAACATTAAGGCAGGGCCACTCAGAGACTTGACGGGGCCTGAGGCAAACTTCTGTTGGGGGCCCCAAGAAAAATAAAAAATGGAAAGAGACGAAAACACACATTCAAATTAAGTTACTCATACTTAAAATTTTATTACATGAATGATTAATATAATTATTATATTTCATTGCACTTTTTTTTTTTTGGGGGGGGGGGGGCATTTTTCAGGAGATTATTTTGAATTTTGAAGTACGGTACAGGTTTCAGGTTTTTCTTTCGGATGAAATCTAATAAATAAATTTAAAAAAATATTTTTGGCCCCCTCTTGCAGTTGAAGGGGGGATGAGGCAAAGTGCCCCAGTTAATCTCCCCCTCTGGGCGGCCCTGCATTGAGGTGAGCGAATCCAATAGGGTTAGTACACTGCAGCCTTAAACATACTTTCTTAGCCTTTTAGGTATACCTCTGTTTTTGTAATATGCCGAAAACAACATTTTTTTTTACAGTGTAGATTTTAAATGGCGTAGTGTTTATAGTCCGTAGAGGTGATCAGTTGGAGTTAGCAGAATAAGTGTAATCTTCCGTTTCTTTTACGCGTACTGAATTGAATCAACTTTTAAAAAACAAGGAATGTTACTCGCAGGCGAACTTTCGTAATGGCCTACTGCCAAGCTAGAAATAGCGTTCGTCATAAATTATTAAACTGCCTACAAAATGTTGGAGAAAAAAGACCCCTGTAAGCTTGTCTTTACCGTTGTATTGAAAAAATTTTTTAACATGACTAAAATTAGAAACATCGAAAAATTTTCAGTCTTTTGCATCAAGGTACATAATTCAGTGGAGCCCCATCCAATTTTCTCTGGGTTAAAATATGATACAAGAAGTAAAATGACAGTGGACGAGCTCTTAAAACTGTGCTGGTGTCGCCAAAATTTGGTATAAGATGGTTTAGTGTGTTCTATTTAGGTTTTTTGGTTTTTCGATTTGTTTGCAAAGATGAGCATAATTTTCTTTTGAAAAATCACTTTAAGGTTTTCGAAAAATTTCTTTTAAGGGGATTCAGAACGGAAAAATTAATTTTTCTTTTAATTCACGCAGATCTGGAATTCCCCCCCTCAAATTTTTCTTTATGTAAAGACTATTTAATACTCGCACTTCGCTACGGAGTAGATAAATTCAAATTAAATACAATGGTCAACGTATGCAATTAATACAAAAAAAAATATATATATATTTATAAACAATTGTAACGGATATTTTTATAAGCAAAATAATTTTATAAGAAAATATCCAAATTAAATAAAACGGTCAATGTATGCAATTAATTTCTATGCTTAATATCCATAAAACATACTAATTTGAATTAAAAAACTTTCATTCTTAAAAAACTTTCATCTCAATTAGTCTAGTGGTTAAATTTTATCTTTTACCGTATTTTAATATTTTTTGTCAATTTAAAAAATCATAACTGATATTTTAATAGACGAAAATATTTAAATATTTTATAGAAGAAAATATTTAAATTAAATCTAATAGAACATACTAAAGAATATAGTGCAGTTAATATAGTACAGTTTGAGAAACATTTCTTTTACTGTATTTTAATTTTTTTTTTTTGGATGATGTCCAATCGTCTGCCGTATTAGCAAGAAAAAAAAATATTTTTTGTCCATTTCGTTGTTATGCACGTGACGCAAAATTAGTTTAAAGTACCACAAAAAGGAAAGAAACCATGTGATCAGCATTTAATAAATTAAATTCTAAAAATTAATCTTTAAAAATTCACCAAAAATCAGAAAATGTATGTAAAGATTCGAAAAGGATTTAATTTTAAAGGAATTTTTATGATCTTTCTTGTGATATAAGTTTTATAACCCTCAGATTATTATTTTAAATGCAAACTTTAAAGAATGTTACAAAAACAGCTTAAAAATTCAATTTTAAAAATCTAAGAAGTATTTTTCAAAAATTTTTCTTAGTGCACCCCTACACTATAAGAATAATCCCAATGCAAAATTTCAGCCCTTTAAGTCCAGCGGTTTGGTCTGTACGTTATCTGTCAGTCAGTCAGCTACGGAACTGTTTTATATATATAGATCATTATACATATAAAAATCCTTGTACAATTTGAAATTTAGTTTTAAAAAAATTTGGAATTCAAAATTACATGCACGTTTATTTTTGATTCATCTGCTGAACAACTATTTTGATTTCATTAATAATTCTTTCCGCTATGTCCACAAAAAAAAACAATGACTTTTTTTAATTAATAAATATTAGTTAATAAATTTTAATAGTTATAGAACATGATTTATACTCACACCTAACTTTTAGAAAACGCAACTGCCGTATCTTTCGGACCACAACACAAACATAAAAACATCGACTTAAAATTGGGTTGCGAAGGTAACATTAAAATGAATATTTTATTATAAATATTATATGTATATTTTATATATGTTTAAGGTTTACATAAGATTCGATTCACAATAATCGAACTTTTAAGTGAATAAAGTTAAAGAAGCCGCTTAAGATATGCTAATTGCAGCATACGCGGTTGGTATAAATAACAAGCAGCTAGATTAAAGAAACGAATAGGGAGGAAGTGAAAGGAGGAGTAGAGCTGACGAAACGAAGTATCGAGCTGGAGCTAGGCTTAGAGTCTGGTTGAATCATAGTTGAGTTTTTCGAGAAGCCACTGGAGGCATAGCTAGGTTGCTTTGTTAGGCCCAAAGTTAGCGTGGCAGCACTGCTGGTTGACTTTCAAAGTATCTGTGAGTATTGCAAAGTGTATTTTTCTTGAATGAATAGTTATACAAATGAATATATTGAATTGTATAAATGCTATATACCTCGTACTAGTAGTACGCAGGCTTTATGTTGAGAAGCAAAAATCTATATGGGCAATAAACATTGTTGTTATGTAAGAACTGTGTTTGAATGAAATTATTTAGAGGGCCACTTCAAGATATACATACCCAAAGTCAGGGTAGAAGTGCTAAAAACTCTATATATGTTATTTATTATACTTACTAAGTAAGAAATTGAAAATATCTTTTTATACATAATAAAGTATAAAATATTTTTTCTCTAAAAATCCTCTCATAAATTTGAGGTGCGTCTTATGGTCCGAAAAATACGGTTACTAAAGTTGACGTCAGGAAGGGCGCGGTCGCCCAGTTGGCAAGGGCAGCAGGCCAGTGATCTGAACGTCACTGGTTCGATACCCGTCGCTGACAAATCCACCGCCGTGTACACTAATAGAGACTGGTGCACGAAAAATCTCTCGTGGCCGCAATGTCCTCCGAGTTCTCAAACTTACCTCTGGAGGTGCGGGGTCAAGTGTACCGGCCTCGTCACTGCATCCGGTTCTAAATTACAGGACCGGCTAGTAGGGGGTAGTGCTGACCACCTATACGCTGCCTCCCTTAAATGAATGGCCAGCAGTCTCGCGGTGTACATACAGACGAATGTCTAGCGACCAGTGTTCCACGTTCGAAAAAAAAGTTGGCGTCACGGACCTGTTTCCCCAAAATAACGTGATAATCAACGTGTTAATGACAACAGATCTGCTCCATGGGATATTATCAAGAATCTAATTTTTTCCTTTCCACTTGTATTTTGTCAGCCTTTTTTCTTCCGCTTCTTACCAAATTTTTATTTATTCGTAACTCTTTTATCTCTATTCAGTTCTTCTGTTTCTTGGTTTGGTACTTTTCACTCTTTATTCTTTTACTGCTCCGAAATGGCAACGTCCTCTAAACGTGCCTTTTTGCTGCCATTGTTTGTGCGGTGTGGGATTTGTTGCTCTACATCTGTTTGAAGGAAGCTTGTACAAGCTTTTGAAAGTCGAAAAGATTTTTTTACGGCTATTTCATTGTAAATCTTTTAAGGCTGCCGTGTACTAACCGTATTGGATTCGCTCACCTCACTGTTAACTTATCGAGAAAATGTGTCCTAGGATTGCTGACCTGGATTGAAAGATTTAAAAAAAAATTGTACTCTGTAATAGAGAAAGAAATTGTACACCTTGGGACTTTTATCGTTTTTTTAAATGCAAATAATATTTTAAAATTTAAATTATTGGGGGTTAAATGTGGTATAGTGTGTTTTAAACGCTCATCAATTCCTTTGGTGGACGTAATTTCGAAAATGAATCCTGTTGCAAGGTGCAGAACAATTCAAGCTATCTGAAAATACTATTCTTATTGAATTACCAGAATTTATGTAGCCGTAAATAGTAGACACATTTTCTCCATAGGTTAACATTGAGGTGGGCGAATCCAATAGGGTTAGTACACAGCAACCTTAAGTGTGTTTTAAATGGTTTATAACCGTTCTTCTAATTAGTCACACGCCATTGAAACACTATTTCCTACCCGGAGAATCGGAACTAGATCACCTAACCTCGATAATGGTGTTCTACGACTGGATGATGCCAACCAAACCAGGAATTCTCGAATTTATTAAATCATTCTTCCCAAACTGCACATAGCAACAGTTTAAGCATTACGGAAGTGAATTTAACTGGTTACTGTCTCACGATATTAACCAGTTGTCAAAGGTTCATAACACTAAAAGATTTTTAGAATAACGTGAGTCAAAAGGTGCATGTTTGCAAACGAATAGATGGGTCTATCCTAAAATCCTGTCAAATTTCCTTCCCATGCCATTTTCTGTCGCGCAGCAGGGTTCTGACCTGGAACCACCCAGTTATAGTGGGTTCATGAACTATGCATAACCAGTGTGGTGTCTAGGATTGATTAGTTATTTACGGAGTTTTGCATCTGCATTAGCCCGTGGCAAGTCATTTACTCAGCAAAATAAGCTCACTATGACGTAATTGACAATTATACATTTAATGAATGCCTCGATACAGTGATTATCGGTAATGATTTCTGAATACGTTTTACATGGGAATTTCCATTCGAAGGGTCGTCGAGCTTTTATGCCACCAATGATTACCTTGTTCCGTTTGTCATGAATTACATCACATGATTATTCAAAATTATGTTTGAAAAACCAACATTTTTGTTCTTGTTCAGAAAGTGGCCTGTACCCATTCGAAAATTCGATAGCCTTTTGTCTTTTAAAGTTAAAATTTATGTTATTTTCATAAATGGTATTTTCTCAAGTTTAAATTATAACTAGTTGGTACCCGTCAAAACATAACGGTTGGATAGTAAATAAATGTAGTAAAAAAATTTATTCAACAATTCATTGCCAAATGTTGAAAATCATAATATTAAAAATAGAGAAATACACTTTCAAAAATTCCTATTGAACCCAGCAAAAAGAAATATGGTCACTCAACAGCGCAAAATAAACAGTTTCCGTCAGGTTTAATTCTTTATCTCACAAACATAATTAAAAATAAAAATGGCCGAGAGAAAGTTAAAGAGATTCTTCGGATTAAACGAATGAACGTGCTGAGGCGGCCTCGTGCTTAGTACGTATCTAAAGCCTGATTTAAATATGTCACTGAGCATGTGCAGAAACAAATTAATGTGTTTTTGCTGCTTCGTGCTAAGTGAGTATATAAAGCCTGATTTAAACACGTCACTGAGCATGTGCAGAAACAGATTCATGTGTTTTTGCAGCCTCGTGCTAAGTGAGTATATAAAGCCAGATTTAAACATGTCACTGAGCATGCGCAGAAACAAATTAATGTGTTTATGCGGCCTCGTGCTAAGTGAGGATATAAAGCCAGATTTAAACATGTCACAGAGCATGCGCAGAAAGCAAATTTTAAATTGTAAATTATCGCTAATTTATAGAATTTGCTGTTACAAAAAGCAAATTTGACAAAACTACAGATTACAGTGTTTCGTTTAAGACCAAAATGAAGTAAACTGATGTAGAAGTTTTCTCTCAAGGACTTAGGGATGCGACATCGATAACAAAACATCGATGTTTTGAAACATCGATATTCAATATTAAAACATCGATGCTAATGAAAAATCGCCCCAAAACCATCGATGTTTTTAAACATCGATGTTTTAGAACATCAAATTTTTAAAACTGGTTTAGTAACCTCTAACATTAATGTTACTTCGGTTAATCGTGGGGGGAGGGGGGTGATTTAATTTTACTCTCTGATTGGGCTGGCACAAATGACAAAAACTTGGTTGCTTTTGCCTTGGGCTACATTGATGACTCAAAATTCTCGTTGTAAATATCGCTATGTTTTGCCTTCAAATGTCCAGATAAATTCGTGGTATTGCCAGAAGTTCTGAGGGACGTAAGGTAAATACTGCATTTCGCCAATTTGTCTGAGGTTTTGCAAAAATATTTCCAAACGGTACTTTTGGGAGGCATCTTACTAATAATATTAACGTCAACTTATATAAAACCAGAACAAAACAAAAACTTATATGGCTACTCTCGTGTATGTACTATTTATAAAATAAAACCCGATGGAAGGTTCTAGAGTGTCAGGAACATTCCAAGCACACTGATTGGTTCATTGGTTGTTGATTGCCATTTGTCTGTTTGCTAAGGAATCGTTCCCCCTTTTGTATTCGTCCTTTACAGAATTCAGACTTAGATTTACTGAGTGTAAAAATTATGCTACGAGATAAATTTTTTTATTATGGTGCTTTTTCATTAAAAAAAAATTCGAGACAACGTAAAACATCGAGCACAAAACATCGATGTTAAAAAAATATCGGCTTCAATAAATCGATGTTTAGAACATCGATGTTTTTATCAAAACATCGATGTTTTGAAAACATCGACATCGATGTGGCATCTCTACAAGGACTGCCCAAAAAGTCGGCCTAGCAACTTAAATATATAGATGGATTAACGAACATACGGAAATCTAGATTATCCGTGGACGGATTATCCATATTGTGGTTTTATCCGTGAACCATCAAAAGAAAGGCTTTAGATGTGACATAAAAATTGCGCGGAATAAGGTCATAATAGCGAGAAAAAATGAAATTTTTCCTAAGGAAAGACAGAAATTGTAAAATTTCTATTACTACAGTGTTTCCCTACCCGTAGAGTCTGCGGACCACTAAGCCAGAAATTGAACCCTGTGCGGACCACCCCCACGCCCCTCCGACTTGTGGGGGGGGGAACCTTACGGGTGCTATGGGAGTATAGAATATCCCTCAGGCAAAAAGGCTATAGGATTAACGTACTCACATTCTAACGAAATTTTAATTCGACACCTGATAGTCATCGGATATTTTCCGCCCATCTAGTTCAGCGAACATAGCTTTCAAAATCCCCATTTATTTGGCAAATTTTTATATTTGGTGCCGGACCACTCTCGCTCTTGCGGTCCACCAGTTGGGAACCACTGATTTTAGGTATTTGGCTACGTTCGGAGCACTTTTTATTTACGAAAAATATGCAGGACTGATTAAATACACATATTTTTTATCTCAAACGTGATATAAAATCACGAAAACAAATATGATTTTGGTAAAAATTTCATAACATTTTAAAATAGAGGGAACTTTTTTATACATTTTTAGAACAATTTTGTGCTTACGCCAGAGAGACCCTACACTCAATTTGACACAATATATTATACTATATGCAACTGTGTACCTTTATACTATATGTTACTGTGACACACCTGTGGTCTGAAGTAAAAGTTTTAGAATATTTCCAAAAATCATTGAAATATACGAAAAAGGTAAAATACACTGATTTTTAAAAAGCTTTTTTTTATAAGTACAGGTACCTATATAATGATTAAATTAACACATATAATTTAGCTTTTAGTTCGAAACATATTTAGTAATAATATAATACACTATTACAAAATTTAATTGAAATATATTGATAGCTTTTTAACGCAGGATTACGTTCCTCCATAACGGTCCTCTGGAAAGCAAAATTTCAGATCTCCTGCGTCGCCAGTTGTAATTTTGGCAGCTCGCCAAACCCAGTCTGTAGCGCTTGGGCAAGCAGTAAACAGTAAAATAGAAAAGTACCCAAATGCGCCAAAATTCTGACATACATTCATACACATATATGCACACATATATATTTTCATGCATACACATATATATTTTGACATATATATGCATATATATATATACATACTTACATATATATAGATACATATATACATAATATGTATATATATATATGTACATACACTGAAGTTCCACTGAATTAGGGATACCTACCTAGTAACGAGTTGGTCCTCCTCTGGCCTTGATAACGGCTGCCACACGACGAGGCATAGATTCAACAAGTTTCTGGAAACGTTCCACGGGAATGGCTTGCCAAATATTGGCTAAAGCTGTCCATAATTCAGTGAGGTTCTTTGGTGCTGTGTGATGGCCTTTCAGGCCTTGTTCTAAAACATCCCAAAGATGCTCAATATGATTTAAGTCTGGGCTTCTAGGTGGCCAATTCATGACAGAGAAGTCAGAGGAATGCTCATCCAACCAGCCAGTAGCCAACCGGGACTTGTGAGAGGTACAGTTGTCTTGCTGGAAAACTCCATTACCGTGCGGATAACAGAACAGCATAAACGGATGGAGGTGATCACCCCGCAACTCTACGTACCGAATTGCATTGAGGGAGGTTGGTACACGCACCAAGGATCCCAAACTATGCTACGAAAAAACATCCCAGACCATGATTGAGCCACCATGCCCTTGTACAGTTCCAGCCAGGCATGCAGGATCCATGGCTTCATGAGCCTGATGCCATATTATCAGCCTCCCGTCAGCGTTAAGTAGTCGGAATCGAGACTTATCACTCCATGCTACTCGTTTCCAGTCCTGTACACTCCAGTCTCTGTGCTCTCTTGCCCAGTCAAGACGTGCAGCCCGATGGTGAGTATAGAGCAATGGTACTCTCGTAAGTCGACGGCTTCCGAAACCCATACGGTGAAGCGAGCGTTGCACAATCCGTTTACTGACTGTACGACTGGCACCGTCATTAAACTGGGTGGTAATTTAAGCTAATGTTTGGCTTCGCTGGCTACGTACAATACGCCTGAGCCGTCTCTCACCACGTACTGTCAAGGCTAATTGTCCTTTGCAGTTTGCCCGATAGCTAGTTTTTTTTTTCCACCATCCATGTATTCTTGGTATACTCTTGACACTGTCGACCTTGAAAATCCTAGCTGTCTGACGATTTCGGAAATTGAATGGCCCATGCGTCGCGCACCTACGATTTGTCCTCGATCGAAGGCGTCTAAATCAGGCAGTTTACCCATACTGGCAATTCCAACAACTAATTCAGAACAATCACAGTACGCGCTATATATGCAGTTACCACAGCACCCTCACTTGCGCATACATGATGCGCAGCGCTAAACAATTTGCATAGGCTGTGTTATCCCTAATTCAGTGGCACTTCAGTGTATATATAGACACATATATACATAACACATTCATACATATATACATACAAAAGAGGTAAGCAACGATAAGTAATACTACGTTAATAACCCGTGGAAGTTTGGTTAGAAGAGACTACCTGATATTTAAAAAAATTTTTAGCTTTCTCGTTCACAAAAGTAACTGAAAAATGAGTTTTCTAAAAAAAGAATTTAAAAATGCTTTTTCCGGACTTTTAATACAGGTTTCGGTTTATTAAATTGACCATAGGTTCTCATCCAATGATCGTCCGAAAAAACGTAAAGCAGTTTTAGAATCCTAAAAGATCGGCCTTTGAAATAAAGCAATAAAAAATTTCGAAATTTTGCTTCAAAACAGCCATTTTATCGAAGGCAGATACAGTAATCATTTATCTGGACTAACTGGGCCCATATGCAACCCGGATAATTGAAAATCCGGATAAGTCGTATAATATGGGCAATATGCAAAACAAACCCCTTAAATAAGCCGACTTACTATTTAGTACTATAAAAAAACTATGTTTTGTAACAATATTTCATAGTATTGTTTGCAAGACATTAAAAAATCTAAAAATAATTTTTCACATAATTTCTTAACAAAGAATTGGTAAGTCTAGTAAAGCTTTCTTAAACTCAACAAAAAGCGTTTTATTACCATATTTTATTGTACAATCTATACAGGAACTGTACAATGAAAAGCGAATATTTGGCGTACTTGTAGTTACCTTCTTGCTATCATAGCTAAAAATTATTATTTAATGTGAACATTAAATAAAAATAATTTCTATAAATCTGATCTGGATTATCCGGAGATCTGGATCAACGAGGGCCGGATAAACAAGGTTTTACTGTACTTTAATAAAACCTTATTCAATGTTCTATATCTATTTCATTTAAGGAAGTCGAAGACAAAAATTTGTTATTCTTATTTGCGCGAATTCTGTAATGATTTTCGCTTCCTTTAAAGGCTTTTATAAACATATCATTACATATAAATAAATTATTGCTTGAACATTTGAAATTTCGTTTTGGAAAAATGGCTCCATGTGTTTCGATCTAATTAATAGATCATTATTAATCCGAGGAGCATTGGTATGATCATCTCTGTATGCGCATTTGTGAATAGCTCATAGTGACGATCATGCCAAAGCACCACGGCTTGACGATGATCAATTAACCTTTAGTTTACGGGGCCCATTTTTCCGATTCCCTCTTTAGAACGGGAAATTCCATACCCCCTTTGTAAGAGCTGCCATTGAAGGGGTTATATATATATATATATATATATATATATATATATATATATATATATATATATATATATATATATATATATATATTCTCCAATGCGGCAGACGGTTATTTGGACATTAGCCATACCGTCATATGTCTGCTGGCCACTTTTCTGGGATCACCGTATAGGTGGACCAGCATCACCCCCTATGGCCCGGTCCTGCAATTTTGAACCGAGTCAAGTGACGAGACCGGAACACTTGACCCAGCACCTCCAGAGGTAAATTTGAGAACTTGGAGGACATTGCAGCCACGCCCTATTTTACGTGCCCCGGCCACCATTAGTGAACACTGTGATGGATTTTGTCAGTGACCACCCTCGAACCCGCAACTCTCAAAATCCCTGGCTCGACGCCTTTGTCAAATATATATATATATATATATATTCTACCGGACCGTATTCTACCATATACATGCTATCCCACCCGGTAATGAAAAGGTTAAAAATTATATCGACACAGATGCATGCATCCTTTTAATTAAATTGTGGTTATTAAGAAGTTATTTTCCCCTACTGGTTAATATAGCTTACACGGCGTGTTTCAACATTCTAGAGTCGCATCTGGTGGCATGATTTGCCGAACTGGGCGGTTAACTAAACTGGAGGCGCCTCTGTTCGAGGATGTTTTTTTCAGTCCGAAATCAAGTATTGTGCTAATGGATTTACTTCGTGGCATAAGCGTTTTCACTAAGCTCCGAGTACCTGTCCTCCGAAACGATTTAATGCCGTTTCGGGACGCGCATTTTTTTTTTTTTTTCAGAGGTCAAAGTCGCCGACACTTATCCGCCCAGTCTGGCCCCCCAATTACGCGGCTTGACCTTCGGGGCTAATAAATGCCGTGGCATCCGCCATTAATATCCTGGAAAAGGGAGGAACTCTCACCGACTTGCCCGAAATGAACGATTTCCGTGGGTGTCGCTTTCCCCGACGTGAACCCTGCAATGATCTCCGCTACCAGTTTAAAGCTATTACAGTAATTTGATGTCCCTGTTATTTGGATTTTGGGTTCCGCTCAATTATCTTTGCCTACATGTTTGCCAGTGGTAAATTATCCAGAGGAAGCACATTTAAGATCAAATATGGAGAAAACCACAAACAAATTTGAGCAAAAGTTGGAGTTAAAAACATTATATTCAGTCAAGATACTAATCCTATTTAGCTCCCGCTTTAGCATTAAAACACAAATTTTTATTCTTCCATTTCTGTTTGAATTTCTTTCTGCCTTACATAAGGTAATTTTAGGTGATTATTATATCACTGTCATCTTGGTTTTTTAATCTTAATGTTACCTTATATTTATATTTTATTGTTATCTATATTTTATATTAACTATGTAAAATAGTATATTTATACATTTTATAAATATGCAATTTATGAAATATATAAATATATAGTTTTATATTTATATAGTATATATAGATATACTAGCTGAAAACCCGCACTTCGCTGCGGAGTACATTCAAATTAAATGCAACGGTCAATATATGCAATTAATGCCAATATATATATATATATATATATATATATTATTTATTTATTTATTTATTTATTTATAATAAATACAACGACCAATGTATGCAATTGATGTAAAACAAAAAAAAATTTATAAAAAAATCGCAAGGGATATTTTTATAGACAAAATAATGTAGAAGATAATATTCAAATTAAATCTAATAGAACATACTAAAGAATATAGTATAGTAAATACATCATAGTTTGAGTAATATAGCTTTTACTCTATTTTAATTTTTTTTTAATAATGTCCAATTATCTGCCGGATTAGCAAGAATTTTTTTTTGTCTATTTCGTTGTTATGCACGTGACGAACATTAATTTAAAGTACCAGAAAAAGAAATCTTGTGATCAGCATTTAATAAATTAAATTCTAAAAATGAATCTTTAAAAATTCACCAAAAATCAGAAAAGGGAGGTAAAGATTCGAAAAAGATTTCATTTTAAAGGAATTTTTATGATCTTTCTCGTGATATAAATTTTATAACCCAAAAATTATTATTTTAAATGCAAACTTTAAAAAAGTTACTAAAACAACCTAAAAATTTAATTTAAAAAATCTAAGAAGAATTTTTCAAAAATCTTTCTTAATGCACCCCTACACTATAAGAAGAATCGCCATTCAAAATGTCAGCTCTTTAGGTCCGACGGTTTGGTCTGTGCGTTATATGTCAGTTAGTCAGTCAGTAACGGAACTGTTTTATATATATAGATAATTATATATTATTTTATTTACAGATAACTTATTTATTTTTTATATTTTATTGTTATCTTAGTTTTCCTTTTTATCTTATTGTTATCTTGTTTTTTCAATATCTAAAGTAGATAATTTTGAGTACCACTCAATTATGTTTGCCTACATGCAGAACTGGTAAATTGAGAACTGGAAAGCGAGCAAATGTAAAATCATATTTAAAGAAAAACGTAAACAAATCTGGGCACTAGTTAGTGTTTAAAACATCATTCTTTGTCAAAATACTACCACCTTTTCGCTCTTGCTTTAACTTTAATCTTTCTCATTGAATTTGTTTGCCTCAAAACAATCTTTAATCTCTGGTGGTGAAATTTTGAACTAATTTTTTTATTCGCTCAAACAAATTCCTGTCCTTTCAATATGTCCTACACAAAATTTCATAACTTTCTGGACCATAGTTTCGACTGTAGACAACTTTAAAGTAGGGAAGTTTAATTATGGACACCCTGATATATACCTGATATATACCTGATATATACCCCATATATATACCGGGAGGTCATAAGGAAACTTTGCCGATATATTGACCTCTAGTGGCCGTTCCGTTCAACATATCGAGATGGGATTTCAGATATAGTTATTCAGAGGTATGAGCTCGGGTGTCTGAGAACGGCAATACAGTGACGCTCACGGTTACGGTTATAGGTATAGAAACTCGAAATTTTCAAATGGCAACGCCAACTTCTTCCCGTCGCAAAATGCTTAGTGCATGCGAAAACCCTAAAATGCGTTGGAACGGTAAGTGTATCACAAAAAACGAACGCTTTATGCACGCACGAAAAACGGCTCTGCAAACGGCCAACAAAGACACGATCGGGAGGCACGGAGGAAATTTGCATATGACAGAGGCTAGAAACCAGTTACAGAACGCCGTTCGCCAGATATTCAGTGTAGAAAACCGATAAAAAGCTCTCTGATCGTGTGTTTGTTAGCCATTCGCAGAGCTTTTTTTTGTGCGTGCATAACGCGTACGTTTTTTGTGATACACGTACCGTTCCAACTCTTTTTAGGGTTTTCGCATGCTCTGAGCATTTTGCGATGTGAAAAAATGGGCGTTGCCATTTGAAATTTTCGAGTTTCTGTACCTATAACCGTAACCGTGATTGCCACTTCGTTGCCGTTAGCAGAATCTCGAGCTCATACCTCTGAATAACTATATCTGAAATCTCATCTCTATCGGTTGAACGGAACAGCCACTAGAGGTCCATACATCGGCAAAGTTTCTTTATGACCACCCGGTATATATACACACAGTCGATTCCGGATAATCGAACCACATCGGGACGCGATAATTTTGGTCCTAATAACCGGCTGGTCCGATTAACCGGAATCGACTGTATATATATATATATATATATATATATATATATATATATATATATATATACACAGTGAAACTTCTCTATGGCAGCCAGTCATGGTTCCGAAACAAAGTGGCCGTTTTCAGCGGTGGCCGTCGAAAAGAGGCTTTTTCTTAACTTTTGGCACTATGGAGTCTTAAATCGATTGTGAAAAAAATATGGCGCAGGGTGGTCAGTTAGAGAAGTTTCACTGCATATATAATTATTTATTTATATATGTGTCTGTGTGTATGTGTTTGTGATTAATATTGAAAAGTTCACAGTTCCATGACCTATAGTTTTGAAACCTCTGCTTTAAATCTTCAGTAGTAAAATTCAGCAGTAATATTCAGTGAGGGGTTTTGTCCAACTACTCGTAGCTTTTAATATAAAATTAAAATACCAGGAAACTGACGTTTGGAATTCATTCAGAGGCATCGTCAGATAACTGCCCATTACAATTTTGCTTCGCTCAGATGACCTTGCGTCAATTCACCACATGGCCTAGGAAAATGGTGTGGCGCAGTGATGATTACACAGAGACTTTAAAAAGTAAATACATCCAGATGGCTCTACATATGCCAGACTTCACGTTACTCATCTGCTTGAAGCCTGCAGAAAGAAGGTAAATAATTTACATCCGCAGCATCCACTTTTTATAAGATGCTTAAAAATGTAGTGTCTCGCAAACTAGTCCTTTGTTCTGAAGGGAAAAATTGAACTTTAAAATTAATATCTTCTGATTGCATATGTCCGTTGCAGGGCTGCATGGGTGCGGATAAAGTTTTCGTACTTGTTATTGAGAATCACAAGGGTCGGAGCCTGACTTTTGTCCTGGGAACACCACAATTTATACCGAACACTCCTAGGGGGGACATCTGAGGGGCTCATAATCTCGTCCTACCCCAACAAACCCCACAGATGGAATTTCCGACATGCAGATCTGACGTGCCTAAACTTGGTATAGACTCGGGAGCGTTCAGTGGTGCCTGATTCAGTCGAGCATCGGCAGTACTGAATCCCGACTAAGATGCTTGGTGCCCTGTGTCCTATACTGAAATAAGAAAAATAGTGTTATTAAAGTTTTTGGACTCCATTCAACCACCAAACGGATTCATTTACTGTACAAAATATACGTTTGTGATACTGTTACGAATTACCCTTTCGGGTTCGGCGATTGAATGAACTTCAAATAAGACAGAATAAAAACAAAGATTTATTTACAGGAAGTCGAAATACCACAGCTTATAGATCGTCAGAAACTTGCTACAGTGCTTCTAACTCAAACTCTAGATCACAGCAGTACGGGAAAAAAAAACTCAACACAAAAGACGCGGGATGGAGTCGCACTTATCGCGGTATAAATTTCAGCAATTCTCCGAAGAAAATCTCGCAGCTAACAGCGGCGCTTTTGACAAGCTCCAAGCGCAATTCAAAACTGAATACTGAACACCAATCGAGTCTAGGGATTTCCACAGTGTTCCAGAAAATTCCAAGCTTGGAAAAGTCGCGAAACCTGACGCCAAGTTAGAGCCAAAAAATTAGTTGCCAAAAAACGTCGCCACCAGGCCAATATCTTGCTAATTTGGCGACATACCATAGAAACCCTATGTTAAATGCATGGAATTGCAGAAATTTAGCTAATACGACTATTTGCAAGGAAGAAACGATAATAATGCCTTATTTTACAAGCAGAATAGTAATTTTAACGGTAATTTAAGCTAAAGACATACATTAATTTACAAATTTCGTAACAATACTATCATGACCGAATGACAAGAAAAAAAAATTAAATTAAAATTAAATTAAAATTAAATTAAAATAAATTTAAAAAAATAAAGCCAAGAAATTTCATATTCTGTCACTAAATTAACGAAAAAATGTTATTTCTGAAGACTGAAATAAGGATATTTCTGATGTAGAAAGCAAATTTAATCCCTTTGGTTTGGGATAATTATATAATTACATATTTTTCCAACTTGGCAAACACTTTGTCTGGAGGGCGTTCGCCCATCCACATTGCGATTTTGTTTACTACATTATTAGGGTAACATTCCATACGTGAACAAACACTCCTCACAATGAGGAGAAGGCACGGGAACGTCCATGCCATAGCTGGTATTCGAAAAAGTGCTCACATTGTTTAGAGCTGTTGGCGTTAACCACCATACGACATGGGCGGCGCAGTGGTTACATTAACCCTTAACTACTGACGTTTGGTCCCTTGGACCTCAAGCCAAGTGATGGCCGAACAGCTAGGGCGCTGGCATTTGGTTCAGATCCTGTGGGTTCGAGTCCCACTGTTGGCATGGATGTTTGTAGCCGTTGGAATCGGCTTTAAACTGTAGGTCGCGGTCTAATTATCCCTTATGTAGCAAACAGTTGACCGTAGCGTTCCAAACCAAACCCTTGGACCTCACAGTACCGTTTTCAGGGCATTTACCTCACCACCAATCGTGGAACTTTCTTCTATGACTCAGTAGCTTTCCCTCTTTCACTAACCTATTGAAAGTGATAGGAAGTGGTTGTTTGCTTTAATTTGCTTGAAAGATTTCAGCGTCCATTGGTGCCTGGGGACCAATCATCAGTATTTGTGAAATTTTAGAAATTTGTTCAAAGGTAAGTTTTAAATTCAGCATTTTAATTAATTCATGTCTATAACTCCTCCCGATAACGTGGATAAGCTACCAAGAGGCAAAAGGAAACTACGAGTATGTTACATCTGTCCATAAAAAAATGAGAAAATAGTCTTATTTGTCTTATGTTGTTGCTTATGCCACTTGACCGACAGCAACATCAGATCAAGTCCCGAAGGCTATGGGCGAAGAAGGTGCGGCTCCTGTTTTGAATTAGTACCACAAGGGTTGGAGTTCGACTTGGCTAAATGACCGATCCCGTAATTTTGAACCGAGTCAAGTGACGAGACCGGAATACTTGACCTCGCACCTCCAGAGGTAAATTTGAGAACTTGGAGGACATTGCAGCCACGACCTACTTTACGTACCCCGGCCACTATTAGTGAACACGGCGGTAGATTTTAAGCTACGAGCATCGAACTAGGGACGTTCAGATCACTGGCCCGCTGCTTTTGCCAACTGGGCCACTGCGCCCTACTTATTTGTGTTATAAATGTAACACGTGTATTTCACGGGGTTACAGGTGAAACACACTAAGCCAAAAAACATGATTTTGTGAAAAGTCCGATGAAAGTATTTTTCTTTTAACTTCTTTGGTACTAACATTATTAAATCAAATTCAGTTACAGCACTGTTTTTTTTTTTTTTTTTTTTTTTTTTTTGGGGGGGGGGGGGTTAACTACGAACCAGTCTTGGCTTTCATATGCTTATTTTATATTATTATGCTCAGGATTGTTAGTGGGTTTTATCTATACAAACTACTAGGCTAGAATACTTAATGTGATTACAAAACTTTGAAAAAAATGAAATAAATAAAGTTATGACTTAGTGGATTTCATCAGTAGAAAAATCTCCTTTTCCTGGTCAAGGAAATCTGAAAATCCGAAAATCGATAATTTTGACTTAGTGAGTTTCACTTGTAACCCCACGATTTGCTTAGAGTGCGCTTAGAAAGTGTGTGTTAATTGCGCGGAGGAAAAAAATTCTTTGTAAATACTTTTTTCCTTTTAAATTATAGTTTTTGATTGGTTTTGTACGATAACCAGTGTAACAATAAATAAGAAAACCAACGTAAATAAAGCACAAATAGCGATAAGATGCAATTATTTTGCTTACAGGGATGTTTTCAAAAGATCCCTGTATGCAAAATAATTGCATCTTATTGCTATTTGTGCTTTATTTACGTTGGTTTTCCTGTTTATTCCTCGAGCACAAAGGTTGTATCTTTTCTTTTCTTTTCAAAACCAGTGTAATCTTTAATAATTTCTAGAAAATAGACAAGTTTTTAATATATGTTGTTTTTTCATTTTTTCAAAACCACCTTTATTCTATTTAATCATTTTAGAAATTAAATTGAAAATATTTCAAGAAATTATTGTTGCAGAACGATTGAAGAGTGACCATGTAAATAATAAACAATTAATTATTAATCAAAATATTTTATTTTGTTGTATTTATAAAACTTTAAATTTCAGTGGTCCCTGGGACCATATGCCAATACTTATGACTAAAGGTGAAAATAATAATATATATAAGAACAGAGCCTGGCCGATCTATTGTGGCAAGTTTTAAAAACGGCGCCTTTACAAATTTTTGGAGAGACTCTTAAGAAACGTATGTTTCTCTATTAGAAATTGTCTACTTATTCTCTATTAGAAATAAACATTTTTGGAAAAATATGTATTTATTTAAAAAAATAAATAAAAAAAATGTGCGGTCGGCGGACCCCGTTAGGAACGTTCCTTATGTTATATTTTCAACTCTAAACGTGATTTAATATGTAGATTTCTATTGATTATATTAGTGTATTTTTGTCACGCCAAAAAGCGCAGCCCTCTTTTATTCAGCCAACCAACCAACCAACTATCTCTCTCTCTCTCTAATTTGTATATTTTATTTTTATTTTTTATCATTTTTTCAAAGCAAAAATGTAAAGTAAGGATTTAAATCAATAAATTTCATTTAATATTTTAGGAAAAATAGTCATTTATTAAAGATTAAATATAAAATAGTGAATTATAAATTATATATATAAAAAATTCCAAATAAGAAAAAATTCTTTTTAAATTTTATCATTATATTGTATCATGGTAATTATTGGCTTATGGTAACTATAATAAGATGCATATGTTTGAGATTAATTTTTATCCAAGTATCTCGAGAAAACAGCATCAACGGTTGTACAGTATTTCATTGTGAACTGCGATGGGTAATTATTAATACTTAAATCAAATGTACCTGATAAAAAAGATGTGAGCTTTTCAAATTTTTCTTTATCATTGAAGTTAACGTTGAAGTCTCCAGCCAATATGAGTGGAAGTTTATGAAAATTTTGGTTAAGTAATTTAGAACCTCCCTCAGTATATTCTAGCAACGATCGATGGATAAATAAGTTTAAATAATATTTACACGTGTTTAGAATTGAGGTTATACAGCTGACCGTGCACAATGCTTGCTGCTCGAATCTCGATACTCGCATGAACACACACACATACAACCGTATATATAATAGAAAGAGACAGAGAGAAACAGAAAGAGAGGGAAACGTCGCCTGGAGGAGGCATGGTAGCGAGGTATATAAAGATTCTTGGAGTGCATGGTCGAACGATTTTACCTCCAGTAGCAAGATATTTGCATCAGAAAATATGTGCTCAGCAGTAAATAAAAATATAAAAATTAAACCCTCTTCAAATAAGTAAAATTAAAATTATAATAAGAATTAAAAGAATAAAATTCAAATGTTTAGAATTCTCTACATAAAAAGCATCCACCGGGATCGAACCGGGGACAAAAGTATAGGAGCAGTGCGCTCTACCACTGTGCCAGCCATAGAACAGCACGCTAAAGTGATTAGTTGAATACATTCGCACCGAGATTAGATGGAGGGGGTATAACGCTTTTTCCTTACGTGACGATTTCTGCCAGTTCACTCTACTGTAACCCGCGTAAAAGAATTTTATTCCAAAAATTTTTAAAAAGTGACATAAGTTTTAAAAAGTAGAAAAGTAAATTAATTTGAATATAATTTGTTATGTAATAATAATAATTTCTAAATTCTTCGGGCCTTTGTTGCAGCAAATTGTTGGATTGCATGTCGATAATTTATTTTTTCCCGTACCGTCTTTTCTGTAGAAATTATTGTTACATCATTCAACCTCTATTGAGTTGTTATTGTTCGTAGATAATTCTCGAATATTTTCAGTCCAGAAAATTGGCTCTCGATTGCGGCTACATTTACAGATAGAGTTAGTAGAATTCTTAGAGGCATTCAAATTTTAATTCTCACAATCTCAAATTCGGGAGTTTATAAAAAAAACAATCCTAAATATTCGCTTATATTTGTATATTTTTATGAATTTCTTCATTTATTAGATTAAACTATTAATATTTTTTCGTTATTCGTTAAAATTTTCGTATTTTTACTATGGGGGGCCACTATTTAGTTTATTGATAATTGTAAGACAACATTAGAAATATCTTGACATTTCCAATATTATTTTAAATGTCCATAAAACATTAACTTGCAGAATTAATTCAGATACGATGACCACCCAAAACATGTACTTCTAAAAATGTTTGGCTCTGGGTGCTGGATAACAGCCATTATTATAAAAAAGACCTGTCAGTCTCTAGATATAAACCCAGTAGATCATATTCGTCAAGAATTGGAATCTAAAATACCAATTGGAATCTAAAGCCAAATTTTTTTTTCAATTGAATTTAGCAATATAACATAAATGGAACAGATTGAACCCCAAAATGACAAAAATATGCTATGTAAATCCATTCTGAAAGAATACTAACCTTTTTAAAAGCTACTAGTAATGCAACCAATAATAAAAAAAAATTGGAAGATTTAAGCTTCAAACTTTGCATTTGACTGAACTGTAAGTGAACAGCCGCTTTAATCTCAGTTTTTATGATGAGGTGTATTATTACCATGTTTTTATTAACTCGATTTCTTGTTTGTGTGTGTGTTTGTCCAGTACAAATCTTGCAATCGATTTTTAACAAACTTCCCGACTAGCTAGACATTTGAAACTTTTAGAATAGCTCAGAACACGATGACAATGCATTATTTTAATACTTTTAGCCATCTTTAAGCACAATTGAAATCATTTTCAGTTAATTTTGTTTGGTAGACTGGTGCAGCCATCTATAGGCTGGGACGGGAACGAAAAGTAAAACGCAAGTTAACTTCCAATTAATTTCATTTTCTTTCAAGTTAATGGGATAATTCATCAAAAAAATTTTTAAAAAGTATTTATTAATACATACAATTGTCAAGTTTATATGATTCAATAGAAAATTTAAAAACATGGTCTATAAAAAGTTCTTTTTATCTTGCAATTAAATATTAATTATTTCATCTATAGACTACAGTTTTTTAAACATTTTTTTTGGACAAAATGCATTGAATTAGAGAATAAATCTAACTGTCATAGACAATTACACATTAATGTTCTGCGTTCTAACAATTTAAGCGTCATATTGGGCTCGAGGTAGCCTTGTGGTAGCGCGCTGGCTTTCAAAGCTGAGGGTGCTCGGATCGAATTCTGATCATCCTGACACGCGCCATTAAATACCTCGGTGTCTAGGCCGGATATGGGCACGTTAAATACATAGACCGGAAAGTCCCTCTATGAGGTCAGGGAGAGTGGGAGAGGGTATGATCTCTCCCCATATGTCGATCCGGGGGGTGTTCTGTCAAAATTGAGGTGGCACCTTGCTAAGATGGACTCCGACCCTTCTGGTGCGATATAAACCGGAGCCGCACATATCAGCTCGAAGCCTATATGGACCTGGTCTGGAACTGCGGAAAAGGGGGCATTAGGAACAACAACAAACGTCATAACTTAAAGAAAGGTATATGAGTACGTTCATGTTCATGGGACATTTTTAAAATGGCTTTAAACAATTATAGACGTGCAACAACAATAAAACAGTGGCTCTATATTTTCATGCAGTTTTTTTTTTAAATTTGAACTATGGAACTCCAAGAAGAGTTCCTTTTTAAATATAAACTAAGCATTAAATCGTTAAATTAGCTTTATTTCCCCAATTTTATGAATTGCGATCTATGAAATATTTCGTTTTAAGATTTTTTGTTGAGTGCAGACAGATGGAATTTCAAGTAAAAAATTCCCAACTGAGACCCAATTAAGATGTTCAAACCAAACGTTAAGGCTACGGGGAATGTTCTTCTCAGCTATTTTATGATATCTCTCAGCCATTTTAACTTATTGCATTCGACAATATGTGATGGGACGAGTTGCGATCCCATAGAATGGAAATATGACAAAATTAACATGAACAATCAATGTTAATATCTAGCACTTTTTTGGGCTTGAGGTGGCCTTGTGATAACGTGCTAGCTGTCGGTGCCGAGGGTGCTTGGATCGAATACCGGCGAGCGCCATTAAATACCTCCGTGTATAGGCCGGATATGGGCACGTTAAATCCATAGACCATCAGGGCCGCCCAGAGACTTTACGGGGCCTGGGGCAAACTTCTGTTGGGGGCCCCAAAACTATTTTTTAGAAGACTATTTTGTAGTAAGAAAAATATGATTAATCGAATAACTTTTTTTTTATTTTTATTTTTATTTTTTGGGGGCCCCCTTTTTTCAGGAGATTATTTTGAATTTTGAAGTACGGTACAAGTTTCAGAATTTTCTTTCGGAGGAAATCTAATAAATATTTTTTAAAAAAAATTTTGGGGCCCCTCCGGCAGTTGGGGGCCTGGGGCAAAGTGCCCCAGTGGCCCCCCCCCCCTCTGGGCGGCCCTGTAGACCGTGTCCCTCTATGAAGGTCAGAGAGGGTGGGAGGGGGTACGATCTTCCAGATGTCGCCCCTGGGGTTGCTCGGTCAAAATTGAGATGAGAACTAGCTAAGACGGACGCCGACCCTTGTGGTGCTATTCAAACCGGAGCCTATATGGACCTGTTCTGGAACTACGTTCCAGCCAGGAGGCATAAAAAACAACAACAACAACAAACAGTACTTTTATAAATTTCCTTACGAGTTTTGTGTCTTTCTTTAAAAGAAAAAACCCGAAGCTAAAGAAATCAAACCGGAACTTAAGACCTTACAAGACTAAATTAGAGGTATGTTGTATCAGTATTTACGAAGTACGTAATATATAATGTGTGTGTATGTGCGTTTGTGTTGATATTACCTGTCTATAACATACTGAATGGACATTATGGATAGTTAAGTTTTCCAAGTACTTATAACTGCTTAGTTAATAACTGCGACCAAATAAACAAGTAAATAGGCAAACATACAAATAGTTCACCACCAGTTTAGACATAGAAATTAATAGCTTCGCAAGGCAGAGCCTATAAGTACACTAGAGGGGAAATAATTTAAAATGCACCATTTCTCTAAATTTTTCCCGGTGACTAACTTTTGCCAGTCAAATTATTTCCCCTCTGGCCTATTTATCAACTATGCCTTTTTGAAGATCCCATAGCTGCTGAGTACACTAGAGGTGTATACATTGGCATAAGTGGCCCCTTCCACGACGGCATGTTCTATCTATATATATAAAACAGTTCCGTAACTGACTGATTCACTGACTGACTGACTGACTGACATACAACGCACAGACCAAACCGCTGGATCTAAAGGGCTGAAATTTTGCATGGCGATTCTTCTTTTAGTGCAGGGGTGCATTAAGAAAGATTTTTGAAAAATTCTTCTTCGATTTTTTAAAATTAAATTTTTAAGCTGTTTTAATGACTTTTTTTAAGTTTGCATTTAAAATAATAACTTGAGGGTTATAATATTTATATCACAAGAAAGATCATAAAAATTCCTGTAAAAGTAAATCTTTTTCGAATCTTTACCTCCATTTTCTGATTATTGGTGAACCATAGGACTATAGGACCATAGAAACATGTGATTAACTGTGTTACCTAGGTTTTTGGTGAATTTTTAAAGATTAACTTTTAGAATTTAACTTATTAAAAGCTTATCACGTGATTTCTTTTGTCTGGTACTTTAAATAAATTTATCGTCAATATGAATAACAACGAAATAGACAAAAAAAAAAATTTCTCTTGCTAATGCGGCAGACGATTGGACATTAAACAAAAAAAATATATAAAAATACAGTAAAAGATATGTTTCTCAAACAAGATAAAGAATTTATTTCGAAAAGAAGAATTTATTTTGAAAGGGCTTGAAATGCTAATCACTATTTCAAATTATTGTGTTAACCCTTTTTATTATATCAGTACTCATATATAATAGTTTGTTAATTAATTCTGATTTATTTCAATTGGTATCTCTCCCTGTACTATATTAACTGTACTATATTCTTTTGTATGTCCTATTAGATTTAATTTGAATATTTTCTTCTACATTATTTTGTCTATAAAAATATCCCTTACGATTTTTTTATAAATATATTTTTTTACATCAATTGTATACATTGATCGTCGTATTTATCTATACTAATAAAAGGAAGTGTTTGTGTGTGTGTGTTTATGTGTATGCTGCCTCCAGACGAATCTATGAAACTTACAACTATGAAATTTGGCACACGGATAGTAAAGAGTCTGAACATGTGCACCTCGAAGCCCGAATTTTAAATTTTATTACCGTTAATTTTCAATTAATAAAAAACCAACAATTTTTGAAGGGTGAATCCAGAAATGGAAGAGCCTCCCAGCCGTCTTTCTGCCATATTTGAAAATGTCTAAATCGATGTATTTTTTTTCATGAAAGTACATACATGTTACATATGTGGAAAGAGCTTTAAAAACTGATAATTTTTTCTGCGTACACTTAATCTGTTACTTCAATAGTTTTAAAGTTATTTGGATTCTAATCTTGAGATTATCCGATCATACGATGTAAACAAAGCATGATTATTTCACAGCATGATTCTCACTAAAAAATGAATCACTGAAAGAAATGTGTCATAATGTGTGATAATTTTTTCTGCTTACAGTTTAAGACTTTATTCAAACTTTTTAATAATAATAAATACTTTATTGAAACTAAATAGATATATACTGATTTTTTGGGGATTTATGGAATTTCTAAAAATGTAAATTTAAGTGAACTTTGATTCGAGATTCGAGTGTGAAGTGAATTGATTCGATTTGGGTATTTTTTCCGTTACAATTCATTTGGAATTCAATGCGAATGGTAAGTTCAAAAGCTCTTAATTTTTATTTTCAGTTTATTTTGAATAAAGTATTTAAGAATAAGTATTTTGAATAAAGTATTTAAGAATAAAGTATTTAATAAAGTAAGTTTGAATAAAGTTTAAAAATAGAAAAAGAAGTAAAAACTGAACAAAATTTAATCTGCGTGAAAAATGGCGTAGCGTCAGATTTCAAATTCAAACTTATTCTAAAAAACTTATTAAATATTTTTAAAAACTTATTAAATTTATTAAAAACCTATTAAATACTTTATTCAAAATATATAGATACTTATTCTTAAATACTTTATTCAAAATACATTAAAAAATACTTTTTAATAATAATAAATAGATTATTTGAAGAAATCATGTGCAAAAATTTTTCTATTAAGTATTTTGAATAAAGTATTTAAGAATAAAGGATTTATTAAATACTTTCAGATTCTAAATTCAAACTTATTCTTAAAAAATTATTAAATACTGCAAATAACTGATTAAACTTATTAAAAACTTATTAAATACTTTATTCAAAAGATATAGATACTTATTCTTAAATATTTTATTCAAAATACTTTAAAAAATGCTTTTTAATAATAATAAATAGATTATTTGAAGAAATCATGTGTAAAATTTCGATTAATGTGTAATTCGTATGTTAAATTTTCAATTAAGTATTTTGAATAAAGTATTTATTAAATACTTTATTCAAAATATATAGATACTTATTCTTAAATACTTTATTCAAAATACTTTAAAAAATACTTTTTAATAATAATAAATAGATTATTTAAAGAAATCATGTGTAAAATATTTAAACCTTTTTGGACTGTTTTATAATATTTTTTTTCCTCCAGTGTATAATGTTTTATGATTTGGTTAACACATCTTTCAATTTTTTGGTCCTTACGATTTGCGTTCCGTGTTTCTCCAATGGTCAATTGTATGTACGTTGTTCTACCATTGGAAAAAAAGAAAATTTATACATCTTGACTCCGAATGGGGAAACATTTAATGTTGTTTATCCGGAGGCCCTCTGAGCCTTTTGAAAAGCATAAATAACAGTTTAGGTTAACAAGATTTATTGTCAAAAATTATATTTCACATGACTGGACAAGCCACAGGTCAAGAAGTGTTCAAATTAATGGAAGTAAGGTTAATGTTTTTTTACATGGAATAATTTTTTCATGTCCTGATAAATGATTCATAAATTAGAATCGATAACTGATATATACCTCATTTATATTTTTAGAATTTAACTTCTTACATCTGTTTTAACTTTCCTTTCTATTTTACCATCATGTTTTGTTTTGCTATTATTGAAGTGTGTAAAATGTTTTTCATTGCTTACTACGATTTAAAATAATTTTTTGTATTATTGGCCTCAGCGTATCTGGGCGCAGCCTGTACCTTTTATTCATACTGTGTTATTTATACTGTTATTTTTTCTATGTTATTTATACTGTATTTAGTTTTTACATTGATTTGTTTTTGTTTACATTTCAGCTTTTTTACTACAAAATAAAAGGAGTTAAAGCTGTTCTTTGGCAGTAGAATTTAACATCTGTGTTTCAACAAGATTTACTGTTAAGAAATGGAGTTTTATTTACATTTATTTATTTGGAGAAAAATTTAAATTCAAGTGAACTGTGATTCGAGTGTCAAGTGATTCGATTTGGGACTGAAGTTGAAATTAAGAAGATTGATTCAGAGTGATGGCTAAACTTTAAGCACAGTTTTGCGATTTATTTACGGTTAATTATGTTTGTGTTTAGCTTTGATTATTGTTATTGAATTTGTTTGTTTTTAATTATGCTTTTTTACTGTGTTCATTCTTTTTTTTGCCATTTTTTATTATCATTCTCAAGTAGGAATTAAGCAAGATCTTAGCATTTAGGCCGTCTGCACACGGAGCAACTCAAAAGAAACTGATATCTGACTCCAGTCACAAACCATTCCGTGATGAGTCGTAACCTATATAATTGAATGGAAACCGCACACGGCGCAACTGGTAAACTCGTCGGACGAGTTTGTAACCAGTTGCGCCATGTGCGTGGCTCCATTCAATTACATAGGTTACGACTCATCACGGAATGGTTTGTGACTGGAGTCAGATATCATTTCTTTTGAGTTGCCCCGTGTGCAGACGGCCTTATGCTCCAAATAGTTGGAAACTTAACATTGTGAGACAGAAGCATAAAAAGAAAGAATATGCAAAAAGGTAACTAAATTAAAATGGAATTAGGCACGATAATTGATGTATATTAAATAGTTTTTTATTTGGGACTGTTTTTAAAAGGAAAGGAATGACGAATCGGGGAAAATTTGAAGTGTGTAAAATGTTTTTCATTGCTTACTACGATTTAAAATAATTTTTTGTATTATTGACCTGAGCGTATCTTGGGCGCAGCCTGTACCTTTTATTCATACTGTGTTATTTATACTGTTATTTTTTCTATGTTATTTATACTGTATTTAGTTTTTAAATTGATTTGTTTTTGTTTACTTTTCAGCTTTTTTACTAGAAAAAGAGAGGACTTAAAGGGGTTCTTTGGCAGTAGAATTTAACATCTGCGGTTCAACAAGATTTACTGTCAAGAAATGGAGTTTTATTTACATTTATTTATTTGGAGAATATGCATATGTATTTAAACCTTTTTGGACTGTTCTAAGAAAGATTTTTGAAAAATTCTTCTTAGACTTTTTCAAATTAAATTTTTAAGCTGTTTTTGTAACATTCTCTAAAGTTTGCATTTAAAATAATAATCTGAGGATTATAAAATTTATATCAAGAGAAAGATCATAAAATGAAATCTTTTTCGAATCCTTTCCTCCATTTTCTGATTTTTCATGAATTTTTTAAGATTAATTTTTAGAATTTAATTTATTAAATACTGATCACGTGGTGTCTTTTCTTTTTGTGATATTTAAAATTAATTTTGCGTGACCTAGATAACAATGAAATAAATTGACTAAAATTTTTTTTTCTTTCTAATGCGGCAGACGATTGGGCATTATCCAAAAAAAATTAAATATAGTAAAAGAAATGTTCCTCAAACTGTGCTATATTAACTGTATTATATTCTTTTATATGTTCTATTAGATTTAATTTCAATATTTTCTTCTACATTATTTTGTCTATTAGAATATCTGTTACGATTTTTTATAAATATTTTTTTTTTTGTTTTTTTGGCATTAATTGCATACATTGACCTTTGTAGGTATGCAATTTGAATGTACTCCGTAGAGAAGCACGGGTATTCAGCTAGTTATAAATATATGTATATATATATTTTTTTTGGCATTAATTGCATACATTGACCGTTGTATTTAATTTGAATGTACTCCGTAGCGAAGTGCGGGATTTCAGCTAGTCTTTCATATATATCAAACTTTATTTAATACAATCTGCACGATAATTTTATGAGCAAAAATCGCACAGCTCAATTAAGTGAATCCGTGTCAACTGATGAAGTTCGTGCTGAACTTATAAACTCTCAGGAAAGCTACAAATTCTCTGAAAACCTTCCTTCGCAACCCGCTTCTGTCACATTATGGGAAGTTATTCTGCTGAAAATCTATCAATATATTAGTTTCTCGTAATGACTCTTTTCTTTGGGGTCTTTACAAATGCGCCTCTCTTAATAACTTTTTGCGCTCCAACTTTTCCTTGGAGTCTTTATAATTTTGCGTAGATTGATGATACTCGTGCTGACTTTTGACACTGTTTTGGAAAGTCGCAACATTTTTGCGATTTTAGGTTACCTAAGTGGCGTTACGAGACATAATTCTCCGCAAAGTCTATCAAAATGGTAATTTTTTTGCACTAACATTTTCTTTTCGTGTAAAAGTGCGGTCCACATTTTTGGTTTTGCTCTATTTTCCCGAAATGCCGCTAGTCCGGCACACGCCTTTTGTAGACAGTCGACCGACCGATACGATGACCCCGGAAATATGTTCCGAATTTTGCATGCCACACATAATGGATCGGAACAGATTCTTACACGCCTACTAATTAATGAGGACTGATCGTACTATGGGGAGTGAGAAAATTGAAATATATATACTCGTATATATATATTTCAAGAGTTTTCTGGTTTGCTTTTGGGGAGTTAAGCAGCTATCAGCTTATTCTGAGAGGGAAACACTTTTTGTTTTATATCCTCGTCAGCCGTTAACAATGCTGTCAGCAAAATCAAATTCACGCCTGATCTTTTCAAATTAAATTCAAAATCGACCAGTTATATGTTGTAATTGATATTGACATATGTGTAAATTTCTATAACTTAGCAGAATGATGAATTAAAAAAGAGTAGGATTTCAAAATTACAAGCTTCCTAATACAACACTGCACATTATAGACTTCCTTTAATTTAGTACTTAGCATAATGATCTCTATCACTTAGCATAGTGATGAATTAATTAAGAGTAGGGTTTCAAAATCGTAAGCTTCCTATTGCAACACTGAACATTATATACTTCATTCAATTTACTACTTAGCATAGTGATAAATTAAAAGTGAGTAGGGTTTCAAAATTATAAGCTTCCTATTAAAACACTGAAAATTATATACTTCATTTAATTTAGTACTTAGCATAGTGTTCTCTATCACTTAACATATTGATGAATTAAAAAGAGTAGGATTTCAAAATTATAAGCTTCCTATTAAAACACTGAACATTATATACTTCATTTAATTTAGTACTTAGAATAATGATCTCTATCACTTAGCATAGTGATGAACAAAAAAAGAGTGGGATTTCAAATTTATAGGCTTCCTATTACAACACTGAACATTATATACTTCATTTAATTTAATACTTAGCGTAATGATCTCTATCAATTAGCATAGTGATGAATTAAAAAAGAGTAGGGTTTCAAAATTATAAGCTTCCTATTACAACACTGAACATTATATACTTCATTTCATTTAGTACTTAGCATGGTGATCTCTATCACTTAGTGATGAATTAAAAAAAAGTAGCATTTCAAAATTATAAGCTTCCTATTACAGCACTGAACATTATATGCTTCATTTAATTTAGTACTTAGCATAGTGATGAATTAAAAATGAGTATGATTTCAAAATTATAAGCTTCCTATAAAAACGTTGAACATTATATACTTCAATTAATTTATCAGACTAAAATAGAAAACAATTAATGAGAAGTAGTGAGCCTGAACCTCGGACTGTATTCGTTTAACATTTGGTGAAAATTTGAGAGCACTACTCTTGTATCATCTTCCGGGTTCAGTCTTGATCGTTGTTTGATTTTTATAGCCACTCCTTTTGAAAACCCAATCTCTCACAGATAGGTAGAGGTCAATGTTTCTGACAAAGGAATTCATTGCATAAAATTACCCAAGTGTCGGTATTGAAAATGCCCCGTACATCCGTGGCTGTTTTATTCCATACATTCAATTGATAATAGATAATAGGCAATAGATCAAGGATTCCCAACCTATTTACATTAGTAACTCCCTTGGGAATAAGATAAGAAACTGGCGGGGGGGCACTTTTGTTGCAAGATTAATTAAAAAAAAAATTTAAACATTATATCAAACCGGAATATTTAAGAAACATGCAAAATTTAAGTAAGTTTAACATATACCCTATTGTTGAATTTATTTATTTTTTGAAAGATATAAGTAACAAAAACCAGAATAGAATATATTAATACAGTTTCAAAATAGCCATGGGATTCAATATAGTATTACACTAAAGGACTGCATTTGAAGGAGTTTTATTTTATTTGACTCAAGATTGATGTTTAGGGAGCAAATGTTTGATATCAACTTAATATTTGTTTTAAGTGGGCTCTACAAATATATTTTTGCTTATCACCAAAAATATCTGACGGCACTCCTGGTGGATTTTACGGTGCCCTTAAGGCTGTTGTAACCCTATTGGATTCGCTCACCTCAATGTTAACCTATGGATAAAATGTGTCCAAAGATTGCCGACTTGGATTGAGAATTTTTTTTAAATAAATTGTACTCCGTAATTGAGGAAGAAATTTTACACCTTGGGGCATTTTACGTTTTAAAAAAAAATGTAAATAATATTTTTTAAAATTTAAAATATTCGGAGAAAATAATCTTGTCAAGTGTGTTTTAAACGCTACTAAATTATTTTTGTGGACTCTATTTATAAAATGAATCCTGTGGCAAGGTGCAGAAAAGTTCAGGCTATCCGAAAATACCACTTTTATTGGATTATCAGCATTAATGCAACTGTCCATAGTAAACACATTTTCTCCATAGTTTAACATTTTTTAACGTAGGATTAAGTTCCTCCATAACGGTCCGCCGAAAAACAAAATTTCAGTCGTCGCGAGTTATAATTTTGGCGGCGTGCCAAACCCAGTCTGTATCGCCCGCACAAGCTGTAAGCAGTTAAACAGAAAAGTATCAAAATGCATCAAAGTTTTGACATATATATATATATATATATATATATATATATATATATATATATATATATATATATATATATATATATATATATATATATATATATATATATATATATATATATACATACAAAAGAGATAAGCAATCCTACATTAATAACCCGCGGTAGTTTCGTTACAAGAGACTACTCGAAATTTTTTAAGTCTAATGCGGAGGCACTTGTCGTTAGACATTCACCTTTTCTTACTCACAGCTATTTTACTGGCTACTTTATTATAGAAGCCCCCTATAGGTGAGCCAGCATTGCTCCCTATGAGGGGGACGACCCGGAAACGACCAAGCCTTATTCGGGATTTGAACCCAAGCCCACTGCGTGGCAGCTCAGAACGCTAACCACTACACCATGTGAGCGGTAATAGGTTAACACTGAGGTGAGAGAATCCAATATTGTAAGTAAACAGCAGCCTTAAGTGCCGCGGCACAACAGTTGGGAATCAATGTAACAGATAATTATGAAATAGATTCAATATGCTGAACAGAATTTTAAATCCGGTACGAAGTGTTTCCCTCACCTTCGCCGGTTTTCTTCATCCTTTGTACCATTCGTCATTGAAATTTCCTCTTTAAAACGCAAAAAATAGCTCATGTATTTATTGTTAACGTTCAACGAAATATTTCAGAGAGAACTGGATTGCTACCAATTGCAGATTGAATTACATAAACTGTGAACTCAAACAGCTTGATACTAATGTTTTTAAATTTAAAAAAATGCCCTATTATAGGGTCAAAATTCAAGGCCGGAAATTCAGTTTTTGAGAAAATAATTCAAAATATTGAATGAAATACAGTCGGACCTCTATTTAACGAACCTCTATTTTGCGAATTTCTCTATTTTGCGAACTTTTTCTTGGAACCAAGACCATTTTGCGAATTTCTTCGTAAAATAACCTTCGAATAGCGAAGTGCATTCTCTATTTAACAAACTTTTTCTTGTGATCCAATATTTTTTTTCTCCATATTTCTCAAAATATTTCTGAACATTTCAAACTTATTCTTTCTTTTAACGCATTTAACACATTAACTTTCTTTTAACATATTCCGACGCGGATTACAGTTTGAAGAAGGTCTTTGGTGCATTGCAAAGATACGAGACGTATTATGACAGAAAACACTTTTTCAAACAAAAAACTCAGACAAAATTAAGACTTTTAAATTTAAGGACACATGTGGTAATGTATTCTTAAAATTACTTGCTATAATAAATGCGGTAATGTCATTAAAATTTATTAATTTTAATATAATTTTTTTAAATTGAAAATGCAGTGTATTCCAGGAAAATGTTTTGTTTTATTCTTGTTTTCCTTGCAGATTTCTGTTTGATGGGTAAGATAAATAAAATAAATAGACATAAATTTACAAAATAAAGGTGTGATCAATTACTTTTATTAATAATATTTTGTGTTTATGAATTTAAAATCTGTTTTGTATAGTTAAAAGTATTTTAAAAGGTGAATCTCTATTTAACGAATTTTCCATATAACGAACTTTTTTTCGGGATTTCGCGACTTCGTTAAATAGAGGTCCGACTGTATAACCATATTTATAAACGCATGCTGATTCAAAAAAAAATTTCCGAAATTAGGGTTGCCATGGTAAAGTTTTGAAAAACTAGAAGTCGTGAGCGAAAAACCCTGGACTCATTTAAAATATTTTAATTAAGTCTTACAATAAAATGAATCAATAGAGATTAATTGAAAATAAGGCTTATTATTACAAATTTTTCAATAGAAAAATTATGTCTTCTTAAAGGAATCATTATAAAACATACAAAATGTAATTTTCTTTTATTTCAGGAATTTGACTAAAAAACTACAATTTATAGATACAGGTAGCCCTCCTACAGCACGGCATCTTACAACACGGTTTCGCTCTAACACTATAAGATAAATTGCGGGAACCCTCGTATAACACTACAACCTGTAACACGGTTTCGCTCTAACACGATAAAAAAATTGCGAAAACCTTTGTACGACACTGTATTTCTGTAGCACTAGATAACATGATTTTTGTTTAACACATTTAAAAACGAAATTACCTTAAAATAGTGATTGGAAGGAATAATGAAATATAGTGGCTTTACATGAAAATGTATAATCAAATTATAATTTATTCATTTATAACTCTATAAAATTACAAGAAGGCCTAAGCTTAGCTGAAAATCTTGAATATTTTTTCCTGAATGCAGACCCTTTCGCTGAAAGAAGCCGAAAATTCAAAAGGGAGCTGCAAAATTGTAATCTCCATACTGTGAATCTACAATGACTTTGTAAGAACAGCAAATAAACCAAAATTACAGATTTTTTAAAGAGGATAGAAGGTGCAAAAAATCTGAATGATAAAAAAGGTTCTGAAAGTGAAGGTGATATCGTTCAATCGTAAAAACGTTCTCGTTTGATTGTACTGAGCAGTGATGAGGAAGAAATTTATTAAATTAAGGTCGCATTAAATAAAAATAATATTTTTTTGTTTCTTTGCGTTTTGTGTTATACATACATTTATGTTTTTAATAAAAAATTAGTTGCTTATATGGAATTTTAAAAAAATGCTTGTTTTTAATAAGTTTTCAGAACGTCACCCCCCTTTTTTGAACTGTCTCTGGATCTCATGTAACACGGTTTCCCATAACACGGCATTTTCTAGGAACCTATCTACCGTGTTATAGGAGGGTTACCTGTACTTTATAATCGCCAATTCACCGCCGCGTCTTCGTTCACCCCGATATACTCAGCCAGAAAGTTAAATTATTCTGTAAGTATTAAAATAGGAAACCGCACATTCTGTAAAACCTGGACACATTTTAAAAATCTCCCCCGGATGCCATTAAAAAGAGGACATTGTCTGGTGAAAAGGGGACGGATAGCAAGCCTAACTAGGAAGCACTAGAACACGATTTCTTTTGGCATATCTTCCTGAATAGCAAAATTTGGGTTGAACGCAAAACATTAATTTATCTTTGAAGATGAAATATGATAACCTAATTTTACAAGGCCCAAAAGTACTCCAATTTCGATGTACTTGTTAAACATTTGATGGAAATAGCTAAGCGCTTTTCATAACATTACAAGTCGAAATTGAGAATTTGGTGCAAAATGAGATGAACATATACCCGGTCTTTTAAGATAATCATGAGAATTGACTGTCCTACCATGCAGAGGATATCGATGAAATCTCTTCTAAAGTAGTAGCGAATATTATTTGTTTTACTGTATATATTAAAGTTGATTCATTGGGTTTCGAGCGTTACGGTCAACTTTAGCTATAGAAGGGCTAATTATATCGCCACCTGCAATTTAAAGCCAATTTCGAAGGGCCACAACATCCATGCCAACCGTGGGACTCGAACCCACAGGGTATGGACCGAACGCCGGCGCCCTAGCTTTTTGTGTAAATTAAGGAAATCTTTCAGATTTTGTTTTTATTTTAAAAGTAATTGCTAACATCTACCTTTACTCACGCTCCAGTATTAATATGTTGCGTGAGAAAGGATACATAGATACATACATAGACACACACACTTATATATATATGTGTGTGTATGCATCTATCTATAAATACAGAGAAACTTCTCTGTGGTGGCCAGTAATGGATCCGAAATAAAGTGGCCGTCCTGAGGGGTGCCGTAGAAAAGGGGTTTCTTCCATTACATTGGCTCTATGGAGTCTTTAATCAGTTCTGAACAAAATATGGCCGTTTAGAGGGGTGGTCGACTAGAGAAGTTTCACTGTATGCACAAACGCACACACACACACACACTCATACACATTACGCGGAATATATATATACACTGGTGTAAGAAATTAAGAGAATTTGCAGACTTGGTCGATTATCTCTAGAACTACTGTACCGATTTTAATGAAATTTGATATGTACATACATTGATACAATACAAAACAAATAACCATTCAATAATTGTAATACACACGCATGATCGTGCGTAACACACGTTGGAGTCGGAAGATATGAAACAGAGGTTGCAGAATAAACAAAAAAATGGGTTAATAGATGGTGTTATTTTGAAGCAATCGGTTAATTTCAAATTGTAACAGTAAAAATGAATAACCACCAACGTTTAGATGATGGAATGAGGTGACATATTGTGGGGAGGCTAGAAGCAGGCCAATCTCAAGTCCAAATTTGTAGACAGTTCAATTTAACGCCCAGCGTCGTGTGTAACTTAAGGAAACAGTTCCAGGATACCGGATCCATCGAGAGAAATCCTGGGCAAGGTCGTCCAAGAGCCACGACGGCCAGAGAAGATCGCCATTTGTCGATTATAGCGAGGCGTAACAGGAGTGCTACAGCTTCTCAGCTCTCTCGTGACTTGTATGCAGCCACAGGAACCCGTGTATCAAGGGTGACTGTTTCCAAAAGACTTCATGAGAGAGGGTTGTTTGCAAGAAGACCTGCCGTTTGCGTCCCGCTCACTTCTACGAACAGAAGAATCATTTTATCATGGTGCAGAGAGCATAGAGATTGGAGTATGGATCAATGGGCGACCGTTCTCTTCACTGATGAGTCCCGGTTCAGCCTAAACACCGATTCTCGCCGTACGTTTATATGGAGAGAACCAGGGACCCGCTACCTACCCTCCAATGTCCGCGAAATCGACCATTATGGCGGAGGAGGTTTAATGGTCGGGGCAGGCATCATGTTCGATAGCCGCACACCTCTCCATGTCTTTGAAAGAGGAACTATGACTGGTGTGAGGTATAGGGATGAGGTCTTGGAGCCCTATGTTCGCCTCTTCAGGGGTGCAGTTGGCCCTGAGTTCATTTTAATGGACGATAAGGGCCTGTTTACATAGGAGTCCGTTGCGTTGCGTTAAGGAAAAGATGACGTTGAGACGAAAATAAACGAATCATATGCCTCTAAACGATTAGCAATGAAATTTTTAACGCCTATGATTGGTTTATTTTCGTCTCAACACCATCTTTTCCTTAACGCAACGCAACGGACCCCTATGTGAACAGGCCCTAACCCGAGGCCACATAGAGTTCTTCTGGTCGACGAATTTCTAGAGAGTGAGGATATTCGCCGGATGGATTGGCCAGCCAGTTCTCCAGACCTTAACCCTATACAGCATGTCTGGGACGCTGTGGGGAGGGCAATTGCAACTCGCAACCCCCCTCCGAGAACCATCCAGGGAATGAAAACAGCGTTTCTGAACGAGTGGGACCAATTGCCACAGGAAATGATAAACTGCCTTATTTCAAGTATGAAATCACGCTGCGAGACCTGTATATCTGTAAGAGGGGACCATATCCCCTATTAACCCATCTATTGACCCATTTGTTTGTTTATTCTGCAACCGCTGTTTCATACCTTCCGACTCCAATGAGTGTTACGCACGATCATGCGTGTGTATTACAATTATTGAATGGTTATTTGTTTTGTATTGTATCAATGTATGTACTTATCAAATTTCATTAAAATCGGTACAGTAGTTCTAGAGATAATCGACCAAGTCTGCAAATTCTCTTAATTTCTTACACCAGTGTATATATATATATATATATATATATATATATATATATATATATATATATATATATATATATATATAGACGCGGAACAACAGGCCAAATGTTTTTTTTTTCATTGTCATTTATTCATAACGATGTGTAATACAACTATAAGTTGATTCGTAAAGCATACAAAGCCACCTCAGAACTGTTTAAGCTAAATCTTCGTGGCTTTCATTCATGTTTATCCATAGCTAAGTAATATGATAAAAAATAAACACGCATTTATCAAGTTACCTGTACTTAAACGCAGTTATTTTTTATTTTCCAAACTTCCTACAAATTATTTACCTCAAATGAGTTAATCCTCCCCTCCAAACAAACGCCATCGCAGCTACTTTCACCTCGTCAGGATGTCGCAACGGGAATTAATCCCCCGAAGACCTAGATATTGTCAGACGTCCTTCACAAAAGCAATCATTAATGCTGTCAACTCGGCGATAAGGAATCACGATGCTGAGAATGATTACAGTCCCATTACAAGGCTTATTACGGAACGAAAAGTGCTAAGTGTAATTAACAAGGAAATGCGCGAGTTTATCGTACCCAGTGATCGAACATCGAAACCCGTTCGGTTCACGTCTTCGGCGCGCGAGCACGTCTTAATCAGCAGAACTCGTTTGCATCATAATTGCGTTCTTGTTATCAGCACTTTATACCGTTCACTTCTCGGCATGCGAGGAATTTCTTTATTTCGAGTTTCCAAGCATGACATATTTTATCCTTTTACAAAAGGATCGAACAGACTGTTGTGCATCTCGATGGAAATAAACCTTCATGGGAATATTCAACAACGGTCATGGACTATGCTCCAACATTGATTACGGATTGATAAACAGGTGCATAAGTTCTGACCATTGGTGGATGAAGCATTTGGAGTCCCCCAAGTTCAATTTAGTTTTGAGGCTCCCTTGTTCTAAATACTATTGTTGTTGTAGTTGTTTCCAGTGCCCCCTGGCCGGATTTTTTTCCAGACCAGGTCCATAAAGGCTAGAGGGCTGAGGGGTGCGACTTCTGTTTATAATGGCACCACAAGGGTCAGAATTCGATTTAGCCAGGTGCCACCTCAATTTTGACAGAGCAACCCCAGGGGCGGCCTCTAGGGGTTCGTACCCTCTCCCACCATTTCTGACCTCACAGAGTGACTTTCTGGTCTACAGATTTAACGTGCCCATATCCGGCCTAGACACGGAGGTATTTTACGGTGCTTATCGGGATTCGATCTGAGCACCCTCAGCACCGAAAACCAACGCGTTACCGCTAGGCCACCTCGTTCTTATTAAGTATCTAAAGCCAGATTTAAACATGTAACCGAGCATGCGTAGAAACAAATTAATGTGTTTCTGCGGGCTCAGGTTTAGTGAGTGTCTAAAGCCAGATTTAAACATGTCACTGAGCAAAACAATTTTTAATCGTAAATTATTACTAATTAATAGAAATTGTGGTTACAAAAACCAAATTTTACACATCTATAGATTACAATCTTTCGTTTAAGACTAAAATGAAGTAAATTGATGCAGCGATTTTCTCTCACGGATTCCCAAAGAAACGGCTTAGCGACTTAAATATATAGATTTTAGCTTGTCAAAAATAACAGCCCATTAGATTGATTCTGTAATCGCAGATTTTATAATTGCTATAGTGGTTAAACTTATTCCCTTTTTCCCCACTTCATCTATATATATAAAACAGTTCCGTGACTGACTGACTGACATACAACGGACAGACCAAACCGCTGGACCTAAAGGGCTGAAATTTTGCATGGCGATTCTTATTATAGTGTAGGGGTGCACTAAGAAAGATTTTTAAAAAATTCTTCTTAGATTTTTTTAAATTAAATTTTTAACCTGTTTTAGTAACTTTTTTTTAAGTTTGCATTTAAAATAATAACTTGAGGGTTATAAAATTTATATCATGAGAAAGATCATAAAAATTCCTTGAAAAAGAAATCTTTTTCGAATCTTTACCTCCCTTTTCTGATTTTTGGTGAATTTTTAAAGATAAATTTTTAGAATTTAATTTATTAAAAGCTGATCACGTGATTTCTTTTTCTGGTACTTTAAATAAATTTATTGTCATATGCATAACAACTAATAAGACAAAAATATTTTATTTTCTTGCTAATGCGGCAGACGATTGGATTTTAAACTCCAAAAAAATTTTAAAATACAGTAAAAGATATGTTCCTCAAACAAGAAGAAGAATTTATTTCGAAAAGAAGAATTTATTTCGAAAGGGCTTGAAATGCTAATCACTATTTCAAATTATTGTGTTAACCCTTTTTATTATATCAGTACTCAAATATAATAGTTTGTTAATTAATTCTGATTTATTTCAATTGGTATCTCTCCCTGTACTATATTATCTGTACTATATTCTTTGGTATGTCCTATTAGATTTAATTTGAATATTTTCTTCTACATTATTTTATCTATAAAAATATCCCTTAAGATTTGTTTATAAATATATTTTTTTTACATCAATTGTATACATCAATCGTCGTATTTATTAAAAATATATGTCTATATATATATATATATATATATATATATATATATATTGGCATTAATTGCATACATAGACCGTTGTATTTAATTTGAATGTACTCCGTAGCGAAGTGCGAGTTTTCAGCTAGTTTTTCACATAACTCATTTTTTATTTGCAGACAAGTGATGTCTTCTGACATGATTTATGAATTTCGGCTTCATGGGAATGCTGCAGAAGCCATTCTTAAGATTTGTTCAGTACATCCAACTGCTATCAGTGAATGTCAATGCGAACGACGGTTTAAAAGGTTTCGAGGGGGAAATTTCAATCTTTGGGGACGAGCCTAGATGTGGGCGTGACAAGGCAAGTTGATGATGATGAATTGAGGATAATGGTCGTGTCAGATCCACGTATCACCAGTAGGGAAACAGCTGTGGAGCTTCATTGTGTAATGAAACATTTGAAACGATTAGGCAAGTGAAACTCTTTCATTCTACTTCTCGACCCTGCACATTATTGCCAAATGTTGCAAATGTATCTAAAAAAACTGGTGTAAGTCGGGACACTGGTACGTCGTGGTACCACCAGGGCCCGATTATGAACGCTGGGGGCCCCTGGGCAGATGCTGTTTGGGGGCCCCCTCTTACGGACATTTATAAAGATACATACTATTAGAAGTACTAGGTGCATACACCAAGGGGGTTTTGGGGCCCCCTAGCATCACGGGGCCCTGGGCAAAGTCCCGATTTGCCCATGCGATAAAAAGGCCCTGGGTACCACTGTATATCGGATATTCACTCGAGTAGTGGAAAATATGTCACAAGTAACGTCGTCGATCAGAGAAAGATCGAAGTGAAGACGACAATCTGAATACTGCATAACTTTCCGATAAACCCGATACTCTATTGCAGGGGTGGGCAGACTTTTCCTGGGTACGGGCTACTTCTAATTTTTTCAAGGTGTTGCGGTCCACCAAGTGACGTAGGTGTGGTGTGCTAAAATAAAGGTCTACAATATTTATTATAACTTAATAATAACTACGGAATATGTACTTACCTACATAACTACAAGAAAAAAAAACTTACTCTTTTAAAACCGCGTTTAAAGCAAATCGCGTCGGTGTTGCATAAATATGTTTCTTTTAGTATGCGCGTCTTAGATCTTAGTAAAGGCGGTCACCCCCAAATGTCTTGGTGGTTCACCGGTCGATCGCGATCGACTTAATGCCCACCCCTGCTCTATTGTCTGTGACGCGGACTCGCAGCGTCACAGCCATTTCTCAGCATCGCAGCCATTTGACAGCCAATAAAACCAATGCAAGCTGAAAAATCTCGTTCAATTTTAAGTTTTCGTAGGCTTTTATGTTTGGTATTCAGTTTTCTTTTACGTTCAATTTGTTATTGTTATTAAGTTTATTCGTAACTTTTTATTAAAGTTGTTTACCACAAATAGTTTGTAAAATGAAACCCATCTTTGCCTCTAAAAGGATTGGTTGGGAGATGATCAACGATGATTTTTTTTTCACAAGTGGTCTCCGATCAACTAAAGGTTAGAAACCACTGCTTTAGACGGAAGTGCATATTATGACCATTCCCTGTTTGTCTATTCGGGCGGAATCCTGTATTTTCGATCATCCCTTGGCTTCCATAATTTGTAGGAAATAATCTGTTGGCAAAGAGAGCCACATTACTATTTAAAGCATCTCGGTAGCAGCCCTATTGAATTCTTTCAGGTCAATGTTAAGGCTGCTGTGTACTAACCCTATTGGATTCGCTCACCTCAATGTTAACCTATGGAGAAAATGTGTTCAAGGATTTACGATTTGGATTGAAAGATTTAAAAAAAATTGTACTCCTTAATAGAGAAAAAAAATTTTACACCTTGAGTATTTTCATTTAAAAAAAACAAATAACATTTTGAAATTTAAATTACTCGGGGGAAAATATCTAGTATAGTGTGTTTTAAACGCTCACAAATTCCTTTGAGGGACGAAATTCATTAAATGAATCCTGTAGCAAGGTGCAGAAAAGTTAAGGCTATCTGAAAATACATTTGTTATCGGATTATCAGCATTCATGTAGCTGTCAATAGCAGACACATTTTCTCCATAGGTTCCCAACAAACACAGGACTGACGGCAGCTTATCGGGCCAGTGCTGGAGGCACCGGTTGAACGACAAGTACGGGAGAATTTTGTCGGGCCACTGGCGGGTTGTTTACGAACCTCCGAAGGGGAAACGCTTTCCGTTTACGTGTTTCAGGGCCTGTTATGGGTTGATATGAATCGCACCGAAATCGTTTACCCTGCATCGTCCCGGAACTGTACCTCCGATTCGTAACCACAAGTAACAGATATCTGCATCAGAATTATGGATTTGAAAGGGAAGGCGAAGATTAAATTTAACAGACTTTTCAAAAATATTTATTTCATTGTTGTGAAACTTCTTTTACGCGGAAAATTCCCATAATTTTCCTTGTATGTAAAGATTGTATTATGTGAAAAGTATTATGTGAAATTGTATAATTGTATTATGTGAAAATTCACATAATTTTCCTTGTATGTAAAGATTGTATTCTGTGTGTATGTTTTTAACTCCCTAGAAGCTTATAAAAACAGATGAAAATTAGTTTCAATTTTATATATTACTGGAGAAATTAAATATCTACTTAAAAATGGGTCCTTGTTTCACCACTCTTTATTTATAAGAGAGGAAATAGTGATAAAATTTGTATTTTTTTAAATTTCTTCTATAGTATATTAAAATAATAATATATATTTTTGTAGATAAAATATTCAAAATATATTTTTCAGGAAATTTACATATTCTAAGTATTTCTAATTGTTAGATGCCATTATAAAACAACTGATTTTGTAGAATTTTTTCTCGAATTTCATCGTATTAATTTTACAGTAACATATTCTTATAATACAAATTTGAATGAAAGAAAAAGAATTTTAAATTTACAGACCTTAGTTAAAATAAACAAATCACACATATTTAGAAAAATATTAATGTAATGTAATGTCAGAGACATAGACAGTAGATGTCATGAGACACCAAAAAATATCAAAAAATAAGACCCTTTATCCTCAGTACGTACATTGAAGAATATATATTACATTGTTTTTTTTTGTAATTGAATCAGGATACGAGAAATAATATTTACAATAAGAAAAAAAAAGGCAAAAAAATTAGTTTAAATAAATGTTAGAAATAAAAAATAAGGCAATTAAGTTTAAAATAATAAGTAAGTTATATTTAATAAATTAAATTGGCAGGTTTGAACATCCGTGAGTACAGATAACAGAACTGCACTTTGCAGGATCGAACCGAGGACTGAAGCATGGGAAGCAAAAACGAACGCCCCACACCAGCATTTCCTGATAGGGTATCAAGTGTGGAACTTCAATAAGAGGAAACTGCCTCGCATGGAACAGAAAAATAAAGGAAAAATGTTAAACACTATCAGAAACCACACTATCAGAATAACACTATCAGAATTAACCTGTGAACAATTAATGGACTGGGTAAGATTTGAAATATTAAGATCGGAACATAAATTTTTAATTTTTAAGTGGCCGTTCGGTTTTGGGATTTTTTTTTCCAAAAAAATTCAATGCGTAAGTAAATTAAGTAATTTTGAAAGGTCCGATATTAATCCAATTGCAGTAATGTTTTCAGATAAGATTTTGAGAAAGTTTCATGAAATTGATTTGGGATATTGAATTTTGACTAGGTTGTACATTTTGTTGAGGGTATCTTTGTACCCTTCCGCCATTAAAAAAAAAAACATGGCTCAGGTTTGGTTTCCCGCCTAACAGGAAATTCATCATTAGCAGCGGGAATTTCTTTCCTCCGGATTACGACAGTTTCCTAGGATAGAAAATTGGTTTGAGAGATTGATTCGATCATTAATGCTAGTTAAGTTCGAGAGCAATTCGCTTTAGACCAACCCAAATTTAAAAAATCACATTATGTTCGATTTCGTTCAAAATTACCACATCACATTGCATACCAAGATTATAATATTTTATACATTACATATACAATGTATTTTTCATTTTCATAATAAAACTAAACTTTTGAATGTAGTTGACTTTTTTATGCGGCCCGCCTGCCTTGAAAAAATTTACCATGTGGCCCAGATGCTGCAAAAGGTTAAACACCCTGCTTTAAGCTCATCAGCCTGATTCAGAGGTTTAACTTTTTCAGATTTAGGAATATAATCAAAAGTGGGTGTAGAAGAAAATTTAAACGCACACTTACTGTGCATAAGATTAAAAAGTTCTTTGAGATTGGGGATGTTAAACGTTATTTTGAAAAAAAAGAAATTCATGTTTTTCAAAAGTCCATAGTAATCACACATGGTTTCCATTACTTATTTCACTGACACATTGAATTGTGTTTTGTTTTGTTTTTTATTATTAAATTTTGGCATTATCTTTTGAGAATGTATTTTCGTTTTTATCAATGCAACTCTTGCAGAAGTGCCACGGACGGGTAAGGGTGACTCGGTAACGAATTTAACAATCCTTTCTACTGCTTGTGTGTGACATGGAAAATTGCTGAAGTCAGTACGTTGACTCTCCTGATCAGATTATTTTGCTTCCTAGTTTATAATCAGAAATATGCCTCGTTCTGTTACTTTAACATCTTTACGTACAATCATATCAATATAATCCTTGGCATCAAAGTTTATACGTTGAACTTAAAACTTTCCAATGCCCCCTTCATTTTTCAGTCCTTGCTTTTAGAATCCGGCGTAATCCAAGCTGTCTTACGTGGCTGCGATCAACTGATATCATACATAAGAGGAGATTTTCAGAAGCAGCGAAGTACGAATTTCTTTGAATGACTGGGTCAATTACATTTTTAAGAGTCTGATGGAGGTAACGTGAATAGCTTACAAGTTTCCACAAGTGCTTCGATCCATGGATATAAGATAGTTTCCGCTTTATGTGAAACGAAACAGATGCATATACTTACAAAATGTTCTCAGTCAGTATTCGGAGATTTTTTTTGCAGTACATTCTGTTCCCACATACAAGTGAAGTATTTGGTTTGCTAATGTAAGCTATCATGAATAACAAAGTTTTCCTGGTTTTCTCATAGACAAATCAGAAGAGCACCTTCCAACAGAGATTGCATTAGACATTTCTAACAAATATTTTGGGTCCACACTTAAATCATCCTTAATTTCTAGTAATGGAATGCCATTTTCAATAGGTGATAATTCAATTACTGGAAGTTCATAGCAGTTTTCTAGTTGTTTACCTATTTCTCCTCCAAATTAGGACGTAGGCGCAGTTCATTTCCATGAAATAGACAAATCAACCACTGCAGTGGCCTTCTTAATTCCTTTTCAAATAAACGAACCACATCATTATTCAATCCAGTGTTCACGGCAGTTCCACCCATTCCAATTACAGTAATGTTTAAATTCTGGTTGTTGTCATTGAAAAATGCTATTATGCTATCTTATATACATTTTCCAGTGCCAGAAATCTGCTTCTGAAAATCTCGTCCTTTGTATGATATCAGATGATCGCAGTCATGTAAGAGAGAGCTTGGATTACCCCGGAATCTAAAAGCAAGGGCTGAAAATGAAGGTGGCATCAAAAAGTTTTTATTTCAACGTATAAACTTTGATGCCAAGGATTATATTGATATGATTGAATGGAATGATGTTAAAGTAACAGGACTTCCTATGAAGAGGCATATTTCTGATGACAAACAGAAAGCAATTCAATGTGTCAGTGAAATAAGTAAAGCAAACCATGTATGATTACTATGGACTTTTGAAAAATATGAATGTTTATTTCAAAATAACACTTTGCCTTTAAAGACATTACATTAATATTTTTCTAAATAAATGTGATTTGTTTATTTTAACTAAGGTCCGTTAATTAAAAATTGTTTTTTTCATTCCAATGTGTATTATAAGAATATACTACTGTAAAATTAAGATGATGAAAATTGCGAAATTCTACAAAATCAGTTGTTCTGTAATGACATCTAAAAATTAGAAATACTTAGAAATACCTAAGTTTCTTGTAAAAATATTTTGAATATTTTATTTACAAAAAATATATATTATTAATTTAATATACCATAAAATAAACAGAAAAAAAGAATTTTATCTCTTTTCACAAAAATATCTATTTTGAAGCACCTGAAAAATATTTCAGTAGAGCAATAAAATTTTATATTCAATACCAAAAGGCAGCTTTTGAAAGCTATAGCATAATGAAATTTCAAACCATCTTTTTTTTCGCCTCGTCATACTACAATGCACTAGTGTCATCTGATTGGACATTCAGTTGCACGTGATTGAAAAGGCGCCATTAAAGATTGATTACAAGTTCGTTGAAATTAATCCACAAGTAAGTTTCATTCGTTAGTCTTAAATTATTGCCTTTAGATTTTATTTAACACCCTTACATAGTGAACATTATTCTATTTCTGTTATAAGATAGTGTTTTAATCCAAGTTATATATGAATTGACCATATTTCAGATCAAACTCTACTGAACTGAGTGTATTGAATTAGCAATACTTATGGCACTTACGAGCACTTTCGTATGTATAAATAAAAACATTTTGTTTCGGAATAATTTAAGATTCGTGTTTCAGTTAATATTTTAGATGGACAAAGGAAGTAAATGGACTCTTGTGAAAGTCTTAAGTATTTGCTAATTAAATTAATATTTAGAATTGTAATTTGTACGCACTATTTAGATTTTTATATCCTTTAGAAAGTATAAAATACATGACACAAATATCAATTCCAAATCTACATAGTTGAAAAATAAAAATGTATTTTCATTTCCAGTATAATATTTTCCATTTTATTTCTTTAAAGAAATTTGAAAGAAAATTATAATGAAATTTTTTTTAATATGTTAATCCAAATTAAACATTTTTTTACTACTGGATTGATAAATCAGTTACACATGATTCCTCCATAGTAAATTCATGCATAGTATTCAATGGTGGAAAAATTGTCCATTTTCCTATTAAATATATTTTACAATGTTCTTATTGCCAGGTATCAATAGGCAACAAATTATCCATGTCTAAATGTTAAAAGATGGATTCAAAAACGTTCCACATTATAAAAGATTCTAAAAATGAACTTGTAAATCATACAAAAGGATCTATTGAATTCCTTATCAAATTGTGTTTTGAGTAAACTTTATAAAATACACTGCATTTTATACATTATAAAGAAATAAAGAACAAATATTCTTAAAATTTTTGTGTTCATAATTTAAAAGAATGTATTTAGTATAATTATATATTTTAATTTAAATGCTAAACACTAATAGGTATTTTTCATGTATAATCTTAATAGCCTTAAAATATAATTTTTTTAAAATTCTATTTATAATGTTCTATGTGTACACTCAATTGCTATATATGTATATGTTATTCCTACTGGGTGAAATTTCTTTATGTCTATCGAGAGCAAAGATATATTCAAAATTTCAAAACCAGATCAAAATATTGTTTAATCAGTATCCACATGTCAAGTAAATATTGAAACAATAGCAAATATTGGAGCATTTTTTTATTTTGAATATCTCATTAAATAAAAAGCTTATTTAAGGAACATTTTGAATTTCAATTGCTATTAATCAATATTTTGAACTGGCTTTGATATTTAGATTATATTTCTACTCTCTCTGAAGATATAAAATAAAACAATTTCACTCTTTAGGAATAACATAATGGTGCATACTTTTTGCAACTGAGTGTATATATTCTTGCAATTGAGTGTATATATATTTTCAAGAATTATTAATTTTTGTATGTATGTGAACTCCATTGTATTCCTGAATTCATTCAAAGAACCTCTGGAGTAATGAGAAGTTTAGAGTTTTAAATTTGTGTCAATATAGATGCCACGTGCATTTAATTTTCTAATTTGTATCGTGTTTGAAATCACTTTTATCAGTGTTATTAGAGATGATGGCAGTGAAAATTATTCCAAAATAGACTATTTAGATACATAAATTGTTTCTTAACTTATTAATTTGCATTCCATGTTTTTAAATTATATATTTATAAGTATATAGATTTGTAGATTATCAGAATGTGTACATACAAAAAATTGCTTTATTGTAATAGATATTGTACGATAAGAGTTTTTATAAATCTGAGAATGTTCTCAATAACTATCTATAAGCTGTTCATCTCTAAAGGTCTTTTGGAAATTATTTTGTTGTCATGCTGTGCAAAATAAATGTGAACTTATTGGCTTAATATATATATATAAAGGGTAAAATTAGTTTCTTTTCCCCTTTTTATATTAGTGATAAGCAAGTTTATAAAGAACTCTACTTTTCAATACTTCTTGGTTTGATAAAACATTAAATTTTTATTATGGCATTATAAGAAAATATTGGTTTCTTTACAGAATTTTGAAACTGGAATCTAACTTCGGGCTTGAAAGACAAATACCACTTGGATCTCATAACTCATGTAAGGTTTTTGTTTAACGTCACTGAGCCTACCTTTTTTTATTCTCGAGCTATACTTTTATTTTCAGCAGTGGACTTGTGGCCAAAATCACTGTTTTTAATATTTTTTTAGATTTATTTTTAACTAATTAAATTTTTCTATGAAAAAACTATAAAAATATTTATTAAACAACTAAAAATTTCAAATTAGTTTTTTTAACTTAGACGCTAATCTGAACTTTCTCATAAACTTTGGTCTCAATAATTTGTGGATAGAATATTGATTTTCTTTATTTATTCTTTTTTAACTGTGAAGCTTGTTGTTAAGGTTTTAGATGAGTGAGAAAGTGCAATCCAGGGATTTCAGTTAACATGACTCCCTGGTCATGTTAACTCTTGTGAAAAAACTTGAAAGTCTTTAACTCTTGCCAAAAAAAGAGATTTATATTATAAAAGTATAAAATGCCAAGGTTTATTTAGAAAATATAAAATCTGTTCATGGACAAAGTTTGTTTATAAAACTGTAGATAAGACATTCATTGTGAGTTGTGGTTTATTATATCAAAATGTGTGTTTGATAAGTGAATGAAATAACCCTTTCTTAATAATGGAATAGAACTCCTGTATAATCAATGAATTCACGGATACAAGATACAGTTCCAAAAAGCAAAACGCCTGGTTTACAGAGTCTTTTATAATAACAGAAAAATGATATTTATATTATGAAAATGTGAAGTGCCAAGCTTTATTTATTCTTAATGGTTAACATTAAAATTTTAAAAATATTTTTAGAATTTCCTGATAAGTTGTTAGAGGTTCGTTGATAATTCATTACAGAAGTAGTAAAAAGGAAATTGCTTTTGGATGTATTAGATCATTAATTAATGGGCTAAGTAATTTTAAATTTTGGTAAAATTTAATTTTATGCATGCCATAAATTTTTCTCTCTGTTAAACATGTTTATTCCATTTTAAGTCTTAATACTTATATAAAGAATTTGGATTAAATGAAAACAGTAATGAGTGATGGTGAAAATGTATTAAATGTGGTAATTGAATTGCTTGATGTTCTAAGACATAAAATTTCTCATCATCAAAATACAATAATTGACTTCTTGACTGAACAACTGACTTTATTATTAAACAATATCCTATTTTGCTACCCCCCTTGTTTAAGTATATTATATAATCATCCTTCAAATCCTAATAGACCATTATTTTATATTTTTGATCCTGTACACATTCTGAAGTGTGTCAGAAATAATTGGCTGAATCAGAAGAATTATGGTCAGTGTATGCATTTTATTGATTTTAATGATCATAACTTAACTAAAACTGCCTCTTTTAGAACCATTAAAAGTATCCATTCTTTAGAGGATGGACAGATAGTGTTATCATAATGTGTTTGGATAATTATATCCAAACACATATTTAAACATAATATGTGTTTGGATTAACTTTTAAAAACTCCATCTTCTATGGAGAGACAAAATGTAAAACTATGCCTTAAAATTTTCAATGACTATTTTGTTGAAGGGTTGAAAGTGCTTTCTACACATACTGATGAACCTTTTTGTTTAGAAACATCTGAATATATTGCAATCATTATTAAATGGTGGAAGATAATGAATGTGTAAAGTAAGTTAAAAGGGGGTCATAAACGAGATGTGTATTGTGAGTCTTTGTCATCTAATTCATCCAATGAAAAGGTTATGTACCTACAAAAATTCTTAGTTTGGCTTGATACTTGGAATTCTCTTAAATATACTTCTGGCTTTTTAACTAAAACATATACCACACTTTCTCACACTACACATGCTGTACTTGAAATGTGAACATATTGTTGCAATGAATTGGGGATGGCATATTTCTTAACAGGAAAAATTCAAACCGACATTATTGAAAATAGGTTTGGAAAGTTTCGCCAATTGTCTGGGTCACAATACAACATCTCGTTGACACAGGTTTTCGAAAATGAATCGAAGCTTAGACTTCAAACCCTAGCCCCTTAATTTTATAATTTGTATCGTGTTTGAAATCACTTTTATCTGTGTTATTAGAGATGAAGGCAGTAAAAAAAATATCTTTAATATTTTATCCTAAATATATCTATTATGTGCTTTCTTACGTGCACATGCACACATTAGCCAGTTAAGACATAACTATGTTTTACTATCCTAAAATTAAGAGTTAGAAACTCATTAAATCTAAACTTTAGTTAAGTGTATGTCTGGGAACTAGTACCTCATCTCGTATATGGTATGTCAACTGGAATTTTTTCAAAAATTCTGATTAGTACTTTTTTTTCTCCCCATTGATTCTGAACTCTTCAAGTTAAGCATGAGCTTTGGGTTAATGAAAAAAATCATAGACAGCATCTGTTTTATGTTGTTCTTTAAATTGTTGCATTATGCTTAGAATTTCTTTTATTGCCTTGTCAAATATTTGATTGTACTAAATTTTTTAAAATTCCACTGAGCATCTTGTTTAGCTGTTTAAAAAAATGGGGGGAAATGCATTGTAAATTGTCTTTACTTTCTCAAAGTTTCATAATTAAATATGTTGATAAAGTTGTGCCTGAAAAATAACTCAACTGATTCTAAACATCAGTTGGAGTTTTATGGAAAGTTGAAATTGTTTCTTGGAAGTTTTGTGAGGTAGTAATCTAGTTCATGTATATTAAAGTCTTATTTAAATATTGTGCTAAACATATTCAGCACATTGAAAGTCTGATTACTTCTCAACTTTTAATCACCAGGCAATTTTTGGTATTAAATTATATGCTCAGTGCATATTCCATTATGAGTAATTTTCACTCAATCTGATTTGAAAATTCATGTGAGGAGAAATTTTTCTGATTATAATTTAACAGCTTGCCTTGTGTTATTATATATTTATTTTTATTCATTTCAGAAAGTCTGTTGGACAGTGTCTAATATTGCTGCTGGTAATACACAAGATTCAATGAGGTATTTAAAAAAGTCATGTATTTAATACCTTTTGGTTAATGTAATGTTACTTTTTAAAAAATAGTAAATTTACTGCTAAAAAAGTAAATTTACTGCTAAAACTTAATTTTATTCTCTAGTTGAGTGCAGTGGCATAGATTATTTTACAAAGTGCAATAAAATACTTTTAACTTTTCAAACCGAACTTCTAACCAGAAATTTAAAAAAAATTTAATAAAACTTTTAAAATTGAAAATATTTTCATGGATCTAAAGAATCGAACATAACACCTGTATGGTCAACTAAGTCATGGATAAAAGATGCAGCCCTAAAAGCAAAAGGCCTGGTTTCTGTATACTTTTATAATAATCATGTTACAACAGTATACAGAAACCAGGATTTTTGCTTTTAGAACTGAATCGTTTATCCATGAATTTGTTGACTATACAGGTTTTCTATTCCATTGTTAAGATCTGTGAAAATACTCTCATTAGCAAAATATTTTTTAAAAAACTTAAATTTGGGTTAGAAGCTTGGTTCAAAAAGTCTAAGTGTTTCTTCACGCTTTATAATATAATCTATGCCATTTCACTCAACATTGACAGCTAGTCAATATTACCCACCTCATTTTTCAAATTAACCTAGACTAATCAAACAATATATCATAACAATTGTTTAGTAATTACTGAATCTAAATAGTATATTTTGAATATTTTTTTACTGTGGTTATCCCTAATAACAGCTGCTCGCAAATAAAAAATACTTTATACACAGATCTCCACCATAATTTGACAATTTAGTAACAAAAGATATGCTCTATTAAAATACTATGCAGAATTTAGTATCCCAAATTACTTTCAACCACAATTTTTGTAAAACCAATTACTGTGAAAGCTACATCATATAATAAATGTTTACTTTATTCATTATTATAGTAATAGATTAGTTAAAGAGTATTCACTCTTTTCACTAAATTTCTGAGTACAGTACGACATTCAATCCTGTCAATTAAATGATTAGTTATTACAGATATAAATAAAATAGATTAGAATGCCTTGATAGAGTACAATAATTGAAAGCTGACTGAGAGACTTGTTTAGAATGACAACAAAATTTTCTCTTCACTATCGAGAATCACTCTCACATTGAAAGTAAAGAAACACAAGAATGAAGATTGAATACTATATAAAATCTTTAATTTCTAAATCTGACCCAGCATCTGTATTAATGCTCTGTATGGCATGTTGTAATCAAATTTAGAAGTTTTAAGATTTTGTATGCTAATGTTTTACTTAGCATTCAATCTTTATTCTTGTGTTTCTCTACTTTCAACAGCATTATTGTCAATAGTGAAGAGGAAATTTTGGTGTCATTCTAGACAAGTCTCTGATTCAGCTTTCAATGTTGAGCTGAAATTATGCTCAACATTAAAAACTGATTATTGTACTCTTATCAAGGCAATCTACCCTATTTTATTTATATATATAATAACAAATTAATCGACATGGTTGGATTTTCTACTGTACAGAGAGAAATTTAGTGAAAAGGGGAATACTCTTTACAAATATTTTATAACTATTTTCTATTAGTATATTTATTTAATCAAGTAAATATTTTTTACATGATGTAGTTTTCACAGTATGTAATTGGTTTTACAAAAAAAAATGTGGTAGGAATTTACTTCTTGGAAGTAGTTATCAATAAAATGACAACAGATTTAAAACTGCACTCATGTGTTGGGTGCTGTTTTATATCAAGTTTTTTTAAACCCCTGTCTCAGAATTTATATTTCCTAATTGGATTTATTTAATTCTACTTTATCAACAATGAATTTTTTCAACTACTTTCAACAATCAACTATTTTTACAACAATAAATTACCCTTTAATGTACAAAACTATGCAAAAAATAATTTTCTTATCTGCAGAGCATTTACTAACTCTACATCAAAAAATAATTTAAATAAATTCTTTTGATTCATAAATTATATCTGGGGATGGGAGTCATTTTCCTTTCACATAAATTTATGAACTGATTTTCTCTTTCTTTTTTTTCCCTAGATGCTGTAAAGATGGAGCCAGAGGTACAGCAAAAGGATCCTGTTTTGTAGAAAATATAGAAAAAAATTGTGTAAATGTGCTATGTACTTTCTAAATAAACTATTTTTACTTTAAACCAGCTCTTTTCTGTATTTAAAAACATGTGTGTCTGCATTTATTAACTCTACACCAAAAAATAATTTAAATAAATTCTGAGCAAGTTTTCACAAGCTCACAAAGATGGGTTTCATCATACACACTACACATTACTCAGGTTTGAAAGATAAATATATCAAATTATGTTAATAAATTTTATACTGGGGAAGTACAAATTTTTTGGGTTAATTATTAAAGTAGTACTGTTTTACATACTATAATCTCATTCTAAATTAAAAAAAAACAAACTGGAACCTTAGATCGAATGGAAATATTATTTAGCTTTAATGGTTGGTATTAATGTTATCTTAAATTTCAAATTTGGGTAAATGTATCTTAATACGAAATGAGGTTTTGTTCTAACAAGTAAACTAATGATTCATATGCAAATTTTTAGGTAATAACAAAGATCAGTATTTGGCAATACCTAAAAATACATAAGGCAAAACTGAATACTAGAAATATGAAGGCAAAAAAATAATAATAAAAAAAGTGAAAGGGTTGATATCAGAGGTTAATCGTCAATGAAATAAATAAGCATATAAACGAAAGGGTCCTACGAAAAACTTTGAAAAACTGCCGGCGGTCCGATTCTGGTAGAATGCTGGCATGATACCCGGACCTACGGCACATTGCTGTTTACGAGATGGGTAGATGACGGTATGTCGACACCAATTATTGCTCCCGTAACCGGCCCGTCAACCTCCGGTTACGCTCCGGCTATCTGTCCGCATCGATGGCTTAATCGCGGCTGCCTAACGGTTCGCAGTCGGATGAACGATGGCTCGATTCCTACCGGAAGCGGCCCAGAAGTCGACGGGGTAGTCGCGGGCGAGAGGACACAGCCGTGACGGAAACGATACTGACCTAATGCGCCGGCCCGGCAGTGGTGAAATCGGCTGGCCGGAACCTTCCGACCCCGGCCCGATGACTTTGTGTTTGTTGGGTTAACATTGAGGTGAGCGAATCTAATAGGGTTAGTACTCACCAGCCTTAACCAATGGAGAATATTTTTCTAAAGATTGTCGACTTGTAGTTAAAGATTTTGTTTTGCAATTGTACTCCTTAATAGAGAAAGACTTTATTTACTCCGCTATCTTCTTCGTTTTAGAAATTTAGCCCACTAAATCAGATTATGTGAGTTTAATACACAGTACCCCATTTCTCCCACAACAATTCAAACTTAAATAATATTTAAAATATTATTTCCATTTCTTTTAAAATATGAAAAAGATATCCGACTAAAAAAATTCTTTCTCTATAATGAAATAAAATTAAAAAAAAAAAAATCTTCAAATCCAAGTCGGTAATATTGGAGAATTTTTACCATAGGTTTACAAAGCTACGAGAATCCAATATGGCTAATTTCTAGCGGCCTTAAGGCTGGTGTGTATAAACCATATTGGATTCACTCACCTCAATGTTAAACTATGGAGAAAATGTGTCTACTATTGACAGCTGCATTAATGCTGATAATCCAATAAAAGTGGTATTTTCAGATAGCCTGAACTATCTTGCACCTGCCAACAGGAATAATTTTGCAAATTGCGTCCACCAAAGAAATTTAAGAAAGTTTAAACCACACAATACCAGATTCCCCCCCCCCCCCAAATAATTAAAATTTTAAAACATTTTCTTTTTAAAAAAATCGAAATACACCCAGGGTGTAAAATTTCTTTCTTTATTACGAAACACAATTTCTCTATTCTAAAAAAAAGTAACTCCCTCTGCCGCTGTCAAAAGTTTGTCACGCTATCTCCTCCGAAACCGCTGGGTGTATGGGGTCGAGAGCGATACCAATGGATGCAAAAAAATGGGGAGAACCAAAGTAAGACATGTCTCATTTTCGTCGGACTTTAAGTTATTTTTATTTTATGTTTTGTGGGAAAATATTGACTTTTTCACCTTCAGGTTACGACAACTCGTCCAAAAATGATCGTAAAATTTTGATCTTTTAACAATGTAAGTCTACAGACATTTCTCTTTCAAACTAGACCTCATTTCTTAAAAAATATTTTAAAACAGACTAATATTTTCATCAAAAAATGAAACACAGTTTTTCAAAAAATATCGTCCCCTATGTGGATGTAATATCGATTCTCCTCGAGTTTTTATCTTTCAAAGAAAATATTTACATCATATGGAAGCTGAAAGCTTTCTCATTCATATAAACCTCATTTCAAGTCTATATCTTAAATTTTCGATGTTTAATTGAATTTTAAAGTTGATAATTCAACAGTGATGAAACGCTCTTCGCATTAAGGGCGACAACAGTAAATGGATGGAACCTGTTTCATTGCCCGAAAATCACTCCTATGTATCTCGCTATTAGCCATAACAGAGGAGCGAGCCTAGGTGCGAAGCCCCTAGTTAAGAAAAAAAAAGTCGACAAAAATTGGAAATTTTTTTATCGTAGGTTAACATCGAGCTGAGCGAATCCAATATGGCTATTTTCCAGCGGCGTTAATAAACCCATTACTTTTTCAATTATAAGGTTAATCCTGTATTATTTTTTTTCCCAAGCGACAAGCTCTTGTTCAAGGGACATTCGTTTTACACATAGTTTTTTTTTAAAGTTGGTTACGTCATTACGGGGAGACTTATATTGTTCTTTTCTTATCTCTTTCTTAAACTCTCAGATAGAATGATTAATGTCTTCTGTTTCGCCGCGGACATTCCTCGCGTCATCGCGTTTAAGGAATCTTTACATAAGCTAGTTCTCACAGAAAAAGTGTTCAGCATTTCTTTTTTTTTATTTTAGTGTTAGATATATTTTTTAAAATAATAATACAGGGTTCTCACCTATATCCATTACACCCCCCCCTTAACTTCTAAACGGTGACAACTTAGGCCATGAAGTTGGTGTCTAGGTATAGTAAAAAGGCTATGCGCTACTCGATGAGACAACTTACAACGCCATCTATCGGCAAATTTTGGAATTCACATTTTTATCCCAAAAACGGTACGAGATACGGAAAAAAAGTCAACTACAAAGTTGTTCAGCATCATCGATTTAGTAAGAAAAGACACCTTGCGCACATTAATACTTAAAACAGAATGTAGAAAAGGAACATTTGTTTGGTCACGATTTCAAAAATTGTCATGTCATAAAAAGTGGAAGAAAGAAACTGAAACACTTCCCTATACTATCTTCAGGATCATTTATTTATGTTGCGCCACAACACAGGTTGGTATTTAGTCCGTGAGGAGGTCTTTTCGAGCTTTGTTCGCGCTTCACGACGCCATAGTTTTGAAAATCTCGACCAAACAAATGTTCATTTTTTACATTCTGTTTTCAGTATTAATGTGCGCAAGGTGTCTATTCTTACTAAATCGATGATTCTGCAAAACTTTGTATTTGACTTTTTTCCCGTATCTCGTACCGCTTTTGAGATAAAAATGCTAATTCCAAAATTTGCCGACAGATGACGTTCTAAGTTGTCTCAACGAGTAGCGCATAGCCTTTTCACTATACCTACACACCAACTTTATGGCCTAAGCTGTCACCGTTTAGAAATTAAGGGGGGTGTAACGGATATAGGTGGGAACCGTGTATAATGTGTAGTTACAAATAATATGCGATACTATAACAGCCAGCTGCGAAGCGGAGAATTGGACCCGAGTATTCTCATTTCGAGCCTCATGCTATTATGTTGAGAGCGAAAATTGGTAGGAAATCTTATTTTAAATTCATTTTCTTATAGGATAATACACACACACACACATATACCGTATTTTCCGGCGCATAACGCGCAATTCTCTCTGTTCTAAAAAAAGTAACTCACGCTGCCGTCGCCGCTGTCAAAAGCTTGTCATGCTATCTGCTCCGAAACCGTTGGGGGTATGGGGTCGAGAGCGATACCAATGGATGCAGAAAAATGGGAGGAACAAAGTGAGATATACACTCATGGACAAAAAAATTAGCGCACCAAGAAATAATTGCGAGATCGTAACGAAACTTGCAATGAAGGTACATGTCGGGGAGATATGCAAATGATTAGAAATGCAGCGTGATTGCGCATTACGTATAGCCGGTAGAGGGCGTTGAACATCGTACTCTGTGGAGTATAAAACAGGTAACCAAAGCTTGTTTGAGTGTGCTGAATCATTTACAAAGGAAGAGCTGAGATAGACATGCCATTACGCCGTGTTCGAAGACAATATAAGCAGTTGTCGCAGTTTGAGAGGGGGAGAATCGTCGGGATGATGGAAGCTGGGTGGTCAGCTAGGCGAGTAGCTCGTCAATTAGGCCGCTCTGATTGTGTTGTGAGGAGGTGTTGGGACCAGTGGACCCGAGAGATGTCATGTACACGAAGACCAGGCTCAGGACGCCCTCGACAGACCAGTCGTCGAGAAGACCGCCACATCGTAAGAAATGCACGCGTACAGCCAACTGCTTCATCGGCCGCCATCCAGACACAGGTAGCACCTTCACTAGGGGCCTCTGTGTCTTCTCGAACCATACGAAGGCGCCTGGCTGAAGGACAGTTGGTATCGCTGCGCCCATTACGTGTGCTGCCCTTGACGCCCACCCATCGACGCCTCCGTTTGGAGTTTTGCCGCGCACGAGGAAACTGGACTGCAGCGGAATGGAACCAGGTCGTCTTTAGCGACGAATCCAGATTCAATCTCGGCAGTGATGACAATCGTGTTCGTGTGTGGAGAGCCCGTTGTGAACGCCTCAATCCTGCCTTTGGTGTACAGCGACACATCGCTCCCACAGCTGGTGTGATGGTATGGGGTGCCATTGCCTACAATACACGGTCACCCCTAGTATTGTTCCGTGGCACCATGACAGCCCAGTGGTATGTTCATGAAATCCTGCAACCACATGTGTTGCCACTCATGCAACGGCTCCCATGAGCCATTTTTTCAACAAGATAATACTCGGCCTCATACGGCAAGGGTGTCACAAGACTGTCTCCGCACTGTTACTACCCTTCCTTGGCCTGCCCGATCCCCAGATTTGTCTCCAATCGAGCATATCTGGGATCATTTGGGACGACGAGTTGGGCATCCCACGAGTTTGAACGAACTAGAGGCAAGGTTACAGCAAATATGGAACGAAATGTCTCAAGATATCATACAGAACTTGTATGACTCAATGCCCGATCGTATCGCATCGTGCATTCGCGCTAGAGGGGGGTCCAACGGAGTATTAACTTCTCCGTTCTTTTGCCTATTTCTCTGAAAGAAATTATCCTTTTTCTTTGATTTTCTTATCATTTACTTATATCAAAGTAGTCATTACGTATGTAAAATTTCGTTTCATTTTGACGACTCCTTCTTGGTGCGCTAATTTTTTTGTCCATGAGTGTATTTTATCTTCGTCAGATTTTAAGTTTTTTTTATTTTATGTTTTGTGGGAAAATATTGACTAGCCAATCTAAGACTACAGACATTTCTTTTTCAAAATAGACCTCATTTGTTTAAAAATATTTTAAAAAAACTAATATTTTCATCAGAAAATGAAACACAGTTTTTCAAGAAATATCGTCCCATATGCGGATGTAATATCGATGTTCCTCGAATTTTTATCTTACAAAGAAAATATTTACATCATTTGGAAGCTGAAAGCTTTGTTATTCATATAAACCCAATTTCAAGTATTTATCTTAAAATTTCGATTTTCAATTGAATTTTAAAGCTGATACTTCAACAGTGATGAAAAGCCAATCGCATAAGGGTGACGCCAGTAAATGGATGGAAGCTGTTACATTGCCCGAGAATCACCCCTATGTATCTCGCTATTAGTCCTAACAGAGGAAATATTTAAAAATAATTTAAAAGAAACTAAAATCAAAATTCAGTTTATATTGTATTCATAATTCTTCAAAATCACGTACAGAAAAAAAGAAAAATAGTTTTGGAAAGAGGAAGGTCCAAACACAAATAAAAAAAAATTCGACCAATTGCCGAAAATCGATGTTTTCAACGTAGTCGGTCACGTTAATATCACATTGCAATAACAAATATTTTTTTACGAGTAAGCCTTATTAGGGGCCGAAGACCCCGTACGAAAAGTGCGCGTAGCAAGCCTAGGGGCGAAGCCCCTAGTTTGATACAAAAAAATAAGCTCGAAATTTACGGTTGCGCGTTATACGCCGGATATAAAAATGATAGATTTAAAAAGAAGGAAAAGATGAACATAAAAAAATTAAATTTCTACATGTACTTAAATGCCGTTCATTTAAAATAAATGACATACCTTAGGAACTTAAAAATTTTAATTATCGGATAATATGAATAATATTTCATGTTCGTCTTCCGTTATATCTTCAGGCACATCATCGAATTATGTTTAGTCTTCACCATCACTGTTACTCTGATCCATAAATAAATAATCATCTTCCGTTCCATCTAGATTATTTGATATACTACATTTTTCAAATAATTTTTGAATCATGCCAGGTTAAATTTCATTCCATGTGTTACTACCCACTCACACGGTATTTCTAGACTGGCATGACGCATTTGGCGTCCTGTTGTAAATGTTTTATAACCTTAGAACATCCATGTGTTCCACTGTCGTTTTAAATTTCCTTTGAATGGTTTATTCATACATACATCTAAAGGCTGAACTAATGACATTAATCCGATTGGAATAACTGTCATGTCTGTGTTACACTCTTTCATCACTTTCTTCGTATTATCCGTTAATTGAGATCTGAACATGTCCCAAACTAAAAAAAACTTTCTGGATTATTTAAGGCACCAGGATTTATTTACTCCCTCAAGCATTTTCCCTACACACATATTGTTCCCCTTATCGCTTGTCATTTCAGTATACCATTGTTCGAAAGCCTGGGAAAATCCTTCGAATGAATGACTACAAAAGACAAGAGCATCGCACATGTACATTTTAGGTTTCTTCGTCAAGAATAGGGTGCGCGTTATATGCCGAAAAATGCGAGATATATATATATATATATATATGCGAGATATATATGCTATATATATATATATATATATATATATATATATATATATATATATATATATATATGCACTGTCACATAAAAATATATGCACTCATAAGGAAACGAGTTACTATCACGAAACTTAACATGTATGTAGTGTATGAGGAGATAAGCAAATGATTACAAATTAAGAAGAACAGACTGTTTTATTAAGAAGATATGGCATCAAAAAAGGTTACAAATCAGTAAGTAGTAAATCCCCCTCTAGCAGCTATACAAGCCGAAACACAACCAACACAGCCAACTATCAATCGCTCCGACCGAGGTGGCGGCCGATATGCCTGTTCGACCAACCTGCTTCTCTGAAGCCTACTATACGCCCCCTCTCAAAGTCCGACAGTTGTTTGTACTGTCTTCTGTTACGTCTCAGAGGCATCGCTAATCACAATACCGTCCATCCAAGTCGACAGATTTGTTTGAATAACCCTATGGCACGAGCAATCATGCTTTTAATCTGTCGTATTGCACTGTGTACGTTTTCAGCATTATTAGGTATTATTCCTACGGCACATGGAAGGGACTGTTTTCAGGAAAGTGTCTCGATCTGTTCCCCCATTCTATTGCCTGTTTTTATAGCTAAAATATTCCAATATTTGAACATTTGTGAGATATGTTAAACTGAAGACTGAGACCATCAAGCCATTTACACCAACTCGGGGGTTTGGTCAAACTTTTGCAGACAGTGATACTCGGACTTGATTAACTCTGCCTAATATCCACTTGTATCAAAGGGTTTTTTAGTTTGCATTAAAATTTTCCCGAGTTTCATTTTTCAGAAATAAAGATGTCCTAATTTGCCTCCAAACCTTCCCTTTTGAATAGTCAGACTGCAACTGATAATCATACAACCTTAGACTCCGACAATAATGAGAAATTGCGTAAAGTTTCATAACAATTCATGGCTTCCCATGGTTAAATTTCAGATTCCAGATTTTTATATGCATGTAACACTAAAGAACTTTTTTACGAGAGATTAATGTTTCCTTTTCTCAGGTTCTCCTCTTTCTACAGTCTAGGGAATGTACGGTAATAATATTGATGTAAGCATTATAACAAACACTTCGCTGTTATTCCCTTTTAAAATTCAACCAGCCGGTGGCTAGAGCTGACAACCATATTTCCCTGCTTCCCGAATTTATTAATTTTAATTTCAATAGAAGTCAAATGACCGTCTAGAAGAGCTAAACACTGCTTATCCTCACTTTCTAACATTTGTTCCTTTTCCCTTTTTAAATTAAACTGTCCCGCATGTGAAATAGAAATTCATACTTCCTGCTTCTTACATACGTGTTCTGTGCCCCCAGTTATAATCTTCAGGAATGAACCAAACTCTGTTAATCAGACATTTGACAGACATCAGACCTTTTTGCTCGAAATTATATGAAAATTCATTTTAGTTGACAACTTCCCCGGCCACATACTCACAATACCGAGTTTAATCCCGCGTGTGACGTGAAAATAAATATTTTTATGCCAAAATTTTTAGCAACTCTCATTATCGTCTCCAGGTTTAGCCGACTGAAAAACGCAGATCGGTGCTCTCAAATTATACCCGCGGCACGAAAATTTAAGCGAAATTTTGCTAAATTCAATTTCGCTTAATGGTTACCTTGACCACGATTTCAGATTCCGACATGTTATTTAAACATGCGGAGCGTGAAAGTAAGAATTATCTGTCCCGGCCTCGCCACTGCGCGTCAAATAGTGTTGGAAAAAGGAGATAAACTGATTCCCACCGCTCGCTGTTTGAAAAATCGCATCGGCGTCGACAAACAACGCTGATGTACGACTCTCCAACGAGATTTCGGCGTCTTTTGCCGCTGCAATCACGCCCGGGGGCAACGCGACTCATCTCGCGAGATATGTTGAGATATGAGAGAGCTTTCGCCGCGCGTGTGTCAACAAGGAGGTGGAGACGAGCGGTCTGCACGCTGCCATTAGTGATTGGAATCTTGCGTAAGGCGGCCGTTTCGCGACCGGATCTTGATGGAAATTCTTATAATCTCCGGGGCACACTTTCGATATCGAAAGGACGTAGGCGGTGAGAGTTCCCAACGGCTTAAATACAGTAGTGGCAGTGGTTGGTGTTCGCAGTTATAAATGTGACATTTAGAGCGATTCGAGCTATTTCGTGTGGGAAGGGAGCAGGGCTGTTGCCCTCTCTTTGCTTCAGAATTACAGCATCTTACTTCCTTACCTTCATTTGTGTAGAAATTTTGTAACTTTCAAAGAAAAAAGTTGAAAAATCTGTTTTCACTCTCTTTTGAAACGGTCTTTAACACTGATAGATTGTAGCCATATATGATTATCTCAGCATCATTAGCGTTAATCTATAGAAAAAAAATTCCAATGACTTTCGACTTGGATTTGAAGATTTTTTTAAATAGTATTCCGTAACAGAGAAAGAAAAAATCCAACTCTACCTTATTCATTTTAGAAATTTCGTTCCTCAAAAGAAATTATGCGCGTTTAAAACGCAGTAAGCTACATCTACCCCCCCCCCCCCCCTCGAACAATTCAAATTTTAAAATATTGCTTGTTGGTACCCGTAAAAACTTGGCGGCTGGATAGTAAATAAATTTTATTAAAAAATAAAAATGTCAGAGAGAGAGAAAGAGAGATTTCTCGGAATAAACAAATTAACGTGTTTATGCGGCCTCGTGCTTAGTAAGCATGTAAAGCCAGATTTAAACATGTCACTGAACATGCGCAGAAACAAATTAATGTGTTTATGCGGCCTCGTGTTAGTGAGCCTCTAAAGCCAGAGTTTAACATGTCACTGAGCATGCGCAAAAATCAATTTTTTAATTGTAAATTATCGCTAATTAATCGAAATTGTGGTTTCAAAAACCAGATTTGACACATCTATAGATTAAAATCTTTCGTTTCAGAGCAAAATGAAGAAAAATTGATGCAGTAGTTTTCTCTCACGGACTGCCCAAAGAATCGGCTTAGCAACTTAAATACGAGGGAAGGAACTTTATCAGTGGCAACACTGTTGTAAAACCATCACGCAGCAGAACATAGGAAAGCAGCTTACACCACACTTACGTCATGTACCTGCCTTACCTGATAGCGAATGCGCTCTCCCCACAAACATCATACGACACAGTGACAGGACGAACAGCCATGTTTTAGTTACCGGTCTATGGTACGAAATAATTTGTTGCCTCGTATTGATGGAAGGAAAATGTTTGTGCGCACACTGTGGCTGATGTGTTTGCTCGCTGGGGCTGGGAAGTGCTCTTCCATCCTCCATATTCCCTGGATTTGGGGATCGGAACCCAAGTGTCCTGTCCCCAAGTCCGGGGACAGGATACTTGGTCCCCGGGGGGGGGGGACACCGGGGTTTTGGGATGAGATCAAAGTCACAATTTCCTGTGACTTTGATCTTATCCCCAAGATGAAGGAACCGCTGCGTGGTTTCCACCACAGATTCTGCAGCCATTAGACTGCTCCATTCGAAGGATCACAAGATCAGGTACTGCCAACGGCTCATACAGAGCTTCCAGGACGTTAGCAACGAGTGGTAAGCAATGCTGGGTAATTTTTTGAAGGACTATAAAATTTTCACTCCTGTATCTCTTTTGTATACTTTGTACATACCTAGCTGCCGCTATTAAAGTTCCATCCAATGTATAGTAACTTCAACCTATGTATATAGATTTGAGTTTCTTTAAAAGAGAGTATGAAAAAGATACTAGAGTAAAAAAAATCCTTCTCTATTTCAGAGTGCAATTTAAAAAATCTTTAAATTGAAGTTGGCTAACATTAGACAATTTTTCTCGATAGGTTAAAACTGAGCTGAGCGAATCCAGTAGGACTAATGCTCAGCAGCCTTTAGGTCGTGCTTGAGTTGCCATCACTGATCTTCATTCTCGATATTAAGCTCTCAGGAGTTTACATCGCGGCCATTTGTTGATTGTAGATTAACAAAAACTTCTATTCGCTTTATTATTGCAATAAGAAAGGACAAAACTAACTTTAATCACCAAATACACTGGTGTAAGAAATTAAGAGAATTTGCAGACTTCGTCGATTAACTCTAGAACCACTGTTCCAATTTTAATTAAATTTGATATGTACATACATTGATACAATACAAAACAAATAACCATTCAATAATTGTAATACACACGCATAACCGTGCGTAACACTCGTTGGAGTCGGAAGGTATGAAACAGCGGTTGCAGAATTAAAAAAAAAGATCAATAGATGGGTTAATAGGGGGTATGGTCCCCGCTTACAGATATACAGGTCTCGCAGCGTGATTTCATACTTGTAATAAGGCTGTTTATCATTTCCTGTGGCAATTGGTCCCACTCGTTCAGCAACGCAGTTTTCATTCCCTGGATGGTTGTCGGAGGGTGGTTGCGAGTTGAAATTACCCTCCCCAGAGCCTCCCAGAGATGCTCTATAGGGTTAAGGTCTGGAAATCTGGCTGGCCAATCCATCCGGCTAATATCCTCACTCTCTAGAAATTCGTTGACCAGAAGAGCTCTATGTGGCCTCGCGTTATCGTCCATTAAAATGAACTCAGGGCCAACTGCACACTTGAAAAGGCGAACATAGGGCTCCAAGACCTCATCCCTATACCCCACACCAGTAACAGTGCCTCTTTCAAAGATATGGAAAGGTGTGCGGCCATCCAACATGATGCCTGCCCGGACCATTAAATATCCTCCGCCATAATGGTCGATTTCGCGGACATTGGAGGGTAGGTAGAGGGTCCCTGGTTCTCTCCATATGAACGTACGGCGAGAATCTGTGTTTATGCTGAAGCGGGACTCACCAGTGAAGAGAACGGTCGCCCATTGATCCATACTCCAATCTCTATGCTCTCTGCACCATGATAAACGGATTCTCCTGTTCGTAGAAGTGAGCGGGACGCAAACATCAGGTCTTCTTGCAAACAACCCTCTCTCATGAAGTCTTTCGAAAACAGTCACCCTTGATACACGGGTTCCTGTGGCTGAAGCTGTAGCACTCCTGTTACGCCTCGCTATAATCGACAAATGGCGATCTTCTCTGGCCGTCGTGGCTCTTGGACGACCTTGCCCAGGCTTTCTCTCGATGGATCCGGTATCCTGGAACTGTTTCCTGTAGTTACACACGACGCTTTGCGTTAAATTGAACTCTCTACAAATTTGGACTTGAGATTGGCCTGCTTCTAGCCTCCCCACAATTCGCCATCTCATTCCATCATCTAAACGTTGGTGGTTACTCATTTTTACTGTTACAATTTGAAATTAACCGATTACTGCAAAATAACACCAAGAAATTCGCCGAGGTGTGCTAGCGAACGAAATGCATCTTAACTTACGCGCGCTTATAAAGCCTGTTTCTCTACTGGCTCCACCTACACACACGTGTACGCTTAAGTATTTGATTTACAGGATTTGCATTTTTCTCTAGAAGCAGTGGTTTTACATTCAGTTCAGTTCTTTTCATAAAATTCTATAAAATATGCAAATTCTCTTAATTTATTTCACCAGTGTATTTTAATACATACTTTAAAATAGTATTGCTTGAAATATCAGAACATCTTCCAACTGTATAGCTTAAAATGTACTTTCCTTTGTTAATTGAGAGCACTACGATCAACTTTCGCTACAAGAAGGTTCATTTGACCGAGACCAAAAGTTTAAAGCCGATTCCGAGCGGCTCCAGACACTCATACCAAGAACGGGATTCGATACCACAGGCTCTGGCACGAATGACAACACTCTAGCCATTCGGCATCGGCTGGATATTTAGTTTTAATACAACGATAATATTAATATTTTCAACCATAAAAAGACAAAAATAAAACTAGAATTTGATACACTTCTGGTCATCCAAAATGTAACACCAAGAAGGACAAGAGATATCAAAGCCAAATTTATCCCAGAGATTGCAGATAGGATCAATAGATACAGCCGTCTTTGAAGTGGGGAAGACGAGAAAATCAGTAATGAGTGTTGCCTCCACGTCTGTCGATAACCTCTGCGACACGCCGCGACATTGACTCAAAGAGGCTTTGGATCTGGTGTTGGCGAATCCACATGTAGCCAAAGTTCATCTGCTGTACCGGCGGGTGCGGCATGCCGGGCTAGGTGTTCTCCAATCATTGACCAGATATGTTCGATGGCCGATAGATCTGCAGAACAGGCAGGACAGGGTTACAATGCAATCTGGTGGTCTCAGAGGAAATCATCAAAAATGCGTGCAACGTGTGGCCGCGCACTGTCCTGTTGAAACTTGGACGCAGGAAAGCCCTGAAGGTAAGGAAGGAGAACAGGCTGCAAAACTTCAGAGATATAGCGCCGGCTAGTAAGTGTACCGGTAATGTGCACTAGAAGGGTGCGGGAGTGGAATCCAATACCTCCCCACACCATAACAGTGGGTGCAGGACCAGTATCACGATGCATAACACAACAGTTGAGTAGCCTCTCTCCACGGTGTCTCCAAACTCTAATCCGACCATCATGGTGTTGCAGACAGGACTTTCTACTTTCGTCATTCGTCCGAAAACAGAATGTCATGCCATTCGGATTTCTATCTCCGCCGTTCAGTGCACCATTGCAAACGCAAAAGTCTGTGATTTAAAGTCAAAGGTAAGCGAAGCAATGGACTGCTAGCTGTCAGTCCACTGTGCTGCAAAAGACGTCGTATTGTTCTTGCGGAAGCCGATTGTTGTGTTACAGGACTGTATTCGTTGTACTACGGTTGCGGATGTGGCACTGCTCTCCATCAGTGTCATTCGCACAATACGCCTGTCTTCCCGTGAAAGTGGCGCGATGAGGCGGTTGCAATTGCTCATGTCGGTCAGTCGTTCCCTCCTTCATCCACCGATTCCATATGTGCATGACTGTGATTTGGCTACGACCGACACGATGACCGATTTCTCGGAAGGATAATCCGCAATTTCTGTATGCAACGATTCTGCCTCGGTCGAAACGTGCTCGAATGATGCTCGTGTTTCTCTTCGAGGGATACTGAAGCTTCACACACAAAAAATCGCACGAGACCACAATTCACGTTCTTCAGAACGGCTATCTTTCCTGTCTTTATATACAGTTTGTCAGGAGCGCTGCAGTCGCCCATGATGTGCTCGCGCTCTGCAATCGTTATCATTTGCATATTCCATCGAGGTATACGCATGACGCAAATTTTATGCTGTTTGGTTGCTTCCTTCTTGGTGTTGTATTTTGGATGGTCAACAGTGTAGTTAATTTTTTAACTATAGATTAGCGCAGAGGGCATTTATTAAAAATGTCACTCGTAAAAAAATTTTTTCAACTCTTTTTGATCTCACTTTGTCAATCCAAATGTCAGCCGTGTAAGATCAAAAGTAGCAATCACCATTTTCTTTCCAAACTGGTTAAGGATACTTGCCTATAGTATTTCAATGGGTTAAAAACGAAAATTTTTAGAAAATGGCCCACTAATAAAAAATAATGTGGAATTTTTCTAAAGGTAATTTCAAGTTGATATCTTCAAAATGCATATGATATTAGTTCCTTGCAATTTACCGAAAATAAAGAAATGTGTGATGGAATTTGCTAGTTTTGATCCTAAACTACTCATATAGTATAAGTGCATAGTTAGTTCATGCTCCATATCAATATTTGTACGTAACTGTGAGCTTAAACCAGTGGTTCTCAACCGGTGGTCCGGCACCAGACATAAAAAGTTGCTAAATAAATGGGGATTTTGAGAGCAATAGTCGCTGAACTAGATGGGCCGAATATATTTCGATGATAATCAGGTGTTGAATTAAAATTACTTAAAAGTTTAACATAATTATATTATTATTAGAATATGATATGTTAGAATGTGAGTACATTAATACTGTATCCCTTTTGCCTGAGGGATGTTCTATACCCCCATACCTCCCCGGAAGGTCCCCACCCTCAAGACGGAAGGGGGGTGGGTCCACACATGGTTCAATTTCTGGCTTAGTGGTCCGCAGACTTCTACGGGTTGGAAACCACTGGCTTAAACTCACAGTTATTTAAGGCTACTGTGTACTTACCCTATTGATAATAGAGAAAGAAATTTTACACCTTGGGGTATTTTTCGTTTTTATTTTAAAAATGCAAACAATATTTTAAAATTTAAATTATTCTGGGAAAAAATCTGGTCTAGTGTGTTTTAAACACCCCTTAATTCCTTTGGTGGACGAAATTCTGTTGATTAATCTTTAAAAAAAGTTGCCTCAGTGAAGCATAGCAGAGTCTTGATAAAAAAAAAGATGACTCGAAGGAAAATCAAGTTAAAATAAAAAAAATTGTGCGATTGGGGGACCCCCGTCAGGTACGAAGTTACTTACATTATTTTTCAACTCTAAATGTAGATTTCTATTGATTATATTAGTGAATTTTTAAAATAACAAAAACGAACAACTTCTCTTTTTGTATTATTATTAAAATAATGAAAGTGCACGCATATATTTTGATTGTATGTTCTGGAAAATATGAATAAACAATCTAAATCTCCGTATTCAAATTCACTACTTAGTATACTTCTATCACTGATTGGATTTTGACAAGCATTTAAGTAGGACGAATTATAAAGTTGCTGTTGAAGGACTGATGCAGATATTTGAAGATGTAAAATTCTTTTGAGAGATGAAAAAGGCAGTTACCGTCGCCAGCAATGTCTATTTCATGATGTAATAGGACGTTTGGCGTTGAACATTCATCATGTTCCTCGTATGGGTCTTCAAATGATGGAAAACTTGGACTTATTACTTGCTGAGCTTCAATATTTATTGGTTATTGAATTTGAAACTGACTATAGATTAATTCTTCACAGTTTGTATCATGGCGATGATTAGTTTCTTTATTATTTTCGATTAATACCGTCGGTAATGAATCTTCTTTCGATGACAGAACTGAGTCAAGTTCAGCACATTGCTTTTTTAATTTCAATTTATCTCTATATCTTTTAGCACGTTCAGCATTTTTTTTCTAAAAAATTAATAAAAAATTAATATAATTTTTTATTGTTATTAAGATTGTTCGGACAGTACCAAGCAAGTCAAAAAAAAAATCTAAATTTAGAAAAAAATTAAAATTAAAAATTTTAATATGTAAATTAATTATTTTTATTAAAATTAAAAATTTTAATATATAAATTAATTATTTTGATTTAGATGTTACCTAGCATAATTTTTAATTGGATTAATTTTATTATTTAATCACCAACAAAAATAAAATAATGACACAATATAAATCCCGTGTGAATTAAAACAATAACAAACAAAAAATAAGTTTAAATAATATTTACACGTGTTTAGAATTGAGGTTATGCAGCTGACCGCGCACAATGCTTGCTGCTCGAATCTCGATACTCGCACGAACATACACGCATACAACCGCAGTTTCTGTTTCTCGACTTTCCATTATAAAATTGCAATAATTACACAATATAAATCCCGTGTGAATTAAAACAATAACAAACAAAATAACCAGTGTCCAAACACAAGAATACCAGGCAATCACCCAATAAACCTGACAGCACCGCCGAGGCCCAAACTCGGGATAGGGATGCGACATCGATGTCGATGTTTTCAAAACATCGATTTATTGAAGCCGATTTTTTTTTAACATCGATGTGTTGTGCTCGATGTTTTACGTTGTCTCGATGTTTTTTTCAAATGAAAATGTACCATAATTAAAAAAATTAACCACGTAGCATAACTTTCCCACTCAGTAAATGTAAGTCTGAATTCTGAAAAGGACGAATACAAAAGGGGGAACGATTAGAGACAAATGGCAATGAACAACCAATGAATAATAATTATATGCCCCAATAGCCCCAATAATTGCTATTTACAGTAGAGAAAATATAAGCTTGTTCAGTTTTCCCCCATACGTTGGTTTTGCATCATCACTTCAAATTGGTGTAAATATATGTAATTTCCTTTTGTATTATTTAATTTGAAAATAAAAGATTTGTTAATAAATTGCAATAAGTTCTTCCTCAATTTTCTGGTAAAAGTAATAAAATGTGTAATGGAAATTCTGCGATATGCGCTGACTCTAGCACCCAAGTTTTTGTCATTTGTGTCAGCCCAACCTGAGAGTAAAATTACTTCCCCCCCCCCCCTCCATGACTAACCGAAGTAACACTAATCTTAGAGGTAACTAAACCAGTTTTAAAAAATGAAAGTTCATAAACATCGATGTTTAAAGACATCGATTGTTTTGGGGCGATGTTTTATTAGCATCGATGGCTTAATATTGAATATCGATGTTTCAAAACATCGATGTTTTGTTGTCAATGTAGCATCCCTAACTCGGGAACTGTCACACTCCAGACCAAGCCGATAGCACCACGCCATCCCGATGAAGCAAAAGCTGCTAAAAAAGAGAAAGAGAGGGAAAAGTCGCCTGTAGGGGGCATAAAGCTTTTTCCTTACGTGACGATTTCTGCCAGTTCACTCTACTGTAAGCCGCGTATAAGAACTCCGTTCCAGGAAAAAGTTTATTCACATTTAGATTTATTCACATTTTAGTTTATTCACATTTTAATTAACACAGCGTTGGGTAACTTACCCAAACAGCTTGAAAGCATAAACAAGTCAAAGTGAAGGTAATGACAAATGCCCAATGCCCATAGTCACAAGTATGTACTCCCCTGTTATACTTGAGTACTTACGTACAATTTACATATCGATTGAAGGAGCTAGTATCCATACAAAAAATAAATAAAAACACCAAAACGGAGTTGTGACCTCACTCCTTCAAACTGGCGTCATACATACAGTATGACGCAACATTACTATAAAAATGGGAAGTGTAAAGAACCGGGTTACTAACAAATTCATAAAATGAATCCCGTTGCAAGGTGCAGAAAAGTTCAGGCTACCAGAAAATACCATTTTTTGTGGATTATCGGCATTTATGCAGCTGTCAATTGTAGACACAGTTTGTCTATAGGTTAACATTGAGGTGAGCGAATCCAATAGGGTTAGAACACGGCAGCGTTAAAGCATAATTATATTTTTCTCTTCACTTGCAACGTCCGTTTGTAGAATTAAACATATTACGATAAGAAACCCAATAGGAAAACGAAAAACTGTTTTACGTAGTTGGTTAATTTTACGCTAATCATAATGATGGACAGGCGGACTTGTGCAGCTGTCGCTTCAAAACCAATCCCAGTAAATATGTCTCGGCTTAAAAAAAAAAAAAAATCGAAACAAATTGTGCAAGATCCATGATGTGAGGCGTCGCTTCGCAGGCGGGTGTAAAATCGGAGCACCGTGCCAATCATGTACGTCTGTGTTAAAGAGAAAAACTGGCAGTCATTCAAAAGGTGGTTAATAGTCCTTTTTTTACGTATACAGGCTTAATTTCCATATACCTTAATGATCATTCAAAATGAGAAAAATTATTATTACTCTCTTGGAGCATATTACAAGAAAAAAAAATCCAAATGAGAATAATGTAGTGTTTGGCAACGTCCCACATAGACGATATATAGGGTGGTTATAATTAAAGTTCCCCTTTGAAATGGTCATAAAAGGAAAACTACTGGACCAAATGTTATCAAACTTGATAATAGTTTAAAGGAGGTCATGGAAATTTCTTCTCCGCCGAAAAAAAAATTTCAAAAACTCACCACCAGGGGGGAAATGGTGCTGTATGCAATATTGTTAAACGAAATAAGGCATGAAGACATCGGCTTAAAATGTGTTTAATCGTTTCTGAAACGTGTTACAAAGCATGTTCAATGTGGCGTCCACCATTTTCCGAAAGCAAGTTAAATCGCATTACTGCATTCTCAAAAGTAGCTCATAGCATATCAGGAGGAATGTTACGGGCATGTCGGTGTATCGCATCTTTCAATTCCGCCAAATTCTTTAGATTATCACCATAAACAGTGTTTTTGAGATAACCCTATAGCCAGAAGTCACAGGGGTTGAGGTCTGGTGACCGGGGTGGCAATCTTGTGGGGAAGTTCCGGCCTATAATCCGGTCATTCGTGAAATGTTGCTTAGATAACAGTGTGACACATGTACGCATGTGCGGTGGGGCCCCGTCCTGCATAAAAATCATGGTGTCTAAAATGCCACGTTTCTGGAGTTCAGGTATCACGAAACATCTTAACATTGACTCTAAGCGAGCTGCAGTCTCAGTGCATGTAACAGGTCCAGCTGTCGACTGCTCTTCAAAGAAAAATGGTCCAATTATGAAACTAGCTATCATACAATTCCAAACAGTGACTTTAGGAGAATGCAATGGAACTGGGTAGATAACATGACTTATTTGTTTGACCCAAATCCTGCAGTTATGGGTGTTAAAATCGCCATTTAGGTAAAAATGGGCCTCATCTGTCCAGAAAATGCTCCATGGCCAATATTCGTCCATTTCAATCCGTGCAAGGAATTCCAAAGCGAAAGATCCCCTTGCAGCAGAATCGTTACGTTTAAGTTCTTGAACATGTTTGATTTTGCATGGGTAGAACTGCAGCACTTTACGGACAATTTTGTACACCGTACTCCATGGTTCGTCCATTCGACGGGTGACGGCACGTACGCTGCACGTACCGTGTGTGCTTTCCATTCTTGCTTCCTCTACTGCTAATGCAACAGCCTCCTCGGTTTCCACAGAAGCAGGTTTCCTTCCCATCCCAGGTGCAACAGATAACAAACCCGTGGCTTCAAACTTTGCCATCATTTTCCTCAATTCCGCCAAATTCTTTAGATTATCACCATAAACAGTGCTTTTGATATAACCGCGGTGTCATTGGTCCTTGGCGTATTCCTCTTACTGAACGATACCTTTGCAAAGCACGCCGTTCATTGCTATCGCATTCATAATAACATTTAACGAGAAAAGCACGGTCTTACAAGGTTAGAGACATTGTCGATTCGTAACAATGAGAACTCTGAGGAAAAGGCTCACTTTTATCAGGAAAATCAAATGACGTGTAAAGCGCATCTGCATAAATCATTTGCTTCTTCCTGCCGTAAGCCAATTACAAGCCATTGCGGTTTTGCATAACCCCACAAACAGTTTCGTTTTAGAAACGGTTAAAAACGTTTTAAACCGATATCTTCATGTCTTAGGGACGAATTCATGCTTCAAAGTTCACAAATTAGCTATCTGTAAGAAAGCGATTTCCGGAATGCGCAATCTTTAAACGGTAATTTTGTTCAGGTAAATGTTTCTTAAGGTTATACAAAATGTTAAACCCGTGTAACAAAAGGTTAAGTTAGATTCCGACCCTTATTTTGTTTAACAATATTGCATACAGCGCCATTTCCTACCTGGTGGTGAGTTTTTGAACTTTATTTTTGGCGGAAAAGAATTTTCCATGACCTCCTTTAAACTATTACCATATTTGATAATATTTGATACAGTAGTTTTCTTTTTATGACCATTTGAAAGTGGAAATTTAATTATAACCACCCTGTATATATATATATATATATATATATATATATACACTAGTTGTCAAAAATTAAGGAAAAATCACAAAAAGAGGGATAACACGTTCAAAACTAGGCCAATCTGTTTAAAATATGAATATGTTGCTAAGTAAAAGGTACTGAACAATACTACATTATGCAAAATAGTGGCGCTGCAGTCTTAATACGTCATTTGCGAGGTGCATAAAAGTGCATGTCTCAGAGCAAGGCGGGAATTGTCGCTGCGAGGCTGAGATTAGACATCTGGCATGGCCAAATTGTAACAATGTCCTCCAGGCATCATTTGACTGAAGAACTACGATGGCGAGCTACTGGGAGACTAGAGGCAGGACAAAGTCATACAGAAGTGGCCAGATGGGTAAATGTGACTCCGTCTGTGGTTCATAGACTTTGGCAACGATTTCTAACCACAGATTCGGCATCGAGGAGGTTCAGCCAAGGACGGCCATACGCTACGACGAGGGCCGATGGCCGATATTTGTCCTTATGCTCACGAAGAAATAGAACCGGAACTCCGTCTGAACTCACTCCCCCCTTGCTGCAAGCTCCGGAAGGTTGGTATCAACGTCAACCATGCGTAGAAGGTTTCACGAAGGTGATCTTATTGCGAGGCGACCAGCCATTTTCGTCACTCTCACGTCACGCCATATGCGGGAACGTATGCAGTGGGCAGTCAACATGTCCACTGGACTCGTGCTCAATGGAGAGCTGTTCTCTTTACGGATGAGTCCAGGTTTAGCCTCCAAAGCGATAGTAGGCGTATTTTGATTTGGAGAGAACCTGGAACTCGTTTTCATCCATCACACATCCGTGAAAGAGATGCATACGGATCAGCCAGTGTCTGTGTTTGGGGTGGTGTCTCTTTGGGTGGACGCACAGATCTTCATGTCTTTCCCTGTGGAAATGTGAATGCTCACATCTATAGAGATGACATCCTTGAGGCTTATGTGCGCCCTTATGCCGGGGCAATAGATGATGCTTTCGTGCTACAGGACGATAACGCGAGACCGCACAGGGCTCTCATAGTGGATGCTTATCTTAAACAGGAAACAATTCAGCGCATGGAGTGGTCATCTCGATCACCGGACCTGAATCCTATCGAGCATGTTTGGGACGCTTTAGGACGACATATAGCTGTTCTCAATCCTCCTCCTAGGACCCTTGCCACGCTTTCAACTGCTTTGCAAGAGCAATGGCTCCAATTTCCTACCGAACTCATAGACTGCATAATTGACATCATCACTCATCGCCGTATGTGCTGTATTGCTTCTCGGGGGGATCATACACCATATTAAAGGTACTTTTCCTATACCAAACTGACATATCCGATTTGTTCATTGTATACATATGCTAGTTTCTATAACACCATAATTGTCTGGCGATTTCTCTTATGCTATTTTATACCTACCTATATGTTGTATAATGTGTATAAGTTTCAATAAATTCTACGCCTAACTTTTTGAGTAATCGCTATTTTTGTGACTTTTCCTTAATTTTTGATAACCAGTGTATATATATATATATATATATATGTATATATATATATATACATATATATATATATATATATATATATATATATATATATATATATATATATATATATATATATATATATATATATATATATATATATAAATATATATATATATGTATATATATATATATATATATATATATATATATATATATATATATATATATATATATATATATACATATATATATATATATATATACAGTATAAGTAATCAATAATTGTAATATATAATTGTATTGTGTTCAACGAGCCCTTGAAAACGATAAAGAGAAATTAAATCTTGTTTTGTTTATAGTTTTGTTTTTTATCTTACGTATAGTTCTGTGCTTAGATGGCAAAATGTTATAAGAAACTTTTCTTGAAAAAATTTTGCTTTTCACATATCGGATTCTCGTTCGCGATATTTTCTATTTACTGTAACTACTGTAAGTAATAGCCAACTATTTTTCTGAAACATTGGTACCATGTGCGCTCATGTAAACAATTTACTGATTTTTCATGACATATTGAACTTAGAATTGCTGTCACGTAAATTTCTTATAAGATTTTGCCATTTGATCACAGAGTTAATAAAAGAAACATGCCTTTCAGTTTAAAAAGGTTAAAGAAAAGGTCCAGGTTCGGAAAAGAAGGTTAAAGATGGTGAAATTAATTTTCGCATAAAAAGTATCTTTCGACACGTCTATAAAGAAATCTTATCCATTGGCTAAGAACAGTTTGAGAAAGTATTGCGAAAACTCAAGGCCCTTTTCGATTTTATCATAGCCTTGACTAGAATTTTTCATATGTAGATGTTGTGTTAGTGCAATTTTTATCTTTTCGATGTTTTTTGCTGTTCGGTATATTACATACGAATAGAAAGTATGGATTTTATTATTTTATGCATTTACTATTTGAAGACGTTTTCTTGCTTATCTGTCATGTAGTTTGCTACTGAACAATTTTATTTTAATTTACATAAATTTGTTGATACCTTCCTAATGCCCCTTAAATGCCCCATAAATTTGTTGTTCCTAATGTCCCCTAACCGGAAGTTCCAGACCAAGTCCATAAAGGCTTTGGGCTGAGTACTGTGGCTCCGGGTTATAAATAGCAGCACAAGGATCGGAGACCGACTTGGCTAGGTGCATCACGATTTTGAACCAGCACCTCCAAGGGCGACATCTGAGGATTCTTACCTTCTCCACCCACTGACCTCATATAGGAACTTTCCGGTCTACGGATTTCACGCGCCCATATTCGGCTAAGACATGAAGGTATTTCACTGCGCTTGTCGGGATTCGATCCGAGCACTCAGTACCAAACGCCGACGCGCTACCGATAGGCTACCTCGGACCCTGTTGATATCTTAACCTTCAGCTTTTGGGGCCCATTTTTCCGATTCTCTCTCTAGAACAGGAAATTTCCTACTCTCAGTACCGAAAGCCAACGCGTAACCGATAGGCTACCTCGGACCCTGTTGATATATTAACCTTCAGCTTATGGGTCCCATTTTTCCGATTCCCTCTCTAGAACAGGAAATTTCCTACTCTCAGTACCGAAAGCCGACGAGTAACCGATAGGCTACCTCGGACCCTGTTGATTTCTTAACCTTCAGCTTACGGGCAGTGTTGCCAACCTTTACGGAGCGCTTCCCACTAGCGCCATCTCGGAATCCCCCTGTTTTCCCCTAACACCATATTGAGATCACCCTAGACCAGCGGTTCCCAACCGGTGAGTCGCGAAAGGGTTACAAGTGGGTCGCGACTCGATCCTAAAACTATCAGAAACCATCGAATAAACCATCAAAAAAGATAAGAAAAATCGAAACTTACTTAAAAACAGCAATTTTATATATTGATAGATTGTGATAACAATTTTCTTAACTGTAATTATATCAAAGCTGTATGATTTTTTTTTGCCTGAAAAATTAAAATGGGCTTTGTGTACTTTTATAATTGTAGTTTTTATCTTCACCTAGGAACACTTGTTAGTGAGTATGAAACCATTTGTTGCATATATTGCAAACATACATCTATTGTTAAATAAATAACTGTTTTGCTACATAGTGCTTATATTTTGTCAACCATTTTCAAATCAGAACACAAATTGTTTATCAATAATCAAACTGTATCTTCAAAAGAGCATATATATATATATATATATATATATATATTTGCAATATTTGATGGTAAATTATATGTACATAAGGAAGGAATACGATACAAATAAGGTTTTTTACTCCACCATGGACCGATGGACCGTGGAGGTATTCCGATAAGGAAAGGTGGGTCGCTGAAAAAGATTAATAACCCCTGCCCTAGACTTTCCTAAAAGAAATTCTGGTTCCAAATAGGCATCCTGCTTGAGAGAAAAATTGAAATAAATAGAAAATATACACACATAATGAAATGGAGGTTTATTTACATTTGACATATTATGTATGGAACTTATAATCTAATAAAAAAACGCGTCTCGATTGTACAAATATTAAAAAATGCTTTCCCCACAAAATGCCCCTAAAAAAATGGGGCCTCTAAAAACACCCCTTTTTCTCTAACTTACCCCCAAATTTAGGGGGAAAAACCCCAAGTTGGCAACACTGCTTACGGGGTCCATTTTTCCGATTCCCTCTCTAGAACAGGAAATTTCCTACTCTCAGTACCGAAAGCCGACGCGTAACCGATAGGCTCAACCTCGTACCCTGTTGATTTCTTAACCTTCATCTTACGGGGTCCATTTTTCCGATTCCCTCTCTAGAACAGGAAATTTCCTACTCTCAGTACCGAAAGCCGACGCGTAACCGATAGGCTCAACCTCGTACCCTGTTGATTTCTTAACCTTCATCTTACGGGGTTCATTTTTCCGATTCCCTCTCTAGAACAGGAAATTTCCTACTCTCAGTAACGAAAGCTGACGCGTAACCGATAGGCTACCTCGGACCTTGTTGATATCTTAACCTTCAGCTTACGGGGCCCATTTTTCCGCTTCCCTCTCTAGAACGGGAAATTTCCTACCCCCTTTGTAAGAACGTCCATTAAGGGGGTTTATATATATATAAATAATTATATATAAATAAGTGTAAGTATATATATAGGTATATTATGTATATATACATATACTACATATATATATTCATTCTTGGGTCTGTATTCTTGGGATACATGCTATCCCACCCCGTAAGGATAAGGTTAAAAATTGCAAACACTCTAAGTCGGTGCATCAGTTGATCTCGTAGATCCTCCTTCCCAATGGAAAATTATGGGTAATTTTCCTCTCTGAATTTCTTTGATCACTGATTAACAAATGCAGATCTCTTAATTCCATTTCCTGCATTTGGAAATAAATCTTCAAATACGATGTTCGTGTCTTTTAGTAATCGCGATATTTGAATTTAGCTTTTTCAAAACCCGTTTCGTTTTAATTTTGTACTAAAAGACATAAGTACTTTAATATCCTGTAAAACAATAAATCAATGAAAATTTGAAATTTTTTAAATAATAAATAATAAATTTCAAATAATTAAAATTACTGCTTTAAAATTCATTCATCTAATATTACAAAATAAACATTCATAAAAATGGCAGAACAGGAAAATTCCGAGCTCTGTTTGCAAGGCATTCCACGTATTATTTATTAAGTTGCTGTGTACTAACCCTATTGGATGGATTCGCTCACTCAATGTTAACCTATGGAGAAAATGTGTCCAAGGATTGCCGACTTGGATTGGAAGATTTTTTTAAAATTGTACTCCGTAATAGAGAAAAAAAATTTGACACCTTGGGACACTTTTTTGTTTTTAGAAAAAAATGCAAATAATATTTTAAAATTTATATTAGTTGGGGGAAAATCTGGTCTAGTGTGTTTCAAATTCTCATAAATTTCTTTGGTAGACGAAATTTATAAAATGAAACCTGTTGCAAGGTGCAGAAAAGCCCAGGCTATCTGAAAATACCATCTTTAATGGATTGTCGGTATTTATATAGCTGTAAATAGTACACACATTTCCTCCATAGGTTAACATTAAAGCCGTCCGCACACGGATCGACTCAAAGGAAACTCAACTCGTTAGCGACTGAAATTGCTTATCGGTTGCAAACTCGTTAGTGATGCGGTTCCGCACACGGGCCGACTCAAAAGTGATTCAAATCAATAGTTTGCGACCTGTCATGGAAGGAAGAACATCATTATTCCGGGCATTATTTTTAGTTAAATTATTATCAGAAATTAATTTATTTTAAATAATCGGCACAATAGATTGTCTTTGATCAATCGTTTAAAAATGGACTGTATATATGGGAGCACATATTCCATACAACAAAAAACGTTAGAATTTCATTTCATCGCTAGGCAGAAGTCACGTGACTCGTGTACGTCATTTGGCAGCTTGCCAAAAGAGCGGCTGTAACATAGATTGCGTAATAACACGCACAACGCAAGAGAAACTGGCGACTGAAGTTGCTAGCGACTCGACACGTTGAGTTGCCTGCGACTGATTACAAACGCGTTGCTGACGGGTTTGTAACCAGTTGCGCCATGTGCGTGGCTCCATTCAATTACATAGGTTACGACTCATCACGGACTTGTTTGTGATTGGAGTCGGTTATCAGTTTCTTTTGAGTTGCTCCGTGTGCGGACGGCCTAAGGTCAGCGAATCCATTAAAGTTAGTACACAGCAGCCTTAACATACGCGACTGATACTCAAATTTCATTATAAATTGTTGAGTTTCTATAACCTTCAATTTTAGAGAGACTTGCATGTTAGATTTTTTTTTATTCAAACTGATTTAAAAATAAGAGCCTGTTTCCGGTTTGAATGAACTTCAGTTAACAGCGCGACTGATACGCTGTTATCAGCATAAATTGTTGAGTTTCCATAACTTTCAGTTTCAGAGATACTTATACGTTAGACATACTTTTATCCAACTTATTGGCCGTTCCTTAATAGCCTAATTTTTATCAGTTTTGAAGTCAATAGACCATTATCAAGTGTCCCAAATCTTAGAAATATATTTCTCTTAAAAATGCTTGAGAACTTTAGGTTTTATTTCTAATAAGTTTAAACCGGTTTAAGGAAAACGAACTCAACATCAAATATTTGATTCAGACTTAAAATTCAAAAGCCAATTACAGAACGATTATCAGTAATCTTAAAAGAGTTGAAGCAGATTTTAGTAATTTGAATGGAGTTTTGATTGACAGCCTGAATTTTCTCCGCTATAATACTTTTAACTTTTATCTAGCGTAATAACTTTTAGAACGAAAACCCATTAATTTCTCTGTAAAAACCTTTGCTTCCAGAAGTATAATTGATAGTCTCTTTTATCTCTCTAGATTTTATCCCCCTGAATTTGCATATTATTTGTTTTCCCAGCATGAAATTAAGCATACATTATGCACTTCGGAAACAAAATAATGTGATCCAGTTAGCTTAAGAAAAAAGGTTACACAGTCAAGGTTACAGATTGCTAATCATTTTAATCTGATTAAAAAAAAGTCACCCATTAATTTCGTACATTGCAAGAACGCTGAGATTAACGAGTTCTCGCTACAAATGAGAATTTTGCCCAATTCTCTAGAGATAAATTTATTTAAAGTCGAAGAGGTATACAAACATAGACCTCGGCAGAAAACTTGTTTTATCGGTCTCATTACCAGAGAGGGGCAGTATACAATGTACGTGCATAATATTCTGTTACATATTGTTTGCATTTTGTGTCTTAGGGTTCTATAAACGTTGTATAAAATTGCCACAAATCAATTAAGATTTAAATATACAGTGGCTCCCAAAAGTGTTCGTACACATACGATTTTCAATGAAATAGGGGTCTATCCATTGATTAAAATGAATATTTCAGAATGGGTATTTAATAATAAGATCTATAATCGATTCTTAACAAAATTACATGAAATATTTTGAAAACATAGTAAAACTTTATTTTTAAGAAACCAATAATCCAAAAGTAACAAAAACTTTATCTCACAAAAGTCATCGTACACTTGTAAAAAATCTCTACATATTAGTAAATATTCTAATTTTTCGTTAAATTAATATTTAGTAGGATATCCTTTAGCATCCACAACAGCTTTTAAACGTCTGGGACTAGATTGCTTTAGTTCTTTTGTAATTTTTGCATCAATGTTCATTCATTCTTCCATCATAATTGTTTTTAGTTCGCTTTTCGTGTGAATGTCGTGTTTTCGTACTCGAACCTCCAGTTCACTCCAGATATGTTCTATTGGGTTTAAATCTGGCGACTGAGGTGGTGTTTTCAAAACTTGTGGATAATTATAGAGACACCAGATACGAACGTTGAGAGCCGTGTGCTTAGGATCGTTATCTTGATAAAAAACAAAGTAAATTTTGAGCTGATAATTTTAAATTGTCTCTTAAAATATTTATAAAAATAGCATGATTCATTATGCCATAAATAAATACCAAATTTCCTAGTCCAGATGCAGACATGCACCCCCACACAAGGATACCTCCACCGGCATGCTTAACTGTTCCTAAAAGTTCTTGGGATTAAGTTCCTCATTTTTTTCTTCTGCATACAATTATACGTCCATCAGCACCAAAAATGTTCATCGGCAAATAAGACATTATTCCAATAGGTTTGGGGCTTATTTATCATTGATAGTGCGAAGGGAAACCTAAACTTTCTGTTTTTCTCACTCACAAAAAATTTTCTATGGGCAGAACGCCCATGTAATCCAGTTGTTCTGAGAACTCGTCAAAAAATTTCAGGTGACATTGAAGTAGAAAATGTTTCATTGAATTCTGCAGAAACTTCTACAGCACTCAAACGTAAATTTTTCACAAATTTTCTAATTATAAATCTCTGATCACGTTTTGTTAACTTTGCCGGACGGCCTTTTCTTACCTTGTTTTCGATCCAATTTTCTTCTTTAAAGCGTTTTTTTCACATACTGCACAGTAGAATGGGATAAATTAAGTAATTTAGCAATATTCTGAACAGATTTACCACTACTATGATGAAAAATAATAAATTTTCGAATGCTGTTTGTTGTTTCTTTGCGACTACGAGCCATTTTTAAATAATAAATAGAATATTACGGAGTAGACAAGCAAAAATTAAAGATAAACGATATTTTAAATGCCACCACAATTCAAAAATAAAAATAAAGCGCCAGACGATAATTTTAATTATGAATTTATCCAAAATATTTCAGTGTACGATGACTTTTGTGAGATAAAGGTTTTGTTACTTTTTGATTACTGGTTTCTTAAAAATAAAGTTTTACTATGTTTTCAAAATATTTCATGTAGTTTTGTTAAGAATAGATTATAGATCTTATTATTAAATAAGCATTCTGAAATATTCATTTTAATTAATGGATAGACCCCTATTTCAATGAAACTCGTAAGTGTACGAACACTTTTGGGAGCCACTGTATATGTTTAAAATGAAATTGTTTGAGGCTCCTAATCCTGGAGTATCGTACTTATATAAATTAATCCATATCCAACTAGGAATGACTAATGCATTGCAGGTCTAAAAAGCAATGGAATTAAGGAAGTGTTTCCATATTGCGTAGGACGACAAAGCTCTTGAGCTGATGGTGTGTAGTAAAAGGATTTTGGGAAGATACACAAACAAAATTGAATGAAACAATGAACTTCGTGTTTTGTTGAGTTTTGTAAGTACAAAAAGGCACGTATACTTGACACGCAGTATCTGGAAGGCCTCTTGGATACGACGCCACCTGTGGATCGTGACATATTGCGAACAGCAATAGCTACTAGATTTACTGAGTTCTATAGAATGACACTTCGTATCCTCTACACCAGTGCTCCCCAACCTTTTTATCGCCGCGGACCGGTCAACGTTTGATAATTTTACAGCGGGCCGCTAAGGCGGGAACGTTGATTGTTTATATTTTAGATTGTTTTGATTTAATAATTTAAATTTAATTCTATTTAAACATGCCTTCAAAATAAAATACAGTTACACCAAAAAATGAATATAAAGTGATTTAACATTTTAACTCACTAGAACGCAAAATCAATGATAACCCTGAGCTTTTTTCTTTGCAACGAGACAGTTCCATCTGAGGGTAATAGCAGACAATGATACCCGAAGTGTGTTGCTTTATGTCCAGTTTATTCCGTTGTTTTGTTTTAGTTGCTGTCACTGCAGAAAACCCCGCTTTACATAGATAGGTTGTCGGAAATGGAATAGGGATTTAAGTGCTGTAGTGGCAATCTCAGGGTATTCCGCCATGACTTTAATCCAGAACACCGGCAGAGTTGTTGCCTCGAACGTAGTTTTAAGGCTGCCGTCATTTGTAATCTTCAGCAGTTGATCTTCTTCTTGCACAGACATGCTAGATTCGCCTGATTTGTTAACAAATGGGTCGCGGATCATTCCTTACCAGTTCGTGGGTCTTTTGTGGTTGGGAAGTAGCGCTCGAACTCTTTTAAAAGCAAAGACAAGTGATAGTGCACCAACTGGGAGAATAAATGTTCAAGCTCAGTCTCGCCTAAAATCACCACCAATGTCTGAAACATGTCCAAATTGCCTCTGTTCACGCGCCGTCCCCACAACTCCAGTTTGGTTTTAAATGCAGCTACTTTGTTTGCCAACTTAAAAACCAGTTGTCATTTTCCCTTGAAGGCACGTATTGAGTTCATTCAGCAGGCTGAATATGTCACACAGTTAAGCCAGTTTTTTGACCCATACCTTGTCACTGCAATGTGCTGCTAGCAGTGACTTCTTTTCTGAGAGAAATCTTTGCAATGGCTCTCGTAATTCAAAGACTCTGATTAGCGATTTTCCTCTGGATAACCATCTTATTTCTGTGTATAAGATAAGGCACATGTACTCTGCGTCCATCTCCTCACAAAGCTGCTCAAAGAGGCGCGAGTTAAGGGCGTATGCTTTGGTGTGGTTAATAACTTTAACGACATCAATCAATACGCTGTTAAGTTCCAGTTACATTTTTCGGCTTGCCAGTATTTCACTGTGCATGAGACAACGCGTAGATTCACTCTCAGGTGCAACCTCCTTAATCCGAGCAGTTAAACCAGAGAGTCGTCCGGTCATGGCAGCAGCTCCGTCTGTGTATATGCCGACACAAAAGGACCATTTTAGTTGTCCTGATATATAACCATCCAGTGACTTGAACAGTTCTGCTTCTGTGGTGTTGGTTGGCAAAGATAGTGTATATAGACATAACAAATCCTCATGCACATCCTACTGATATAGATATCGCACATAAACAAGTATTATTGCCTTTTTGCCAATATCTGTAGATTCCTCAACCTGGAGTGCGTACCACGGCGATGTATTAATCCTCTCCAACAATTGTGTCTCAATGTCTTCGGCTATTTCCTCAATGCACCTAGTCACAGTGCTAGCCGACAAAAGCACGTGTGCTATCTTTTCCACAGCAGCCTCTCCTAGAAGGCTGCTGTGGAAGGCTGCTGTGGTGCAGCCTCACGGAAAATGTCTTCAGTGGAGGGCAAGATCGATTCTTCACCGACAGTGAATGACTTTTTAGCCTTAGCAATACGGTTAGCCACCAAATATGATGCTCTCAGTGCATTCTCCTTTATTGATGTTGTGGACCTCATAAATTACTTCTGTCCTTCGTTTTCCCGTTTTTTTCTTTCAAAATACTCCAGGGGCTTGTCTTATAATCCAGGTTGCTTGTCGTTCAAGTGGCAAAGCAGTTTTGAAAGTTTCATTGCCTCATCAGAGAGCTGGTCGCCGCAAACTATGCAGAGTGGTTTTGGTGTGTGGGAATCACCTATCCCGATAAATCCATATTTCAAGTAGGACTCATAGTATTGTCTGTTAAAAGTTACATGTTTCTTTGATGTTGAAGGCTCATATTCTGTCTCTTCACTTGGTCTTTTCTTTTTCCTAAGAAAACTTTCTAACGACGTCTATTTCGTACTCATTTTTGCTTATTTGTGGGTTAAATTTGAGCAGACACAATATGCAGGTACACCAAGCACTGTTAAACATGAGAAAGTACCGATGAACAGAGATAAGAGCGAGACACACCTTTTCTTTACCAAAGCTATAACGCCACTGCCACTTGCAGCCGCTCAGCTCCAGACACAGGCGGCTAGACTCTGCTCCGGGACAAATCTGATTGGTTGCTGAGACATGACGTAAAATACATCATAAGCACCCAAAACGCATGCGTGAGCCTGCCGAACGCATGGTTGCATGGCCGAACGCGATTTCTCGTATTTACGTTTACAGTAATGTTTTTGTTTTATTACTGATGCGTTCCAGTTATTTGAAATTTGTAATATTCGATAATGTTGATATTATTATAATTTTGATGTATAAATGACGTTACGTTTATTTATTGTTCAATAAAAAACTCGTTTTATTTATTTATTTATTTGTTTCGTTTTTTTTTTCTTTCAGGAAAGTGCTTTTATTTTCAATTTTATGACTGAAATTTTAATTCATAATCTTGAAATGTTTAATAAACAATAAACTAATTTAAAATAGTTACAAGATTTCTTCTGTTACAAAGGTATAAATTAGCACAAACCCAACAAAGTCGCACAAACCCGAGAAAAACTCACCACGGTAAATAAAAGGGAAATAATTTAATGTTCCTTGGGCGGTCCGGTACCATTTGATCCACGGACTGGGGATTGGGGACCACTGCTCCACACCATTGAACGTTTCCACCAGCAAGAAGTAACAACTGGCAAGAGACGGGGCTCTTGACTCCTTGGCCCTTATGACATCCTTAATCATCGTCATTAGCAAAAACTCCGTTCTCATAGGTGCCCGTCCCAAGAGCTGTAGCGAGCGTTCGAATAGAGCAGTGGTTCCCAACCGGTGGTCCGCGAGAGCATCGGGAGTGGTCCGGCACCACATATAAAAAAGTTGCCAAATAAATGTGGATTTTGAAAGCAATGTTCGTTGAACTAGATGGACCGAATATCTCCGATGACTATCAGGCGTTGAATTAAAATTCCTTAAAAGTTTGAAATAATTATTTTATTATTAGAATATGATATGTTAGAATGTGAATACGTTAATCCTGTATCCCTTTTGCCTGAGGGATAGTCTATACCCCCATACTCCCCGGAAGGTTCTCCTCCTGAAGGCGGAGGGGGGGGGGCACATGGTTCAATTTTTGGGTTAGTGGTCAGCAGACTTCTACGGGTTGGGAACCACTGGAATAGAATATCGTGTTTAGCTACTAATCTCTCTCGTATTCTCTGTATTCGTATTTGGAAAAATTCTGGTGAACCTTGTACTCCAGATTAGTCAGCGAAAGATCCTCTGCAAATTCCTCTGAACTCGCGATAAGGAGAGTTATCATATCCCATACCTATTCCCATCTCTAAACGGCAGCCCGACCTGTCAGCGATTCGTCGATGGGATCGTATAACCTATCACACTATCGTTTCTGCCAAGATTTTCCTCAATTTTGGAAGCTTTTTGTCATATAGAGCAGGGGTAGCCAACTTTTGTGTACATAAGATCTACTTTTTATCTTAAAAATGTGTTGCGATCGACTTGTTGTCATAGGTGTAGTCTAAGTGGGGAGGGGGAGGTGTGAAATTCATACTATATTTTTACACTGTGTTTCATTACGAGGTGCACTCTCGCGAGCTATGGGTGTATGAGCAAAATATATGTTCAAACATATGTATTATCTACGTGATAAACAACTTTCATAACGGGCCAAAGAAGTCACGTCCAGGGGAATTAAAACAACATGAGTAATTATTGACAATATTAGTTCAAATTAGCTACAGATAAAGACAGATTTAGAATTTATTACGTTAATATTAATGGGAAGACGGAGTTTGCATGTCCCTAACCAAGGAATCATAATTAGGTGTATATCAATGGCAATTTTCTTATGCTTGGAAAGCACGGATGCCATGGTATACGTTCGGTCTCAGACTGAATTACAGTCCCCGTCTAGTGCAGTGTAAACAGAACCCTTACTGCCGCCCTAACTAGGGTCCTAAATTAGTGCTCCATTTATCACGTAGTCTAATCGGTTTCTAAGTTAAGACATCGCGAGCGAGCGACCAAAATTGGCTTCGTGATCGACCGGTCGATCGCGATCGACTTGTTGGCCACCCCTGATATAGAGGTTCATTGCAAATGATTCTAATGTTGAAGAGAGGCCTCATATTCTATATTTGATTCCATCTCTAAACGTCAGCTTGACCTATCGATCATGCATCGATGGTATCTCATGGCTCATCACTTTGTCTCTGCTAATATAATTACTCCAATTCAGTGGCCCTTTGAAATTACGGGGAGTCCTCATATTCTATATTCGTTACTGTCTCTAAATGGTAGCCTGGCCTGTCAGAGATACATCCATGTGATCTTACGACCCAGAACACTGATTTTTTTTTCGCGACTACCAGTGTCACATATATGTCAGAATAACGTATCTCACATAGAAGTGATACTCACAGGCAGCGTCATCCAGAAGTTGGAAAATTTCCCTGTCCATCTGTTTTTTCCAGACCTCTCTTTAACCCTTCAGTGGGTGCGCCCTTGTACAAAGTGCAACATTTTCGTAATTTTGAATGGTTTGATTTTTTACAAGTAAGGTTTGAATGTTCTAAGCAGTTTCTATTTATAGCTACACCCTTTCTAATGCAGGTCCGATTTTCTGACCCTTGCATTCCTTTCCATTCATTGTTAGTCGTGATTTAAACACGGTAAACCAGCGATTATACTGGATTGCAATACGACAAAATTATGAGTTGATATCGTAGATCAAATGTGCAGCTATTACACGGTATTCCTCATATCATGAAGATGGACAATCTCATTGGTTTTTAGGTTTTTGGACATAATAGGAATCGATTCTCAAGTTGTCCTTAGATGCATTAAACCACACAGTTTTGAAATAAGGTGATTGTATCTGCATTCTTCGGCATTTAATTCTAAATACATCTCAATATTATCAACATTTTATATCTTGTCATAAAACGCAAAAGTATTATTTTCAATTTGAAAACAGAAAGTTTATTACGCAAGGAATAATAAAGGTTAAAAGAGACGTTGTACTTTATGCAACGCGCGCCTGCTGTTGTTCCAAAAATTGGCCCGTCCGCTGAAGGGTTAATCAAGCATGTGTTCGTCATTTCAAACCATAGATTCGACCATAATGCAGTGGCGGATCATCGCACAGGCGCAAGAAACGCGCTTGGTGCCCCCGATTGTCAGGGGCCTCCGAAAGTTAGCAGCTTCAAGAAGAAATACATTGTACGAACATCAGGCATAGATATCTTCCTCTGCACAATTTGCTGTTCAAACGATCAACAGCGTAGTTCAAGTTTTTACTACCTAATGATTGACCAATGAAATTTCCTTTTCGACAGTGAAAAAAAAATGTTATACAATAAATAATATTTATTAATATTACTTAGGACCAGGGGGCTTCAAAACGAGATTGCGCTTGGGGACCTCGAAATGCTTCATCCGTCAATGCCGTAATTCATTTTAAACGAAGTAGAGGAAGAAATGCAAACAGTTGGTTAAGGTTGTTCTGTACTAACCCCATTGGATTCGCTCACCTCAATGTTAACCTACGGAGGAAATGTGTCTACTATTGACAGCTCCATAAATGCTGATAATCCAATAAAAATGGTATTTTCGAATAGCCTGAACTTTTCTGCATCTTACAGCAGGATTCATTTTATAAACTGCGCGCACCAAAGGAATTGATGAGCGTTTAAAACACATTATACTATATTTTTCCCCAAATCATTTAAATTAAAAAATATAATTTGCAATTTTTTAAACGAAAAATGCCCCAAGGTGTAAAATTTCTTTCTCTATTACGGAGTGCAATTTAAAAAATATCTTTCAATCCAATTCGGCAATCCATGGACACATTTTCTCCATCGGTTAACACTGAGGTGAGCGAATCCAATAGGTTAGTACACAGCAGCCTGAACACCTTACTAAAGATGACGTCTGAGAAATGAAATGGCTGCTTTGAAGCAACCAATTGTTATAATTATAATTATTACAGAGGAACATCGATATATCGAGGCTCGAGGGGAACGAGAAATCTTCGAATTACCGAGAGTTTCGATATACTGAGGTTCGATTTAATAATAACAAGGGAGTGCATGGTAGGTTCAAGGGGAATGCAAAAACTTCGATTTATCAAGGAATTCGATTATATCGAGGTTCGATATATCAAGGCTGCACTGTATTACTTTTGTTGTTATTAACTTTTCCTTAAGTGTGTTTTCAGAATGTTCTGGCTTCGAAAGTTTAATCAGTACTTGTAAATAAGGAAATAGGGAACAAGCAGCATGAAATGTTAGGCGAATAAATTAAATTTAAAAATATACAGAAATGCCAGTTTCAATGGAAAATGGGACAGTATTGCCAATTTATCAACATCTTTTGGATGTTATGCGGCTAAGTTTTTAAGAAATTTGCATGAAAGGGAAACACCTTAAATTAGTCCCAAATTTAATTTGCATGCAATTTGTCAATAAAGAAAAATTATGCAACATTTCTCTTTTCTAGCGTAGGATTACGTTCCTCCATAACGATCCTCCTGAAAGCAAAATTTCAGATGTCCTGCGTTGCGAGTTATAATTTTGGCAGCGCGCCAAACCCAGTCTGTATCGCTTGGGCAAGCATTAAACAGTTAAACAGAAAAGTACCAAAATGCGTCAAAAATTTGACTTACATATATATATATACCAGGTGGTTATAATTAAACTTCCCCAATAAACGGCATCCTACAGCGCAAACGGGTGAACGGAATGCAACGAAATTTCGTAATATGGGCTATACACGAGACGCGCTCACGGAATTTCGAAAAAAAAATTTTAGTTCCAAAATGTGCACTAGAGGGCGCCTTTTCTGGAAAACATAAAATTTAACAAAATAAACAGCCAAAACGGAATACATAAACAATTTGAACATTTATTGACTAGTTTTTGATCACCTTGTCATCGAACCACATTAAATAAAGGCAAGAAAATAAATAACATTGCGCCATTGCTGTTTGAGAGGGAAAAAAAAACCAGTTGAGTTTGCAGAAACAGAGGTACAGAGTACGACGAAATGTCACAAGAGGAGCAGTTGTAAATCGTGTTCAGGACAATGTACGGAAAGGTGCTCAATGTGACCACCGTCAGTCACCTGCAAAAGTTTCAAGCCGATGGACAGTGTATTCAACAGCAGATCGTAACTGATCAGTTGTGATGGCAAATGTTTGCAGGTGACGGACGGTGGTCACATTGAGCACCTTTCCCTACATCGTCCTGGACATGATTAACAACTGCTCCTCTTGTGTATTTCGTCCTAATCTGTTCTTGTTTCTACAAACTGAACTGTCTTTGTTTCTCCCTTACCTTTACTTAATGTGGTTCGATGACAAGGTGATCAGAAACTATTCAATAAATGTTAATATTGCTTCTATATTCCATTTTGGTCGTTTATTGTGTTAAATTTCATGTTTTTCTCGAAAAGGCGCCCTCTGGTGGACATTTTGGAACTAATTTTTTTTCCGAAATTCCGTGAGCGCATCTCGTGTATAGCCCATATACAAAATTTCGTTGCATTCCTTTCACCCGTTTGCTCTGTAGGATGCCGTTTATAGGGGAAGTTTAATTATAACCACCCGGTATATACATATGTAAGTCAAAAATTTGACTCCCTCAGACTATTATATATATATATATATATATATATAATAGTTCCGTAACTGACTGACTGACATACAACGCACAGACCAAACCGCTGGACCTAAAGGGCTGAAATTTTGCATGGCGGTTCTTCTTATAGTGTAGGGGTGCACTAAGAAAGATTTTTGAAAAATTATTCTTAGATTTTTTAAAATTAAATTTTTAGGCAGTTTTAGTAAATTTTTTTTAAAGTTTGCATTTAAAATAATAATTTGAGAGTTATAAAAGTTATATCACAAGAAAGATCATAAAAGTTCCTTTAAAATGAGATCTTTTTCAAATCTTTACCTCCATTTTGTGATTTTTGGTGAATTTTTAAATATTAATTTTTAGAATTTAATTTACTAAATGCTGATCACGTGATTTCTTTTTCTGGTACTTAAATTAATTTATCGTCACGTTCATAGCAACGAAATAGACAAAAGAATATTTTTTTTCTTGCTAATGCGGCAGACGATTGGAAATTATCCAAAAAATATTAATATACAGTAAAAGATATGTTCCTCAAACTGTACTATATTAACTGCACTATATTCTTTAGTATGTTCTATTAGATTTAATTTGAATATTTTCTTCTACATTATTTTGTCTATAAAAATACTCTTCCGTTTTTTTTATAAATATATTTTTTCGTTTTTTTACATCAATTGCATACATTGATCGTTGTATTTATTATAAATATATTTAAACATATTTTTGGCATTAATTGCATACATTGACCGTTGTATATAATTTGAATGTACTCCGTAGCGAAGTACGGGTATTCAGGTAGTATATATATATATATATATATATATATATATATATATATATATATATATATATATATATATATATATGTGTGTGTGTGTGTGTGTGTGTGTACATACAAAAGAGGCAAGCAACGATAAGTAATCCTACGTTAAAAACCCTCGGTCGTTTCGTTAGAAGAGACTACCTGAAAAATTATTTTGACATCTATATGGCTGCCCCACTAATAAATGTAAAATTAGCCAAAAATAAAGCATGACAATATTAGCATTATATCATATCTTTACGTCAACAAAATCTGATTTATAGAATATATGCATTCATAATTAATGGCCCTCAGACAATGCGCAGCTTTTCTCAGAAAACACCGTCAGTGTCTGTTCGTTGCCATACGTGGCGTGAGATAAAACAAATCATATTCCGTATCTCATTGTAAGCAAGGTAATAAAGCTTGTTGGGGGCCGAGTGAGCGGGCCATTAATTAAAAGTTCCCGATATGGACTTGGCAACGAGCAGTGTCCTAGGGGCCTTGTCGTTCATCAACGCCACGCGAGAGATCCGAATCCATTTTTCAGACGGGTGACTGGCAAAACGGCCTCGGAAAATGTCTTCGCACTTTGGAGTGGGTCGTGTCGGGCTCGAGACTGGTGTGGGCTTGAGTGACACGGGATGCAGATGACTCCCTGCATACTGATGACGAGGGTCGATGCAATATTAAGCGAACAGCAACAAGAGATGGGCAACACTCTGACAGGAGCGATAATCCCAGTTAAGGTTGCTAGGTAACCATGAATCAGCCAAGTTCCGATTTTGATATCAAGGAGACAATGCTCCGTCGTTGGTTGGCGATTAAGATTCTCCTCTAACTAATTTGGTTAAATGTAAATATGTGTGTATATATATATATATATATATATATATATATATATATATATATATATATTATATATATATATATATATATATATATATATATATACAGTCGAACCTCCATATATCGAAGTAGCAAATTGCCGGAAAAAAATTCGATATATAGAATTGAGCTTAGTTTTAACATAATTCTTAGTTTTAACATAATTGCCCCAAGGAGCAGTGAGTAGCTGCTCACTCTTTGATGTTTACAGAAATGATCTGATTTTGGCCCTGAGGACATTCGGAGTGGAGTGCCTTCTGTTTGCAGATGATCTGGTTATGTGGACCCAAGCTGCAAAGAAAAATGCAAAGCAAGAGACGGAAAAGCTCTTGAATAGAGCTCTTAGGGCTCTATCTGAATGGTGTGAAGATAATAACATGATAGTGAACCTTGGAAATTCTGCAGTGCAGACTTTTTCACTGATGCATCAAAACATCCGACCAAAGTTGGTTTACAGAGACCAAGAGTTGTTGCATACAGATAGATTATCATACCTGGGAGTTGTCTTTGACAATAGGTTAAGCTGGAAACTGCATATTGAAAGTGTGATCGAAAAGGTTGAAAAACGCCTATATATCCTTAAACGCCTGGCTGGTTGTCATTGGGGGTGGGCCCGCACTACATTGGAAAACACCTATAAAACATTTATTTTACCTGTTATCACTTATTGTTGTGAGGTTCTTATCTCTGCCCCAGAGAACCTGATCGATAAACTGGAATTAATACAAAACCAGGCCCTCAGGCTGATCGTTGGTGCAGTGAAGACTTCCCCCATCGATTCACTGCTACTCCTGACTAATACTAGACCCATTAAGTCAATTATCGAAGAGAGGGCTCTTATACTTTATGAAAAGTTAATCAGACTAAATGTACCGTTTTGGAACTGTTATGAAGATGTACCAAGACAGCTAAAGATCCAAAGTGGTTTTTTACAGAGAGTCCTAGAATTAAGAGCAGAGCTGGAACTTGATGATGGAATTTCCCAGGGTTTCTTGAGATCCCCTAACCCTGTGACCTATGTTGAAATAACTATCAGGCTGGACCTTGCCCAACCATTCCTTAAGAGCCAATTGCCTCAAAGCAGCTAAAAGATCCTTACACTTGAGACCATCCATAGCCTCTACCCTGAGCCTGAATGGTTACATATTTACTCCGATGGTTCTTTGACTGAACTCTCACCACTTGTCGGAGCAGGAATATATTCTTCTATCTTTTCCTTTTATGTGCTTGTTGGAAAACAAAAAACCGCCTTTGACGGGGAAGTTTTGGCTATCTATGTGGCACTGGAGCAACTTGTCCCCAGACACCTTTATAATAAGGTGGTTATCCTATCTGACTCCAAGGCTGCCATTCAGGCTATCGGAGCTAGGGAAATACCCATCTCTAAAAATATCCTAGATTGTCGGGTTCTTCTGGATAAGTTGAAGGCAAAGGGACGACAAATAACACTCCAATGGATTCCAGGACACTTTGATATCTATGGCAACGAACAGGCAGATATATTGGCTAAGAAGGGCATTCAAATATTACAACAGCCAAATACTTTTAACTCTTTCCATTCCATAAAACTTTATATCAAAAATCTAATGAGACAAAACTGGAAAGCATTGCTCACTTCTCGCATTTCTTCAAGAAGTTGGAGGAATACCTTGGGTCAAAACATTTCAGATAAGCCCCGTGAAAAGGCTGTTGCGGAATTCAGACTTACGGTAGGCCATGACTGTCTGGCGAACCACCTTCACCGAATTGGCATTTTTGCGAGTCCTAATTGCCCACTTTGTGGGAAAGATGAAATCATGGACAGGAACCATTTGTTGGGATGCTCGGCTCTGCATGGAGACTCCGAGGTAAAGCGATATTGGAGCGCACGATATCTGCTGATGGGACATTGACTTTTTTTCTCTTACTGTTCCTTTTTTTTATATTTCATGTTCCTTGCTAATCTTGTTAACTTGTAAGAGTTTGTCATTTTCCTTTGCCATTGGAAATAAACCTTTAGGTTGCAAATTTGGAAAAGGGGTCGTACTTTATTAACATGAGAATTTAGAATACGCGGTAAATGTAAATTTAGAGAAAGCCGGGATTTCTTGTTACATATATATATATATGTATATATATATATATATATATATATATATATATATATATATATATATATATATATATATATACAGTCGAACCCTGTTATAGCGAACCCGGTGTATAAAGAACTCCCGGATATAACGAACGAACATTTTGGTCCCGCCGTTTTCCTATTGTATTCAATGCTAATTTATCCTTTTATAGCGAACCTCCAAAATCTTAAGAATCGGCTATAACGAAAAATTTTTTTTAAATGTTTAAACTTTTTAAGAATGTCGAAGATACAGCGAATGTCCAAGAAGCAAAGAATGTTGAAGAAGAAGATAATGAAGATTTACCTATCTCGATGTGTATAGAAAAGCACAAAATTTCATCTTTCTCAGATTGTGGCATGCAATTGTTCGAAACATGTGATAATGAAGTCATTACATATGAAAATCCGACTGATGAAGATATTGTGGAAGAAATTAAAATGAATCATTCTGAAATCGAAGATTCTGCTTCTGATGCTGATGAAGAGGAGCACATCAATGACGAAATCTCCACCATCTCAGATGCTAGAGCAGCGATGCGTGTAATTACTAAGTTTTTGTCTACACATAACAAACAGTGGAAGAAAAGAGTGTTGGAGTCATTTGATGTATTGGACAAAGAATTCATAAAATGGTTTTGAAATTGGCATTACGTCAGCAGAAAATTACCGGTTATTTCTGTATCAAAACAGTGAGCAACAATTAAAGATAAAATCAATTTATTTCCATTTGTCTTCATTTTTAGTTAATTTAATTGGTATTGTGTCAGTTTAATGTAATCGATTTTAGTCAATTTAATTCATTAATGATCATTTCTAATAGATTTTATCATTCTTTCAATACATCATTATTGCATATACATAGCAACTAAGGAATTATACATTTTGTGAACTCTTAACATTTTTATTAATGGTTCGGATATAACGAACCACCGGATATAGCGAATAAAACCTTTGGTACCTTGAGGTTCGTTATAACGGGGTTCGACTGTAAATATATATATATATATATATATATATATATATATATATATGTATATATGTATATACATACATATATATATATATATATATATATATATATATATATATATATATATATATATATATATATATATTCATGTGTCTATATTCCCTTTATTCCCCCCCCCCATATATTGCATTCTCTCCTGTGAAATGAACGAGTATTCTTTGTACCCATTTAAAGTTTGGTGTAGGAAATCATGAAAGTACCGTGAAAATAAAAAAAACAATAATAAAAATATTTAAATTTAAAAATGGTGATAATTTTTTATACGCCCAAGAAGCAAATGACTAATGATGTAACTAATGGATTTTTTATTCATTTCGTAACGACCTGGGTTAGAATCCGAGTCGTCATATCTAGAAAATGGTGTTTAACTAATTGAATATCTTACTGGCTGCGAATGCTAATTTTTCAAAATTTCTTTCTTTAGAAGTAATATCTTTATGGTTTTAAGTTCTGTCTGGGTATTACGATTCCCTATGGATTAGCAAAAATATTCGTTAAATAAAATTTTTTTATTTTATTTACTGGAGTATGCAGCTTCTTGAAACGGACTTGGAAGGAGACTTAAAAGAACAGCTGTGCAGTTCTTCAGGAAAATTCCGCTGATTTATTTGACTCTGTTTATATCAAATAGTTTAATAATATTCTCGTTTATGATCTGTACAGAGACAAACACACCTACAGCTGTTTAGTACAAAGGAGAACTATATTTGATCGAGTCTACAGTGCCGTTTTCAATTTTTATTGGCTTTCAAAGAAGCCGCGCGTATTTGTTTGATGTGTTTTTATTTCTGTTTTTGTACTTTACCTTTATGTAAGCAATGTTTCATTATGTCCAAAAATAAAGCCAATAACTGTTTTAAAGTGTTGTGACGATGTATGGCTTTTGCTCATCCTGAAACCCTAAATATGGGTTTCAGGATGAGCAAAAGCAAAGAAATAAAAGAAAAAAACCTCGTGACGTCACAAATGCTCGCGTTTGAATGTGACTCCTCAGTAGAGTATATTTTTACCATGTTTTGATTAACTTGCTTTCTTGTGCGTTTGTTTGTGTGTGTGTTTGTCTAGTACAAATCTTGCAATCGATTTTCAACTAACTTCCCGACTAGCTAGACATTTGAAACTTTTAGAATAGCTCAGAACACGATGACAATGCATTTTTAAATACGTTTAGACATCTTTAAGCAGAATTAAATTAATTTTCAGTTATTTTCAGTTAATTTTATTTTGTAGACTGGTGCATCCATCTATTGGCCGGAAAGGGAACTAGTCAAATGCAACAAGTCAAACAAGTCAAATGCAAGTTAACTTCCAATTAACTTCATTTTTTTTCAAGTTGATGCGATAATTCGTCAAAAAATTTTTTAAAAAAGTATTTATTAATACATAGAATTGTCAAGTTTTTATGATTCAACAGAAAATTTAAAAACATGGTATATAAAAAGTCTTTTTATCTTGTAATTATTCTATTTCTAACATTTTATAATATCGGGTGGGCAGAAAGTCCGTATAAACTTTAAAAATTCATAAAAATCGGACAGGAAAAAAGAGACATCTATTTTGAGACAGGAAAAAAGAAATTCAAAAAAGAGCCAACAGGTGTTTTTAGCGCTGACTTACACAAGTCAAAGAAAAGATACGAAAATAACGAAAAGAATGCTTCTAAATCGTTTATTACAGCAGTAGGTGTTCAACATGACCCCCACCATAGGGGAAAAGGCATTGCAGGCTAGTCACAAATCCAGCAACGGCAGAGCGCAGCAGGCCCGGATGTATACATGACAGGACATCCGCGATCTCGTCGGATCGCGGAACCAACGGTAAACTGTTTGTGGATTAGGAGCGCACGTTCTCATAACCGCCTCATTTGTATATTTCCACAGAATTCGTTCGTACCAGCGCCACCTGTCGGCTGTTTTTTGAGTTATTTTTTTTTTCTTGTCTTAAAAAAATCCCGTGACCTAGCGATGCTAACCCTGCAAACCTTTTTATATTTTGGTTATTTTCTTGGTTTTTATGAATTTTTAAAGTTTATACGGACTTTTTGCCCTCCCGGTACACGTTTCCACTCTTCCACTTCTATGTTTCAGAGTGATGACGTCTCATTCGATCAGAGTATTTAGGAATAATTCGAGTAAAGAGGTGAAGCTAAGTTGTGAGCTAAGCACGCTGAGTTTTCCCGAATCAATCCGGTCACGTTGATTAGCTGATATTATCCGTTTCAGTGGCAAGCTGCTGATAAGCTGATTATGTGACAGAGAGAAAGAGGGGATAATCACCAGAGTTGACTCGAGCGGAGTTGTGCTACTAAGATTGAATGCGAAAGAAACTTTGTTATTGGAGTAATGTGAATGTAAGGAAGCTGCCAGTTATTGATTGTTTAAAACAGGGGTTCCCAACCTTTTTCCTAAATCAACCCCATTTAAAATAATAATTTTCTTCATCAAGCCCCTCACATTTTTCTCTATAATATGCAGCATACAACATAATTATAATACTAATAAGTGCACATAAAACACTTAACGATAATAATTTAACTAGGAATATGAAAAAAAATAGAAAAAGTCGTTTATTAGTTTTTTATTATTTTTGCATGTTTTATTATTTTTGAACAATTTTAATTTTTATTTCTCAAATATAAACAAAATTTCAGAAACACAGATTGTAATTTCACAAAAGTTCGATTTCAATTAATGTGGTGGTTGCGCTTGATGCATTGATACATTTTTTTTAATGTTTGGCCTGAAATTGCTTAGCATCGTATAGTCACAATAACTAACATAACGAATATAAATATATATTTTACTAAAAAAATTTTACGGACTTATATGTAATTATAATATAATTTCATTCGACACATATACAAAAGCGTCATGACATTCGACTTTAGATGGGTGGATCACTCCGCCCTATGCAAAACTATATTTATACATATTAAAACGGATATTATCTAATAATTACATTCCTAAAAAAATGAAATAATTTTAAAACAGAAAAATTTATCATCGACCCCCAATAGACCCCTGGAATACTATAGACCCCTTTAAAAAAGTTCCATCGACCCCCAAGGGTCCACCTGGACCCCTTTAGGAATCCCTGGTTTAAAATCTCAAAAACGTGATAGAGGGCAAAACGTTACTAAGCCAAATACGTAGAAAATTTTAAAACTGCATTTATGTCATGACAAGTGTCAATAATCAAGCTTTATAATTTTTGTTCGTAGAGAAACGTGTTACTGTCATACAAAACAATTCGCACACAGTCGCACTTGGAAATGTCAAAGACATAGTTTGACACAGTAATTGACCAGATCAGGACCTACTCACTTGTCGTTTTACTGCTCTTTTTTATACATCTCACTGGCCAGAGCTCGAGGAATTAGTACCTAGGAAAGAATATATATAGGAGATCGTGACAGTATAATGGTTCAAGAGGAATATTTATATAAAATTGAGCTTAAGACGTCACAGGACGTTGTATCAAGTGCCAAGTTTAAAGTCAATATTCAGCATTCTTCATTTTACCAATTTAAATTTTACCTCTTACAGATAATTATATTATTGCTACGTACTGTAATTCGGTGTACGTTACATGTGTTTCACTGTGAAAAAAAGTGATTTATAGAACACTGCTCGAATTTCAACTTGAACCATCCTATACACAAAGAAAGTGAACGTAATGATAGAATTTTTATTTATATTTAAATGAATTCGATGTTTTACAGAGTTCATATCAATAGATGCCCTTAAAGAAGCTGTTTTTCAGTACACGCCACAAACGTTTCTCAGTGAAAAATTCTTCAATCTAATCTATTTGGATTTCTTATAGAATTAAGCTCTACATAAGGAAGTTTTTGTTATTGAAACGTATTGAAAATATCAGAATCTATAATAAAACCCATTAAATATCGCTTTACACAGGTCAACCCGTCAGATGTCCTTCTAAGTGTCGCCTTTTATTCATCAGTTAATCGACTTCATCAGTCGATTAACAAATCTATCAGTCGATTGTGTCAAAATTTCATTTTTTCAAAACAAAGAAAATTCTGACATTTCTTTGAATTTCACAAGAAAGTGCATGCTCCCAGAATAAATCAGCCCCCACGATCATAAATCGGAGCTGGGAATTTTAGATGAATTTTTTTTTTATTCGGTAAAAGGATAAGATTCTACCAAAGCAAAATTAGCAAATAAATAAGGGATTTCGCCAAATCGCGGATTCCGCCAAATCGGACGATATTCTTTATCGTCCTCTAAAGCGATTAAACATGTATAAATTAAATTTCTTTAAAACACTGAGCATAAATTACGTTGAAAACTTTTGGTTGGGCAAAATCTGAAAATTTGGGAAAATTGAGCTACTGCTTCGGCAGGATTTCCTGAAACATTTTTCCGCGCAGATTCGAACCAACGCGGTAGGCCTCGTACACCAGGGCCGCACCCAGAGGGGGGGGGGGGGGCAACTGGGGCACTTCCCCAGGCCCCCAACTGCCGGAGAGGCCCCAAAAAAATTTTTTTAATTATTTATTAGATTTTCTCGGAAAGAAAATTCTGAAACTTGTACCGTACTTCAAAATTCAAAATAATCTCCTGAAAAAAGGGGCTCCCAAAAAAATAATAAAAAATTATTCGATTAATCAGATTTCTTGGGGCCCCCAAGAGAAGTTTGTCCCAGGCCCCGTAAAGTCTCTGGGCGGCCCTGTCGTACACGCGATACGGTTTCGGTTTTATAATCGTTTCGGTGTCAACCGAAAGCTGTGCGCGATTCGGTTTTTCTTTCACCGCATACGGTTTTCCCGTTCGCACAGAACACCTTTGCAATCATTGCAGTGTAGTTCACTTTGCAGGATGGACATAAATACCTTTCTTGTAATGTACTGGTATCGTCGTCGTCGAAGCAACATTAAAAATAAATTATAGAACGTATTGGGTACATCCTGTTTTGAGGGACAGATATTGTCTGGGATCTTTTCAAACTCTTATGATTGAACTAGCTGAAAACCCGCGCTTCGCTACGGAGTACATTCAAATTAAATACAACGGTCAACGTATGCAATTTATGCCAAAAAATAAATATATATATTTATAATAAATGCGATGATCAATGTATACAATTGATGTAAAATATATATATATCTATATATATATATTTATAAAAAAATCGTAAGGGATATGCATTTTTTTTGGATAATATCCAATCGTCTGCTGCATTAGAAAGAGAAAAAAATATTTTTTTTGTCTATTTAGTTGTTACGCACGTGACGATAAATTTATTGAAAGTACCAGAAAAAGAAATCACGTGATCAGCATTTAATAAATTAAATTCTAAAAATTAATCTTTAAAAATTCACCAAAAATCAGGAAATGGAGGTAAAAATTCGAAAAAAATTTCATTTTGAAAGAATTTTTATGATCTTTCTCGTGATATAAATTTTATAGCCCTCAATGTATTATTTTAAATGCAAACGTAAAAAAAGTTTAAAAAACAGCTTGAAAATTTAATTTAAAAAAATCTAAGAAGAATTTTTGAAAAATCTTTCTTAGTGCACCCCTACACTATTAGAAGAATCGCCATGCCAAATTTCAGCCCTTTAGGTCCAGCGGTTTGGTCTGTGCGTTGTATGTCAGTCAGTCAGTCAGTCAGTGAATGAATGAGTCAGTTACGGAACTGTTTTATATATATAGACTAGCTGAAAACCCGCGCTTCGCTACGGAGTACATTCAAATTAAATACAACGGTCAATGTATGCAATTAATGCCAATATATATATATATATATATATATATATATATATATATATTTATAAAAAAATCGTAAGGGATATTTATTTTTTTTGGATAATATTCAATCGTCTGCTGCATTAGAAAGAAAAAGAATATCATTTTTGTCTATTTAGTTGTTATGCACGTGACGATAAATTTATTTAAAGTACCAGAAAAAGAAATCACGTGATCAACATTTAATAAATAAAATTCTAGAAATTAATCTTTAAAAATTCACCAAAAATCAGAAAATCAAGGTAAAGGTTCGAAAAAGATTTCATTTTGAAGGAATTTTTATGATCTTTCTCGTGATATAAATTTTATAATCCGCAATGTATTATTTTAAATGCAAACGTAAAAAAAGTTTAAAAAACAGCTTAAAAATTTAATTTAAAAAAATCTAAGAAGAATTTTAGAAAAATCTTTCTTAGTGCACCCCTACACTATTAGAAGAATCGCCATGCAAAATTTCAGCCCTTTAGGTCCAGCGGTTTGGTCTGTGCGTTGTATGTCAGTCAGTCAGTGAATGAATGAATGAATGAATGAGTCAGTTACGGAACTGTTTTATATATATAGATTAAGAAGACAATCGAAATTTTTCAACTACTTCCGAATAACGATACATACATTTATTGAGTTAAAACTTTGAATTTTTTGTAATGGTTAACCATATAATTTACAAACAAAATCACATCATAAAACTCTCATAAAGTTTTTAAAAATTTTTCAATTTAAAATTTAAAAAAAGTGGTATAATTTAAAATCTTTATAACTCGAAATATTATCTGTCGAATTTCAAATTTTTTCATTTAATTAAACAGAAATATACGTTTTAATTTCGATTCAGCGTTTTCTAAAATATTAATTTTTAAAAAAATTAAAAATGTTTAAAGAACTTTTTTTAAATATGATGTAACTTATTTTTAAAAAATCCTAATTTCAAAAGTAAATATATTTTTCAAATTTGTTGAATCAAAATTAAAGTAAAATAAAAGGCATGTTCCAAGTTTGAACCATTTATCTTTAACGGTTCTTGACTTATAACAATTTAAAAATGAGAAATGGTGAAAAAACCCATCATGCAGAAAACGTATTTACAGGTTTAAACAAAGAGTGGCTGCTATTAGAATGGTGCAAAAAATAATAATAATAATAATAATAATAATAATAATAATAATAATAAAACTAATATCTCCTGTTCTAATTAAGATATAAACATGATTTAAACGTCGTTTAAAGCGTCATTTAAAGTAAAACATTCTTATGTTTTGTCCCAAATAGTCGGTCTTTCTTCAACCAAAGAAATTAAAATTTCTGTGTCAATTTTCTCCTTCGTGTAAAAAAAAAAAACTGTGAAATACAACTAAAAAAAATCACTTCAATTAATCACTTGAGTAGCTAGATCGGCACTGGTGTACGTTTCCTTCAAAACAACCGAATCGTGTGTACTCCCCCTCTCGAAACGGCGGCGCGGCATCCGGTTTCGGTAGACAAAATCGAACGACACTTGCTACCGATTCGGTTGTTCCCCCGTTTGCGGTTTTCGACCGCAACGTGTGAACTTACAAAACAAAATAAATTGTTTACTGTAAACGGAACGACAAAACCGAGACGATCATAAAACCGAAACCGTATCGGGTGTACGGAGCCGTAGAAGCGCGCTACGATAACCACTGTTGTTGTTTCTAATTCCCCCTGACCGGAATTATTCTAGACCAGGTGTCCACCTAGGCTAGCGGGCTGAGGGGTGAGGCTCCGGTTTATAATGGCCCCACAAGGGTCGGAGTCCGATTTAGCTGTGTGCCACCTCCATTCTGGTGGAGCAACCTCAGGGGCGACCTCTGGAGGGATTGTACTCTCTCCCACTCTCTCTGACCTCATAGAGGGACCTTGGCCTAGACACGGAGGTATTTAATAGTGCTTGTCGGGATTTGATCCGAGCAACCTCAGAACCGAAAGCCGACGCGCTACCACTAGGGTACATCGAGCCCACAATAACCACTATTCGACGTGAGCGGCAGACGCTTTCGGAACTAAACATGCTTGAAAGTTTGAATTTTGAAGGTTGTAAAACAAAGTTTTAAATTATTCAATTTTTTTTTTACAACTTCCTTCGTATGCATTTGAGATGAAGAACAATCATTACAAAATGCTTTTAAGGAAAAGATTATTAAAATTCTCTGTCAAAGACCCCCATTAAAACAAAATTTTAGCAAAGCGGGGAGGCCTATGGTAGCCGAGTAATTAGCGCGTCGGAATTCTGTACTGTAGGTACTCGAATCGGATTCCGGCAGGTGCAACTAAATGCCCTTGGGTCTACGCCGGACTTGGGCACATTAAATATGTAGGCCGAAAAGTTTCTCCATGTGGTATGTGGGTGGAAGGGGGTAACGATCCATCACGTTTCTTCCCTGTGGTTGCTCGGTTAAAATTGTGGGTACTGTTGGTTCACCTGCTCAGTTCATCCATCGTAAGAAAAAAAGAAATCTCGAACAAAACGGTCACGGACGAAAGTCAAAAGACAAAAGTGTCTGCCACATTGTAACAACAAGATTTGAGGTAAATAAATCAACACAAAATAAATGTAAACAAAAATAAAATTACATTCAGCATCAAAGTTCCCAGTAAGGTTGGTTTGGTTTGGTTTGGAGCTCTACGTTCAACTTTTTGCTACACGAGGGCTAATTAGACCGGGACGTTGAGTTTAAACCCGATTCCGAACGGCTACAAACATCCATGTCAACAGTGGGACTCGGACCCACAGGATCTGAACCGAATTCCAGCAACCTAGTCATTCGGCCATCTCCTGTCTACGTTCCCCTTAAGGCTTCTGTGTACTAACCCTATTGGATGGATTCGATCACCTCAGTGTTAACCTATGGGGATAATGTGTCCAAAGATAGCCGACTTGGACTTCAAGATTTTTTTTAAAAATTGTACACCGTAATAGAGAAATAAATTTCACACCTCGGGACATTTTTCTAATGCAAATAATATTTTAAAATTTAAATTATCGGGGGTAAAAATCTGGTATAGTGTGTTATAAACGTTCATCAATTCCTTTGGTGGACGAAATTTATAAAATGAATCCTGTTGCAATGGGCAGAAAAGTTCGGGCTATCTGAAAATACCATTTTTATTGGATTATCAACATTTATGTAGCTGTCAATAGTAGATACATTTTCTCCATTATCTCCATAAGGTATTAAAGATATGCAAAATAAACTTACGTGCAGATCTGATGCTAGCTACAATTTGGTACTCTATTGTAGAACCAATACCAAACAAATAAAATATTAAAAGATGCCAGTATTTAACAGACTAATGGCCAATAATGTGACAACGAATAATTAGTGTTGCTGTGGTGCGGATGTGTAAAATGTAGAGAGCCGTAAAGTTGATAGATTTAGAATTAAGTTAAAATTATTAAATAAATAAATGAGTGAAAATAATTATAATAAAGATCTAGGGGTTACTTTACCTCTAAAAATAGTAAACAATATTAGTTAATTGGTTTAAGATGAAGTTGGGAGGTTAGCTTTTATGAAAATAGATTGGAAGACATGACAGGGTGGCGTGGAGCTTTCGCTCTAGCTTCCGGAGCCTTGGTTCAACAGTTCGAATACAGCAAATGGTGCCGAGTAACAAAGTATGCAGAAATGATTAATATATAATGATGAGACCAATGAAAGTCACATTGGTAACTTTTATTAGTTAAGATAGTAGTTACAATTATTATAAATTTTTTATGTTTATTTATTTAATTCATATTAAGTGTTGCTTTGTAAATTTACTTTGAGTTGTATAAGTCCTTACGGAAACCTGTTTGTAAAATATGTAGATGTTGGTATCCGAGCTGGATACATATTGTAATATTATGTTATTAAAAAAAAAGGAAAAAAAAGAAAGAAAAAAATGGACTAAAGCCGAGCGTAACACAGGACTCCCTTAAATAGGGGTGGGGGTTATAATTAATGTTCCAATTTAAGTTACTCTTGAAATTGTCATAAGCATTACTTGTAAAATAAGTAATTATAGATGTTAAAAAATTCTTTCGAACGATGAGTTTTGATGCCTAATTGTAAGTATGGTGGTTGTGGTCGGCGTTGCCATTTAGTGAGTGATAATATAATGGATTTGCAGTAGAGACAGATTGAAGTTTAATAGTCAGTCGCGGATCGGCGTTAATGGATGTCTGGTTTGTATCGCGTGTGAGGGGCGAACGGTAGAGTGCATTTGATTAAGTGGACTTAGTGATATTAATCTGGGTTATTTTGGCCAGAGGATAGTTGTTCTGGGTGTTCGGATATGAAGGTTCAAAGTAGAGCAGCCACTATCGCGACGGCTGGACATCAGAAATTGGCGTGTGCCTAATTGGTGGGACGCTGAAATTCATACACGACTTTCTCCATGGGTTAACACTGAGGTGAGGAAATCCCATAGGTTTAGTACACAGCAGCCTTAAGGCAAAGTTTTAGAAAGTTACGGTATAGTAAGAATTCAAGATATACCCGCTTTGACACACTCTTTCAATGTGTCCGTGCCTTTACAATTAAGGTATTTACTCATTCTTCTAAGAATTCCCTGCATTCCCACGATGCACCGACTGTAAGGTAGTTCAGCTGATTCTTTTCTTCTTTTTTCATTATTCTGTCTGCACCTCTCCCCCTCAAACAATCCAACTATTTTTAAGAGTATCCCGGGCATCAACCCTACACTTCCTTGGTATCTTTTGTTGTCGACGGAGAAAGTGCACGTGTTCAACATCCATTTTCCCCCCGCGAGAATTGGCCGAGATTCGGCGCTGTTTCCTATCCAGTTCAGCGCATCGGTTTATTGGTGGACGGAATCCTCGGATTCGCACCGAGCGAGAAAAAAAAAAAAATGGAATGCGTTCCTTTTGTTTGGAGAGGAGAAGGAATTACTCGGTTGCGTGGAGGAGTAAATTTCCGCTATGTATTCGGTTACAAACGGGTTATTCTTTCTCTGCCGCGTGTGTCTCTCTCGCTGTTCTAGCTCCTTTGGAAATCTTTAGCCGGCCGGATCGCGTTTTATACTGGTGCAACAACGGCGGCAGAATAATAATACCGTTAACGTCTTATTTGCTACAAAATGATAGGAGTTTTTCGTAGAGAGGAAAATGTTTGATGCACCTTGTAATAAAAAAAAGGAAATTAATTTATATTTCGAATCAGTGGAGGTTTGCTAGAATGAAAACGGCATTTTGATAGCAATATTGTGTGCTATTGGAATGCTGTCGAGTTCTAACTAAGGCCGCGGTTTCCGACCCGAGAGGAGCGGAGGGGAGGCGCCAAAACTTTTTAATAAAAAAACAATGTTCATACCATAATACAGTCGAACCCCGTTATAGCGAACCCGGTATATAACGAACTCACGGATATAACGAACAAAAATTTTGGTCCCGACGTTTTTCTACTGTACGTAATTTAATTATTATTGTGTCAGTTTAATGTAATCTATCTTAGTCGATTTAATTCATTAATGATCATTTTTAATAGATTTTATCATTTTTTAATACATCATTATTGAATACACATTGCAACTAATGAGCTATACATTTTGTGAAATCTAGCATTTTTCTTAAAGGTTCGGATATAGCGAGCCACCGGATAAAGCGAACAAAACCTTTGGTTGCTTGAAGTTCGTTATAACGAGGTTCGACTGTATCTATAAATAAACGAATGAACCATAATATCTATAAATAGATGAATTTGAGTTGACAACCATCGGAAAAGAAAAATTGACAGAATTGTCATGCGATAGCTCACTATAACAAAATTTTCAAGATGAAATCATAATTCAGTTTTGGATGAATCTTAGTGGAGAGCATGAATATTTGTATTGCAAAGCAATGCAAGTGCTTCTACCGTTTGTAACGCCTTATTTATGCGAAACGGGCTGTTCGGCACTGGATGCAATGAAAACCAAATATCGAACTAGGTTAATAGTCGAAAAAGAGTTACGAGCGGCACTCTCCACATTGCCCCCAAGATTTGATAAACTTTGTATCAATAAACAACAACAACCCTCGCATTAAATTTTGATGCATTAGATGTAGTTTAATTAGTAATTTAATATAAAAATAAATAAGCATGTTCGTATTGTTATAGCAAAATCTTGTTATTATTCTGTTAATTGTAGTTTTCATTTTTTTGTAATAAAGTTATTATTATTTAAAGTGTCTACATTATTATATCTATTAAAAGATAGGGAGGCGCGGAAAATTTTTTTTAGGGAGGCGCGGAAATTTTATTTTTTTTATTTTTTAGGGAGGCATAGTATCATAAAGGTTGGATACCGCTGAACTAAGGAGTAGGAAGGGAATCTAGAAAGAAACAAGAGATCAAGAAAGAGAAAGTTGTAGTAGAAAAATCCTATTAGACCTCTACTCCTAGTAGATCTACTACTCCTTGATTCTAGTAGATAGTTCCTTTAAATTCATTGAAAAATATAAACGTGAATTGATTAATTTAAAAAATATTATAAAATTATTAATATTACATAATTATTGAAACATAAATTTTATTATTGTTAAATTAAAATTTTTATTAATATGAAATCGTTAATTTCTAACATAAGAAATTATTTAGTATTGTTTAGCACTTTGTACTAAATACTTATTAATAATTTCAACAAACTACTAAGTAACCAGTGAATTGCTTTCTTCTTTATCTTCTTGGAGAGGACGTGGGTAAAAATTCCTTTAATTTCCGAATTAATCATCCTTCTTTTCTACATCACTTTTTAATTTAATTATACCTCCTGCATCGTCTACAAACGATATAAATAACAGAAAAACTTCGTTTGTCGGCCGGTCGGGGAACAATACAGGGTAGACGGTTTCCGGTATGGCATCCGTTATGAAATTCGGCTGTGTTTGAGAATGTCGAAATCGATGTATTTTTTTTCATGAAAGCACATAAACGTTACATATTTGGAAAGAGCTTTAAAAACTGATAGTTTTTTCGGCGTACACTTATTCTGTTACTTTAATAGTTTTAGAGATTTTTCAATTGTAAATGCGTACTCCACCGATACAAAACGTAACCGCCATGTTTTAAAAGTTAAAATCTATGTATTTTTTTAAGAAAGTACATAAATTTTGCATATTTAGAATTAGCTTTAAAAGCTGATAATTTTTTCTGCGTACACTTATTCTGTTACTTTAATAGTTTTAGAGATATTTCAATTCTAAATGCGTACTCCACCGATACAAAACGTAACCGTCATGTTTTAAAAGTTAAAATCTATGTATTTTTTAAGAAAGTACATAAATTTTGCATATTTAGAATGAGCTTTAAAAGCTGATAATTCTTTCTGCGTACACTTATTCTGTTACTTTTATAGTTTTAGAGATATTTCAATTCTAAATGCATACTCCACCGAGCTAAACGTAACCGCCATGCTTTACGATGTAAACACAGCGTGATTATCACTAAAAAATGAATCACTGAAAAGAAATGTTTCATCGTGTGCCTAATTTTTAATTATTTTTATATTTTTCATACTTTTAAATCAAACTTTTTAATCATAAATAGATCATAGAAGATGTACTGATAAAGAATTTACTGATACATAGAAGACATACATGCATACTGTTTCATAGAAGATGTACTGATTTTTGGGGATTTTTTGGCAATTAAAAGTGAAAAAAAATTTAAATTCAAGTGAACTGTGATTCGATTGTCAAGAGATTCTATAGGTGGGCAAAGACCGAGCATAGCCGGGCGAAAACCGGCTAGTTTTCAATGTAAATAACACCCATTCCTTTCATTCCCCGTAAAAACTTGTTCCTAATTACAGAAGCTAATTCTGTTTGCCTCGGTATCCTAATCTGTTTATGCTTCACCTATTCGAGATTTTACATGTATCTCTCCTTTAAAAAAATCCTCTCATCAAGCAGTTTCCTTATACGAAACTGAATTTTAATCAAAGTAAAGGGCCGTTTGTTGCTTGGTTCCCCCTAAACTCTCTCCTAATCTGTTGTTTTACAAAAAGTAAGAAATAAGACCAGAAAAATATAGTTTGAAAGAATCCTACTTCTTAGTAGAATATCCTTTTAATTCTCAAAAACCATAATAATTTCCCATTAATTTCCTAATATCCCATAATTATTTCCTTCTTTTTCTTGATAAAGAAATTATTATCACCTAAAAATTTGGAGTACGGTATTTTTCGGATCACAACACGCCCCTCAAATTTATGGGAGGATTTTTTGAAAAGAATATTTTGTATTTTGTTAGGTATATATTTTGTTAGGTAAGATATTTTCAATTTCTTAAATAACGATAAAATATTATATAATAATATGTATAATAAATAAATATTTATTTATTTAACAAATGCCACATACAAATTAGCATTTATGCCATCAGCTCACGAGCTCTCCAGTATTTTTCGACAATACAATTAAAACCACTTAGTGGAGAGCACACGTCTAAATGTTCGGCTGTCACATGATGACGAGAGTCACAAAGAGTACAGTCAGGAGAATCAGCAACGCCAATACGGTAGAGAGGAGACCTCAGACAGTGAGGTTTTGTTAACAGTCTAAAGCAGGGATGGGCATTAAGTCGATCGCGATCGACCGGTGGACCACCAAGACATTTTGGGGTGACCGCCTTTACTAAGACGAGCATATTAAAAGAAACATATTTCTGGAACACCGACGCCATAGACACCGAGTTTTTTTTATTGTAGTTATGTAGGTAAGTACATATTCCGTATTTATTATTAAGTTATAATAAATATTGTAGCTTTTTTTTTAGCTCACCACACCTACGCAACTGGGTGGACCGCAACACCTTGAAAAAAAATTAAAAGTAGCCCGTACCCTGGAAAAGTCTGCCCACCCCTAGTCTAAAGCAAGCAACAGCAGCTTTTCTTGTGGCATCAGGAACACAAGTGGTGTTCTCACTGAGAATCGACCAGCTCTTAGTCATTAGATGCTTCCGCGGCTTCTAATTTAAAGTTGTGTTTGAAAGTCATATTTGTTAAAAGCCTTAAAGAATGGAATATTAATGCTTTCGTGAGTCTCTGGGACAACAAGGCTCCATTCATGGCAAGTAGGTCCGCATGTTCATTTCCCACAATGAGCTTCAAATGGTACCCATTGGAAGGAAATTTTATGTATAATAAATATATGTAATATATATTATGAAATATTCATTTTATTTTAATGCTACCTTCGTGCCATAAGACGCACTCCAATTTTAAGTCGATTTTTTTTTCATATAAAAAGGTGCGTCTTATGGTTCGAAAAATACGGTATTTGATGTCAGTAGACGGAAATGAACAGTTTCTCATTTAAATTAAATTCAAGCATGTCAGTTATAAGTCTAAAACTTTATGACATATATATATATGAATGTGTGCTGGGCCCCATGGGGTACTCGGTCAAAACTGCGACTGCCCCTATTAGAGGTAACCAACAAATCTCGAGGATACTGCGGTTGAATGTCGAAAGACACGAAAGCAACTAATGTCTGCAGGGCAGAAGTACTTTTATATATGTGTGTATGGGTGTATTTATCTGCATATACATACATATATATATATATATATATATATGTGTGTGTGTGTAGGAACTCGATCTCGGGCGAGTCCCCACCTTTTGTAGAAACTGGGGTCGGTGTCTAGGGGTAGTTGTTCTCAGTCTTATAGAAACCTTTCCGCTTACTGCACGGCGGAACTAGACTCTCTTATACTCAGAGTAAGATAGCACTCAGTTAAAGACAGAGTCACTGCTTAAAACACAAACACTATATATTGACATTTATCAAATATTTACAGTTGAAGAAATACGTTGCATATAAAATTACACGTCAGGCCGCACCAGGCCTCCACAATCAAAATGGGTTAAAGTATCCGGCCGTCTGCCGCGATAGGGTTAACTAAGCCGCCGTCTGCTGCTTATCAGGAGCCAACGTCATGCCCCGTCGAGACTGTCTCTCCCGTCGCAGCCCGTCTGCTGCTTTCAGCACCTCTTACCAGGTCGGGACCCAATCTCAGTCTCCCTCAAATACATTTCTCCCAGTTCATCTCTCGAAAACCTAATAGCGCTGTCGTCGCACAGCGTACACGGCGACATATGGCTCATAGCTGGAGCCCTGGGATAATGCAATTCCCATATATATATAGTGATATATATATATATATATATATATATATATATAGTTCCCATATATATATATATATATATATATATAGTGATTTCCGCTTATAAGAATCACGTTTGTTACTACTGTTTTTGAGTTTTATAAGCGGTTGATTCTTATAGCCGGAATTTAGGTTTTTGGACAGGAACACACACACACCTCTATATACATATATTAGATAATTTACTATAAAATACTCTTTAGCTTACGTTAATTATCTTTTATTAAAATTATTTTTATAATTTTAAAAATACAACTTAATTTCTAGACCTATAAGTAGATACACATGATTATAGTAAGAGAAGAAAAAAAAATCCAATATTTGTTACAACATACCTGCTTAACAGTTTAACATTTCAATTACAGGAAGGGTGCAAGAAAAAGTTTTCTATGGTAGTTTGACGTAATGAAGTTTTCAGGAGGCTGTTTATACCTCTTTCAATACCAATAGTCTCAGACCAAGATTCACCTTCTAGCTTACGTTTCACGGTTTGATAACGTACGTAATCTAATAATGTCACGTTTTCCTGAGTGATAGTGGACACTTCCTCGAATATTTATGTGTTTTAGGGTTCAGGAAGCCGCAACCAGGATGTGGGAGGTGGGAAAATAAAGTGTCTTTGTTTGTCAGTGGAGAAAAGTGAAATCGGATCCGCACAGGTAGGATGCCCCTGGCTCAAGCAAATAGGACAGTTTTTAGTTAAAGCGTTTAAGGGGAAACTATTATGTTATGTGTAACAGAGAAAGGGATGCATTTTACGACTGTATTCCATCCCATCTTATCAATCTTTCTTTTAAAAAGAATAAAGAAAGAACTTCGTACCTTTTGAGGGTTTAAGTGGCTTTTTTGGAAAAATGAAAGGAAAGCGAAGAGTGTAAACTGATTCTTAAAACCGGTGGATTGATTCTTTAAAGCGAAAATTTTAACATGGAAATAATACATTTGTTTTTGTTTTTGCGATATTGATTCTTATAAGCGGTTGATTCTTATAACCACTGATCACTATAAGCGGTGGTTACTGTATATATATATATATATAACAGGTCCGTCACTGACTGACTGACATACAACGCACAGACCAAACTGCTAGACCTAAAGGACTGAAATTTTGCATGGTGATTCTTCTTATAGTGTAGGGGTGCACTAAGAAAGATTTTTGAAAAATTCTTCTTAGATTTTTTTAAATTAAATTTTTAAGCTGTTTTAGTAACTTTTTTTAAGTTTGCATTTAAAATAATAATTAGAGGGTTATGAAATTTATATCACGAGAATGATCATAAAAATTCCTTTAAAATGAAATCTTTTTCGAATCTTTACCTCGATTTTCTGATTTTTAGTGAATTTTTAAAGATTGAATTTTAGACTTTAATTTATTAAATATTGATCACGTGATTTCTTTTCTGGTACTTTAAATAAATTTATCGTCATGTCCATAACAATGAAATAGACAAAAAAAATTTTTTTTGTCTTGCTAATGCGGCAGACGATTGGACATTATCCAAAAAAATATTAAAATACAGTAAAAGAAATGTTTCTCAAGCGGTACTATATTAACTGTACTATATTCTTTAGTATGTACTATTGGATTTAATTTGAATATTTTCTTCTACATTATTTTGTCTTTAAAAATATCCGTTACGATTTTTTTATAAATATATATATGTATATTTTTTACATAAGTTTTTTACATTGATCATCGTATTTATTATAAATATATATATTTATTTTTTTTGGCATTAATTGCATATATTGACCATTGAATTTAATTTGAATGTACTCCGTAGCAAAGTGAGGGTTTTCAGCTAGTATATATATATATATATATATATATATATATATATATATCTGTATGTGTTTAGGTTGTGTTGAGCTAGACCTTTTAATACTATTAACATGCTTTCAATTTTAAGTGGGCTTGAGGTAGCTTACTAGTAGCGCGTCGGATTTCGGTGCTGAGGGTGCTCGGATCGAATCCCGACAAGCGCCATTAAGTACCACCGTGCCTAGACCGGATATGGGCACGTTAAATCCGTAGACTTAAAAGTCCCTCTATGAGGTCAGAGAGGGTGGGAGAGGGTAAGGTTCTTCTGGAGGCCGCCCCTAGGTATGCTCGGTCAAAATTGCGGTGGCACCTGCCTTAACACTCCATTACTATCCTCAAAAAACTTACGTCATTGCTGTCGTCGTATCTTGAGATACATGACATAAAAACCATGATATATAAATTTTTACACTATTATTTCAAGAAAAAGGGGGGTAAATAACTAGAGGTATGCATTGTTTTGCCTTTTATTTACGGAAAATTTTTCTGATTTTCGTTCCCATTCCGGCCAATAGATGGCTGCACCAGTCTACAAAACGTTTTGACCAATAGATGGCTGCACCAGTCTACAAAACGAAATTAACTGAAAATAACTGAAAATTAATTTAATTCTGCTTAAAGATGGCTAAAAGTGTTTAAAAATACATTGTTATCGTGTTCTGAACTATTCCAAAAGTTTAAAATGTCTAGCTAGTCGGAAAGTTAGTTAAAAATCGATTGCAAGATTTGTACTTTGACAAACACACTGTGACGTAGGTAGTAATAACGACAAGCGTTTCGCTTCAATTACTTTACTACGCCACCTTAAACAACTACAACTACAACTACACACTACAACTACAAACAGCAAGTATGTACAACGAGTTAGAATTTACATGTTAGAGATGTCAGGACGGCTCGGGTTCACAGACCAACTCTGGCCTACAGAAGGCCTCTCGGACCAGAGAGCTCCGTCTCTCTCACACTCAAAAACAGATCTCTCTCTCGTGGAGTATTGGGGGGTCTTCTTTTATACGGTCGGCGAATTCAAAAGCTTTCTCCGGCGTTTTAAGTGGTCGTAAGGGTCCAAAGTTTATGGGATTCCACATGTCGCTATAGTGTCAAAATTCTGGAGAGCCCTTGAACCACTCTGGTATTTATGACTTGTATAACGTCAGAATCGCATATTACACAAAATTTATGGCCTCTTATCCTAGAGTTTATGAGACCGCTCAGTTTAACATTTCGCCGATAGATGACAAGTTCATGTTGAGGGGTAGGAACGAGCATCACAGACTTATATAGTTACAATTTTCGTGGAGAAATGGAGACAACGTCACAACACAAACACACAAGAAAGCAAGTTAATAAAAACATGGTAAAAATCAGATTGATCAAAAATACTTACGAATCTGCTGTCGTCGTATCTGAGAGATAAAAGGCTTGTGATGTCAATAACCTTTACTTTATAAGAACGAAAACTAAACTGACATCTAGCACCCCTCCTGCTAGGAAGATAGACGGGAGAAGCAGCCTCCCTCTCTACGGATGGACTTGCAGTCAGCAAAAATAGTTACCGTGTATCTCATGGATACAAGGTTAGTAATCGAGTGTTAATCGGACTCCTATCCTTGTGGTGCCATTATAAAACTGAGTCGCACCCATCAGCCCGACAGCCTATATGGACCTGGTCTGGAATAAGTTCTCTGTAGGGGGCGTTAGAAACAACAGCAACAACAAAGGGGGGAGTACACCTTTGCACCCGCAAAAATACACTGATTGTACTACCAAGCTTAACGTGTTATCAAACAGTTAATTTGTCATTAATTTAAACCATTTTTTAGGGTGAATTGTACAGAGCTTTATCTATTAGAAAACAAAGGCAGAATTTTGGGGAGATTATTAGAAATTATTTTATGTAAAAAGAAATAATTAATGTTTTATGAAAAATGAATCTTAGGTCAATGCATAGTGCGCAGATTTTTTAAAAAACTATAAGAGATATATATTAAATTATTTGTATATATTCTATCCTTAGGCTATACTTTAATCTACACCTCAAATAATTACCATATTTCACATAAAATTTTTTTTTTCAGGCAAATGTATTGTAATGTACAAAAAATATCATAATTTTTTTTTAAAAAACATTTCTGTAAAACAATTTGTAATATGTACTTACTTAAATTTAGGTAGAAATTGTATAAAGATACAAGATATAGATGTATACAAAATTTTAGCAATTTGTAACGATTAGTTTTGAAGAAATAGTGCGCACAAGTTTGAAAATAGCAGTTTTCAGAAAAAACCATTTAAAATTTAAATTTTCAATGAATTTCTTTACTATTAGCTTTATACATTTAGCCATAAAAGCGGTTCTAATTGTAATATCGACTTCCTTTTTTTTTCAAACGATACCTTATATTCCATTTTTCAAAATTAAATCATAATAAAAAATTGAGTTTTTTTAAAGTTTTAAGGTGTACTCCCCCCTTAAGTTAAGTTAAATATTAAAATTAGAATGATCTCTCTGGCTAATTTTATTCAAATTTTCAAATTTTCACCACTTAAAATATAACTGACTTACCCCGGTATCAAACCATGGTATTTTTTCTCTCCAGACGCTAGAGTAAACCTTCATACACCTAAACCATATATTCACCTTTACACATAAACCTGACTGAAATAGTAACGCCCTGTCAAAATCACTTCATTTATTTCACCAGCACTCTAAATACCCTTATATTGTATCACAGTATTTTTTGCTTGATTTCTATCCCCGTAAAACAGCCCTGACCTCCTATTTTTTTTGGTCGGGTATGCTGTCCTTTACTCTGCCTACTTATTAATGATCTTCTTGTACGAACCTTAAAAATTATTGTAGCAGACTTTAAACAGAGTGGAAATAATTACAAGACAAAAAGAACTTTTTATATACCATGTTTTTAAATTTTCTGTTGAATCATATAAACTTGACAATTCTATGTATTAATAAATACTTTTTAAAAAAATTTTTCGATGAATTATCCCATCAGCTTGAAAGAAAATGAAGTTAATTGGAAGTTAACTTGCGTTTAACTTTTCATTACCGTCCCGGCCAATAGATGGCTTCACCAGTCTACAAAACAAAATTAACTGAAAAGGAATTTAATTCTGCTAAAAGTATTAAAATAATGCATTGTCATCGTGTTCTGAGCTTTTCTAAAAGTTTCAAATGTCTAGCTAGTTCGGAAGTTAGTTAAAAATCGATTGCAAGATTTGTACGGGACAAACACACAAACACACAAACAAGAAAGCGAGTTAATAAAAACATGTAAAAAAGTTGCATTGAAGGTTACTACCGTCATTTTTTTTCATTTTCCTTTTAAAAAATGTTTACCTCCTAACAGTCAGAAAGGCCTAATTTTTTAGTATTATTTCTTGATTGGGGGTTATGTCGAGCATACTGTCGTAACAGCTGGTTAACGGATCTTTGCTTTCCAACAGGATGGTCAGAGGAAATGTCCTCTAGGTCAGCCCTCGACTACACTGCCCCTAAGTTCCGCGTAGGATCCGGATTCGAAAGAAAGAACCGGCAGAGAGAAATTTTATCAAAGCAGAATTTCATACAAGCTCCGTTGCACTCAGTTGTTACAGGAATGAAATCAAGGGATGAACTTTATGAATTCTAAAGCTATGGCAGTGAAATATGACTCAATCTATTAACAGGATAGATTTTGTCCTCTGATTTTTATTTGCAATAAGTATGACAAGGATTTGGCAGATTTCATATAGCTCTTGTATCGGAATTCACTGATGCGCAATTGTCAGGGAAGAAAGTGAAAGTAAAGGTGACCAATCCGATGGAACTAAAAGTACCGTATTTTTCGGACAATAAGCCCGTCTGCACACGGAGCAACTCAAAAGAAACTGATAACCGACTCAAATCACAAACCAGTCCGTGATGAGTCGCAACCTATGTAATTGAATGGAGCCACGCACACGGCGCAACTGGTTACAAACCCTTCGACGGGTTGCGACTCATCACGGACTGGTTTGTGATTTGAGTCGGTTATCAGTTTCTTTTGAGTTGCTCCGTGTGCAGACGGCCTAAGACTTACCTCAAATTTATGGGAGGATTTTTAGAAAAGAATATTTTGTATCTTGTTAGATATAGAAAGATACTTTCAATTCTTATTTAAAATGGGGAGTCATCACTTTTAAATCTCAAAAAAAATCGAATTTCATTTTTTTTTTGCTTTTTTAGAATATTTTAACATCTATGAATCATTTAAAACAATCTGCGTTAAAATATTTCAATTAGAATATTCTAAACTATGACATGAAAGAAGTACATAGTTCCAATGTGGGAATATCATTACCAGTGTGGGAACTTTAAAAGCCTTATTTTCGTAATGATGATTTTCATACTTGCGCGGGCTGTATAAAAGAAACTACTGCAGATAGTGCTTTCAAATTTTCGGGGTAAGTGTATAATACTGCTACCTAAAATATGCACCTAATTGTCATCTGAAAATAATTATTTTACTACGAAATTATAGCATTTGACTTCTAATTTTAATGTGCCTTTTCAGTTTTTTAAAATCTGATTGTCCTAGAGTAAATATTCTTTGGTTTCTGACGTAGGATTACGTTTCTCCATAACGGTCCTTTGGAAAGCAAAATTTCAGACGCTAAAACCGTCCGTCCGTCCTCGCGAGTTATAATTTTGGCAGCGTGCCAAACCCAGTCTGTATCGTTTCGACAAGCAGTAAACAGTTAAACAGATAAGTACCAAAATGCGTTAAAATTTTGACATACATATATGTATATATATATACATACTCACATATATATTGCTACATATATGCATAACACATACACACATATACACATACAAAAGAGGTAAGCAACGATTAGTAATCCTACGTTAATAACCCGCGGTAGTTTCGTTAGAAGAGACTACTTTAAATTCTTTTTTAAAATAGGTGTAGAATTATATATAGGTGTACTTATTCTTGTTATAAGTCTGCGCGAACTGTATTAGTAAAAATTTGAAACTTCTTGCTTCATGAATAAAATTCTTATTTACTTGTGATAAAATTAATTGAGGGAACATAATGTATAAGGTTTAGAGAAGTACTATTGAAAATTTCATGTAAAATGGACACAAGAAAAGTTATAGAAGATCGAAAAAAACAGCAAAAATTCTGACTTTTCTACTTGTGTAAAAGTGCTGACTGCCCCTGAAGTCAGGTTCCTTTTAAAAGCAAAGAGACTCGAAAAACATATCCGTATTTTCAACCATCAGTAGTTATGAAAATTATTTATTCAGAAATATGAAAATTTTAGTGGGAGTTAAACACACTTTATAAATACTGCTCTAAATTTTTTCTAGCTGCAAGAGAAATTTTTTAGTTCTTTCAAATTTCAATCACTGTTCTTTTAATGTTGCGCACAGACTTGCATCTGTATATTAAAATATATCCCCCTTTTTAATTTAAAATTAAGGAATATAATATATCTTTAACATGACCACTTTTGAAATCAAAACTCTTGGTTTTCATAGAAAAGAAATGTCTTTTTTTTTATTTTTCAATTTAAAAAATTATTTCGATAAATTTTAGTGTAATTAAAATTTTTATTATAGGAATTAGTAAAATTTTCATATTGCTGAATAAATGATTTTCATAACTACTAATGATTAAAAATAGGGATATGTTTGTTGAGTCTCTTGGCTTTTAAAAGGAACTGACCCCTTAAGAAAGATAAAAATATATATAATAAATATTTTAAGTAATATATATAAATATGTATAAAATATATGAAGGCCTTATTTGAATAGTGGTCCAACTCCACTTTAAAAAAATGGAGTTAGCCTCACTTTCATGTTCATACAAGTCATTTCTATCTTTTTTTAACCCTTTGAGGGGCGCCGTTTGCACAGTGCAAACGCCTAAATATAGTCTTTTTTTTTCACTTGCATTCAATGTATTCCAGTTAAATGAACAGAAAAATGGTTGGTTCTTCCATCTGTTATCAGTTAAAGAAGTAAAAACCTTTTGCAATTTTTAATTGGAAAAATTTTGAAGATTCTCTAGGTAAAAAAAATCAGGAAAAAAAATCTGCACCGGGCAAACGGTGGAGTTTGTTGCCTCTGAAAGGATTAAACTTGTACAAGTCCAGCTTATTTCTGCTGTCAACAGCGGGCATTACAAATCAGACTTCAGCAGTCATGTCTCAGCACTCATTAGACTTTAAGGCTCTGTATCTCAAAATGAACAAGAATGGAGTTGGACCATTATTCAAATAAGGCCTTCATGTATAATATCTATAATAAAATATTCATTTTATTTTTATATTACCTTCGGACTATAAGACGCACTCCAATTTTAAGTCGATTTTCTAAAAAGTAAAAAGTAAAAAGGTGCATCTTAAGTAAAAAGGTGCATCTTATGGTCAGAAAAATACGGTAAATAGAGGTGAGGTAATTCTAGTGTTGCTTTATTGAATACAACGAGACCACCCATTACCCCTTTGTTAACTCCCTATTACTGCTTTCTCAAGAATTCAAGCTTATTTTAATATTTTCTATAAAACGATGTCGTCTTTTTCTAAGTAATTAGTTATAAGTTCTCAAACCTTTCATGTTTTGCATAGTTCCAAAATTGGAATTAGGTCTAACATATTATACCTTGATATATTTTGACCATAACTATGTATGCTAATTATGTTATTAATTATACCTAATAATAATTATACCTCGTCGAATTGCGAAGTAACCACTCTCTCTATATATATCCGTCTATGTGTTCCTCAAAGAAGGCTTTCAATGAAATTTTTCTGCTGCCCTTTTTTAAATATATTCGAATCATTTTCCATTCTTTTTTATTATTTTAAGAGATAACTTATCTGTGTTTTTTAGATAATAATTTTGTTGATATTTTTGCTGGATTTACCCTTATTTAAATATATTCGAATGTTTTTATCCCTCTTATAATTTTAAGAAGTGACATCTCTTTATGCTCCTTAAATTATAACTCTTGATAATATTTTCAACTGATTTGTCCTCTTTTTAAAATATTTGAATGATACTTTTGACAACAACATTTTCAACTGATTTGTCATCTTTTATACTTTAGACAACAACATTTTCAACTGATTTGTTGTCTTTTTAAAATATTTGAATAATACTTTTGACAACAATATTTTCAACTGATCTATCCTCTTTTAAAAATGTTTGAATAATACTTTTGACAACAATATTTTCAACTGATCTGCCCTCTTTTAAAAATATTCGAATAATACTTTTGGAAACAACATTTTCTACTGATTTGTCCTCTTTTAAAAATATTTGAATAAGACTTTTGACAACAACATTTTCAACTAATCTGTCCTCTTTTTAAAATAATTTGGATAATACTTTTGATAACAACAGTTTCAACTGATCTGTCCACTTTTCAAAATATGCTGATGTTTTGCAATTTTTTTTCATACGTTTACAGCAAAGTTACAGAAATACCACTTTTAAAAAAATTAAATAAAAAATTTTCACAAAAAAAAAATATTCAGCTTTCAGCCGACAGACAATAGCAATGAAATTTGAAATAAAACTAAAGCTTGAAAATTGAGGTACTGCTCGATCATTGCTGAAGAAACTCTTATTTATTTCCCAAAGAAAACCATCATAATGTCTTTTCTAATTTAAAATTACATTCCTGTACAACAAAAGAGTGGCGACCGTCTCAGGCGCCGATTAGAAATAGGCGCCAAAATTAGACATAGCAAAAATACGAAAATTTTGAATAATAGCGAAGAAATGTTGATACTGGAGTTTAATCGTATGACGAAATTCGTAAGAATAAGCAAATATAAGCGAATATTTAGACTACTATTTTTTTTAATGCAAAATCTGAGATTATTAGAAATAAATTTTGAATAAGTATTTTTTGTTGTAGTTCTAAGAATTCTACTAACACTACCTGGAACTGTGGCAACAGCCGAGCGCAGTTTTACTAAACTGAACATTTTACAGAATTCTACGAACAACAACAACCCAAAAGCAACTGAATGGTCTATCGATCATTTCTATAGAAAAGACGATACCTAAAGCAATTAATTATAGACATGCAATCAAGCTCTAAGAATGGGCGCGGTGGCCCGGTCAGCAAAGGCATCGAGCCAGTGATCCGAAAGCCCCTGGTTCGATACCCGTCACTGATAAAACCACCGACGTGTACACTAATGGCGGCTGGTGCACGGAAAAATATGTCGAAGATGCAATGTCCTCCAAGTTCCCAAGCATTACCTCTGGAGGTGCGGGGTCAAGTGTTCCGGTCTCGTCACTTGATTCGGTTCAAAATTACAGAACCGGTACGTTTCAAACGGGTATAGCGTGGAGCCACCCCCTGTGGTGCACCCGGGGCAACGCATGCAATGATAAGTAGTCACACACTTCTGGCTTCTCCCGGGAAAAGAGTATCGCTCAGCTCACAGTCATTGGAAAAAAGGGCTCTAAGAATGAATTAGTCCTTATTTCTATTACAAAACAAATTATACTCAAATTTATTTACTTTCTCTGCTTTTTTTAAAAGTTTTGTTATTTAACCCTTTGAGGGGCACCGTTTGCACAGTGCAAACTCCTAAATCTAGTCTTTTTTTCCACTTGCATTCAATGTATTCCAGTTCAATGAGCAGAAACATGGCAGTACTGCCATCTGTTATCACTTTAAAGAAGTAAAAACATTTGCATCCTTTAATTGGAAAATTTTTCAAGATTCTTTAGGTAAAAAAAATCGGGTAAAAAATATGCACCGTGCAAACGGAGGAGGTTGTTGCACCTGAAAGGATTAAAAGAAATTTTTTTAAAAATAAATGGCAGTACTGCCATCTGTTATCACTTTAAAGAAGTAAAAACATTTGCATCCTTTAATTGGAAAATTTTTCAAGATTCTTTAGGTAAAAAAAATCGGGTAAAAAACATGCACCGTGCAAACGGAGGAGGTTGTTGCACCTGAAAGGATTAAAAGAATTTTTTTTTAAATAAATTATATATTAAATTAATACATATTTTCCCCAAAATTATCTTTTTTCTAAAAGTAAACATTCTAGTAGTGATACATTCATAACTTAGAGTCTCTCCAAAAATTTGAAACGGTGCTGTTTTTTTGCCTCAGGTGCCACAATTGGTCGGCCTGGCCCTGCAAAATTCTAACTTTACGCAGACAAAAATAACATTCAAAGTGAAGTTATATTTACATGAAATTTGGGTGGGCATAGCTTTTCATAAAAGTTCTCATATAAAACCATTATCTGAATATCCGTACTTCACTACGGAGTACATTCAAATTAAATACAACGGTCAATGTATGCAATTGATGTAAAAAAATATATATATATATTTATAAAAAAATCGTAAAGGATAATTTTATAGACAAAATAATGTAGAAGAAAATATTCAAATTAAATCTAATAGAACATACTAAAGAATATAGTGCAGTTAATATAGTACAGTTTGAGGAACATATCTTTTACTGTATTTTAATATTTTTTTTTTATAATGTCCAATTGTCTGCCGTATTAGAAAGAAATTTTTTTTTGTGTATTTCGTTGTTATGCACGTGACGCAAAATTAGTTTAAAGTATCACAAAAAGAACGATAAATTTATTTAAAGTACCAGAAAAAGAAATCACGTGATCAGCATTTAATAAATTAAATTCTAAAAATGAATCTTTAAAAATTCACCAAAAATCAGAAAATGGAGATAAAGATTTGAAAAAGATTTCATTTTAAAGGAACTTTTATGATCTATCTTGTGATTTCAATTTTATAAACCTCAGATCAAAATTTTAAATGCAAACTTGAAAAAAGTTACAAATGCAGCTTAAAAATTTAATTTAAGTCAGTCAGTCAGTCAGTTACGGAACTGTTTTATATATGGAAGAAAATGATTAATACGGGGCCGCAGAAATGACATTATCTTCTTCCTATCTCAACTGAGCATTTAATCGTAGGGTAGTTTGTTTGGCTCCGGGAAATTAGTTCATGATAACATGGATTTATCTGCATGTATCTGGTGAACTCGAAACTGAAGTTATTTGAATAATACATAACGTAAGATATAAAGAAGCCGGTACAAGACCATTACTCATTTCTTACTCCACATGTTTGAGGTGATTGTTTTGATAAAATTCTATTGACGGCTGCTCATGAAATAGACTGATATCTACACTAGGTTGATAGTTCAAAGCATAAAGGGGTACATTTTTATTGATCATCAAAAATCCCCTTTTATAGTCAGTTATGTTCAGAGATTTTTTTAGCCAAATCATTTCACAAATTTCTGCTTAAAAAGACCTTGTAGAGTACAGTCGAATCCCGTTATAGCAAACCCGGTATATAACGAACTCCCGGATATAACGAACGCAAATTTTGGTCCCTCCTTTTTCCGATTGTATTTAATGCTAATTTATCCTTTTATAACAAACCTCCGAAATCTTGAGAATCGGATATAACGAACCTTTTTTTAAGTCGTCTACTGATTTTTTGTAAAAAACTTTTTAAGAATGCTGAAGATACAACGAATGTTGAAGAACAAAATGATGAAGATTTACCTATCTCGATGTGGATAGAAAAGCAGCATTCACGGATTGTGACATGCAATTGCTCGAAACATGTGATGATGAAGTCATTACATGAAAGAATCCGACTGATGAAGACATTGTGGAAGAAATTACAATGAATCCTGCTGAAATCGAAGATTCTGCATCTGATGCTGATGAAGAGGAGCACACAAATGACGAAATCCCCACCATCTCAGATGCTACATCAGCGATGCATGAAATTAATAAGTTCTAGTTTACACAAATAGTGGAAGAAAGAGTGTTGGAGTCATTTGATGTATTGGACAAAGAAATTCATGAAATGCTTTTGAAATCGGCAACACGTCAGCAGAAGATTACCGATTATTTCTGCATCAAAACAGTGAATCATTAATGATCATTTTTAATAGATTTTATCATTTTTTCAATACATCATTACTGAATACACATAGCAACTAATGAGTCATAAATTTTGTGAACTCTAACATTTTTCTTAATGGTTCGGATATAGCGAACAAAATCTTTGGTCCCTTGAAGTTCGTTATAACGGGGTTCGACTGTATGTCTCAGCCGCATATTCTATATTCATATTTTATATTTCCCCTTAAAAGAATATGGCTCGTTATGAAACTGAAATCTTGAATCTTCGACTTTCCGGGCAGATGTGTTAATTACCTAATTGCCCGTTATAACAAGATCATTAAGCAATAAACCTCCATAACCTTTATATGTTAATTTAAGGATTTTAGATATTTTATTTTTCATTTTAACCCTTCAGCAAGCGCGTCAATTTTGGAACACCAGCAGGCGCGCGTGGCACAAAGTGCAACGTCTCTTTCAACCTTGATTATTCTTTTTGCAATACACTTTTTTTTTCAAATTGAAAATCATAATTCTGCGTTTTATCACAAGATATAAAATGTTTATAATATTAAGATATATTTATAATTAAGGGCCATAGAATGCAGACACAATCGCCTTATTTCAAAACTGTCCGGTTTATTGGATCTAAGGACAACTTGCGAATGGATTCCTACTATGTCCAAAAACCTAAAAAATAATGAGATTGTCCATCTTCGTGATATGCGGGATACCGTGTAATAGCTGTACATTTGATAAAGTACATCAACTCCTGCTTTTGTCGTATTGTAATCCAATGTAATCATTGGTTTACCGCGGTTAAATCACGACTACTAATGAATGGAAAGGAATACAAGAGTCAGAAAATCAGGGCTGCATTAGAAAGTGTGTAGCTATAAATAGAAACTGCTTAGAACATTCAAACCTTACATGTAAAAACAAACTATTCAAAATTACGAAAATGTTGCACTCTGTACACAGGCGCGCCCGCTGAAGGGTTAAAACAATTTGACTGCTCCAGAAACCATAGTTTTTTTTTCATCCTCGACTTTCCGAAATGATGTTTACTGCCAAACTTCCACATCATGATAAGATGCTTTACATCTCATAACTTTTTAATGTTAATTTAGAGATTTTAGACAGCTAAAGTTTTATTCTATACTGCTAAATTAAAATGAAAAGTAACCTATTAATTGCAGTCATGCAAAAATATAAGTTCTACAGGAAATTTCTTCAAAAATCTATTGCTTCTAAATTTACAGTTTGAAGCTTGTAACCCAGTTTCAGATTTAATTAGCTTTTCATGAGATATTGTAAGGTACTAGTTTTACTGTTTAGTTCACAAAGTTTACTTCCAGGTACAGTGGAGTTCCAATAATCCGAAATGATTGGGACCAGACCCTTTTCGGATTAATGAATTTTTTGGATTAAGCGAAATCATTCTAAAAATAAACTTAAATTACATAATAACGTGTGATTTCATAAATATTACATATTACGTGTGATTGCACAGTTTATTTTATAAGGTCTGTCTAAACGTAACCAAATCTCGGGACGAAATGGATGATAAGAGAGCGGAACGCTGCCTAGTACAGTACAGTAGAGTGTAAGTTGTTCTAATAATACGTCATATTGCTCTGCAGTTGGATTTTAGACGATCAGCAGATTGTTGAAATGGTTTTGGAAGAACCAGTCAATGTCTCAGACGAGAGTGAAGGTGATGTAGACGGTGATAGCGAGCAGAGGACATACCACTCAGACGCCGCGGCAGCAATTGATGTAGCGTTACGCTACGTAGAGCAACACTCCGCCGTGACACCAGCGGACGCCATTTTTCTGACGCGTTGGCGTAATTTAGCTTCAAGGGAGAAAAAAAAATTTTAAAAATTTAACAGATTTTTTTTCAAACCAGTGTAGTTCTGTAATAATTAGTTCAGTACATTGTCTAACTTTGAATTTTCTTGTAATTTTCAGAAATATACTTTATATTACTTAACCTCAGTGCGGTTTTATTGTAACCTTAGTTCTTTTTTACTTTTGGTTTCGGATTAAGCGGACTTTCGGATTACCGACGTTCGGATTATCGGGACTCAAATATATATATTGAATTTCACCCTACCATTTAAAAAATTCTTTTTTTCCCTTTTTTTTAAACCAATGCGGAGGCACTTGTCGTGAAGACATTCGCCTATAATACACCATAGTTTTGCTGGACCTTTTATTATCGGGGCACCATATAGGCGGACCAACATTATCCCCTATGAAGGGACGACACAAACGGAGGCATTTTAGTGGCGTGACGCCGGGATTCGATCCGAGCACCCTCAGCAAGCCAGCGCGCTGTACCACAAGGCCTCTACAGGCCTTTTAAGATATTCTTTCACCTTAGTTTCTGTCTATCACATATCATGTATTTAAATAACACTTAATTGTTTCTGAAGAAAATTAATGAATTTTATTTTATGGAAGGATACGGACAGGTGCATTTATATAATTTATGGCTAAGGAATTCATTAATTTATTCTGGGCAAAATTTTTGCCTTAACAATCGATTAATATATACGGTAGAATAAAATCAAAGAAATAACAAAAATTTAAGGAAAAAATTTTCATTTACCGTAAAATCTTGCGTATAATACGCACTATTTTTTCACACTTTAGTCTGCAAAAATGAGGGTGCGTATTATACTCGTGTACAAAAAAACGTAGTTTTAAGCATTGAATAAACGACAATAGATGAGCTGTATTCTAGTGAAAGTGATTATGACTGATAATTTCACATTATTGTTTGTTTTGAATTAAAAATTTAAGTTTTTTTTTCTACCGAATTTGAAGTTTTCGTTTCTTTTTACTACAATTTTTTTAATAAATATGTTAATAAATATTGTTTTTGTTAATAAACATTTGTGCAATTTTTAAATAAAATATTGAAAACTTATGGGTGCGTATTATAGTCGAATTTTAATTATTTCCGAAAATTTCGCGCAAAATCAAGCATGCTTATTATACACGTGTCCGTATTATAGTCAAGATTTTACGGTATGTGTTTCATATTTTTGAACCACCTCAAGAGAGGTTAAGATGTTGTTAAAGGGACCTAAGCACCCCTACCTAATTACAACCCTGCTTACAAACTTGTACCTTAGCTGTGAGTCAACAAGAATTCTGTTATACTCGAAAGGTGGGTGAAGAAATATGTGTTTTTCTGTCGGTGTATTTTCAAACAAACTACTTTTTTTTAACCTGAGTGGGCCTAACAAAATTGTATTGCTCACGAGTTAAGTGAATATCAACAAGGAAATGAACCACATTGCTCTGACAACACAGCTTGACATACTGACTCTACCTCCGCTGTCACAGATACCGGTTCAAGACTGAACAGCAACCAATATTCTCGGCAATTGCATTCTACTTTATTCGGTCAGTTTCGGCCCTATTAAGTTTGCTCAGCGTATAGAGTGGGTACTTGTGTCAAACCTGATAAGTTTGTTGTGGGCAAAACTCTTCAACGCACTTCCGACAAATCTCGTCAAAGAGATAGGACATGTTTTCTGGTTATTCCTTATATTAGAGGTAAAAATTGACGTCTAAAGCAGCGGTGGACGACGTGTGGCAACCCATTTATTTTAGATATGCGAAGAAAAAACTAAAAATATAACAATTTGCTGTAATTTATAAGTTTTAATAATTGGTATTATATCGATGGGGTTTCAAGGTTGTTCTCCAATAATTTAAGATGCACACGCAACAGTTATTAACTTACAGCAAAATCAAACATTTCTAACAGCTTTCGAGTGAAATAAAAATAGATTAATTGAAGACTAGAACCGTTAACTAGTACATGTTTATGTTTATAAAACATAAAAGAAAAATTTAAAATATTGGTTCTCTTAGTAACCATATTCTTTTACATTACTTTTTTTATTGTTTTAAAACTTTTCTGAGCTTAAAATATACTTCAAAACAATTTTAAATATTTAGTCTGTGTTGCAGATAAAATAAAAAGAACCAGTCCTGTATCAAAAACAACTTAAAAACTGTGTTTCTGTGTTCTTCTGTACTTCATAATTATCAGATTATATTCAAGTTATTTTCTACAGTAGGGGAGACCGGGGCTAGTTGGCATAGATTTTGGTTTTTGATTCTTCTATTTTTTGTGCATTACTTGGAGAGATTCCGATGAATGGATAACTCAACTTCTTGACTACAAAATCATGTTGGACCCATTAATAAAATCCGTGTTTAGGTAACCCCAAACACACTTTTCCTAAAAATTGACATACCCCTAGGGATGAGTTACCATAACGAGATATAGTTAGGGATACTTGGGCAAAAGACGGTAATTTTCGAGGAAAAAGTTTTATTTCATCAAAACGTGGAGTAACATGGTTTTTTCTTGTTATTGTCACTTTCAGCCGCAATTCTATCTTTGCTAGGAGTGTCTATTAAAATAACAGTAATAGCCCAGTCAAAATAGGTTTTATGGCTAAAAAAAATATGAAAGTTTTGAAAATTGGTGCAGATGTTTGTTTAGGCATGCTAATGAACTTATTAATACTCTCCATCGATCAGACTTGAGCTTTCGCCGCCATCTTGAAAAATGTGTAGACGTTTTTGGTTTTTTTGCAAGTAACTTGATAAATATTGATTTTATGTGAAAAAGTTGAATGCAAAAATTGAAGAGCATTAAATTATGAACAAAAACATTATTTACATTATTTTTATAAGTCTAACACGAACAAAGATAATTGACTTTGAATGGAGCGCACTATCACACCTGCTACGCGGATACGCAGGTCATCCCCATCGCGATGGGGGGATGAACCGCGCACGTGCACCAAAAGTCTTGAATACTCACATTTGTCAAACCTATGCATATCAAAGCTCGAGAGAAAGTTGTAGCAACATCCAATCCATTGTTATCAGGTTGTATTGTGAGACTTGGTGGATTCTATCTTCCTATGTCATATTTACGCTGCATTGGGTACATAATGGCTGGAAGTGGGTTAAAATAAATCCTAACTTTAATGTTTGCAACTACATCAGTAGAAAAAATGTTGCCTGGCCATGCATACGCTAGAAAATTCCTAGCTCATTTATTTACCCAGACAGCTTTAGCAAAAATATTTTTTTAAGCCATGGACATATCTGATTTCAAACGAAATAATCTCCATGAGTTGTTTAGTGATTTTGACGGCTTTTTGTGTTTTTGCAAATAACTTGGGAAATATTAACTTTATATAAAAAAATTTATACAAAAATTAAAGAACATTAAATTGTGTACAAAAATATAAAATACATTATGTCGTAACCCTAACACGTACCAAAATAGTGGCTAATAAATGCGCGTTGATTATGGAGGTAGAGTCCAAGTCTCGTTGCAAGCTCTTTCCTTCGAATTGTCTCCTCTCCCTCATTGTTGCATTCTTTAAACACAAGAAAATAGACTTTAATGTTTTTTGGTATGTAGTTAATTAATCATTATTAATTTTATAAAAGAATATAATATACTTGGATGTATTCATTACCATATTTTCATTGTATATAATTTTTTAAGCTTACCTTCTCTATGGTTGACGAGCTGTTTTCGGTACGTGATTGTTCGCGTCCTCAGTCTTGAAAACATCGTCTATGGGTCAGCTTGCATCACTTCAATCATCAATTCCTTTTATTGGATCGTCATGATCTACAGGACAATAACTGCAATGGGGTATGTTATTGTGACATACCCCATTGAGTTATTGCAAGTCGTTGGGAAGTTGAAACCTGCTTTCCGACACACGCATCTGTTTTCCCAGTCAGTCTTACAGTTGCAAAACACCATACTTAAAACTGAATCGGGAGCCACTACATCCATAGTTGTAATAGCCATAGTTGTAATAGGGTTTTCGCTTGACGTTTCCTGCCCCACACTCATTCCCAAACCACTTTTGCACTTGGTGATACAACCGAAAGGAATCTTGCCTGGCTGCCTCTTCAGTTGTGAGAAGAGACGAAATATATGGTTTTATTTTAGTGTCAAATTTGTACCTGAACTTATTTAGGTACTGTTTTCACTGGGATGTGCTCTATACCAGATCAGAAAAAAAGCATTCTCCTGCTTGAGCAACATCATTGTTCAATGAGTTTCATTTATTAACTAAAGTCACGTTGTGTTCCATATCTTTACTTTGGAACATTTTTACACAATTTTTCTCTCCTTTGTTGAATGCTGCAGAAGTAGTATCTCATACACTGAAACCATGGAGGAAAAGGATACTTTGGTATGTCCCAATGATTGTATTTTATTTGATGAATATATTTTTTTCTTTTCTTTCCCTTTGCATGGTTTGACAAGAAAAATGTCTTTTTTCTGTAGGAGTGAGAGGGTTAATAGAACCAGGTGGTCAACATCTTCACCGATGATTACAAAGATGTTGTTGCCAGAACATGCTTCATTAATTGCAGTATTTACAATGCTTCATTAATTGCAGTATTTACTTTGTCGTTATCGAATCCCATTGTTTTCCAGCTCAGCTGATTGCATGCTGATCAGTTTGCTCTTGATGTTTTCATTTGAAAGGAACTGTTCTTGTTGAACAGTAACTCGCATGTTTCCATCAAACTTTTTGTCTACTGATTTTTTCACAATAGACCGTAGATTTTGTTCAATTTTTTTTCACTGTTAGTGGTGTTATATTAGCCATTAAAAACGACTATACAGCTGGTCTCACAATGCTTTTTTTATATAGTTAACTTAATTTGTGCAAACATACGAAAATGCTATTTGTGTTCCCCATTTGACACGGTATAGGAGAAAACCACTGTCCACAATGTTGACGCAGTTCAGGAGGTTAAAGTCTTTGTTTGGAACTTCAAAAACTTCGTACATGGCCAACGTCGTTGTCTCTCGTATGCCAGCTTCATTAAACAGAGCCAACGGAAAAGGAGCTAACTCATATTCTAAATAAAATGCTAGAGTTTATTGGAACCGTTTACTTTCACCGTAAAATTGAAGGTGATCAAGCTTTCCTAAGATTTACCATTTAAATTACTGAACCTAGAGGGCTGCAGTTGGGCCATTCTCTTTCAACTGCTTCAAAGTCTTAATGATTTTAATCTCGATGGCTCGTATATGAGTTATGTCCGTTTATGGTTTCTAGCGATAGTAGTTCAGTAGCAAAATCTCTAAACAACTCATGGAAATTATCGCTTTTGAAATCAGATATGTCCATGGCTTAAAAAAATATTTTTGCTAAAGCTGTCTGGGTAAATAAATGAGCTAGGATTTTTCTAGCGTATGCATGGCCAGACAACATTTTTTCTACTGATGTAGTTGCATACATCAAGTTAGCATTTATTTTAACCCATTTCCAACCATTATGTACCCAATGCAGCGTAAATATGACATAGGAAGATAGAATCCACCAAGTCTCACAATACAACCTGATAACAATGGATTGGATGTTGCTACAACTTTCTCTCGAGCTTTGATATGCATAGGTTTGACAAATGTGAGTATTCAAGACTTTTGGTGCACGTGCGCGGTTCATCCCCCCATCGCGATGGGGATGACCTGCGTATCCGCGTAGCAGGTGTGATAGTGCGCTCCATTCAAAGTCAATTATCTTTGTTCGTGTTAGACTTATAAAAATAATGTAAATAAAGTTTTTGTTCATAATTTAATGCTCTTCAATTTTCGCATTCAACTTTTTCACATAAAATCAATATTTATCAAGCTACTTGCAAAAAACTAAAAACGTCTACATATTTTCCAAGATGACGGCGAAAGCTCAAGTCTGATCGGTGGGAACTTTTAGTATGTTCATTAGCATGCCTAAACAAACATCTCCACCAATTTTGAAAACTTTCATATATTTTTTAGCCATTTGTCAAAATCTGATCTATTTTGACTGGGGTATAAACCTTCTTTTTCGGCCACGGTTGGATTGCTGTCGTGGCCCGGCTTTGGGGAAAAGACAAATTTTCTCTGGGGTGATGTGTTGGGAAGATGATGGAGTTGTCACCAAAACCGGTGTGCCTGGTAGGTCATTTGTCGTTAGAGCGGGTTCATTGGGGTCCCTCATTGGGTTAGCTCTGATTCATCGGCAGTGTGTGTAGCCTCTGGATCAGGGCGGTGACGGAAGATGGCGAAAATCTCAGTCCTCAAATATGTCTGGATTGAATGGACAGATCCCGCTCACTTGAAATCCAGATGTAATGTTGGAGGGAGTCATAGCTGATTGAAAGGCTGTTTTCCCAATTGCTGGGATATCATAGATAATTAAAGTTTTGCCTGGATGACTGGTCATCCAAGCTTCACAAGCCGTGTTGACGTATTTTTTAGGGGTCCAAATACAGTTAGTTCGATCAAATGGTTGCAATTTATCGCTGCAGTATGGAGAAAACGATAGTACAGTAACCCCATTTTCCTCGAACAAATCGTTTAAATCCAAGTCGACAACAATGACAACAAGAACAACAGAGTAAAATATTTACTTCTCTATTACGGAGTACAATTTTTTTAACTTTAAATCCAATTCGACAACAACAAGAACAACATAGTAAAATATTTACTTCTCTATTACAGAGTACAATTTTTTTAACTTTAAATCCAAGTCGACAACAACGACAACAACAGCAACAATAATAAATGAAGCTAGAACATATAATAATTAGAATATTTTGTATAGTGGCTTTTGATTTTTTTAATTTTTGCTAAATTATTAATTTGAGAAATACACTCTGACACATGTCTGAGAATAACTAAAGGACACGAACTCAAATTTAATATCTAATGTTACCATTTGATTTCTCTTAATATTACTTAACATTAATTTAAACACTGATTACAAACTTTTACAGAAATAATCATATTAATTGTTATCATACATTAAAAAAATTATTAGAACACATAAAATTCAAATTACATATAATAAATTAGCACTGTACTCTAGCCTGATAAATATAACACAAATAATTATGACTTACCACCACCCTCGTTTGAAATTGAAGCATCTCGTTTCTACTAAGTCGACCAGCGGAATCGGCAAAGCAAGAAAAAATGGCGGATAGTTCTAGATCGGACCACTACGAGGTCCTCTTCCTGTCGCTGCTTATTCTTCAACTCACTAAGAGACTTTTTTTTACTTCATTTAGAACCGGGGAGAGCAGAGGTCAGCTATGTCCTCGAACAAACACCTTTCAGCTCTCATTGGCTAAAAAGATGTTGCTAGGCCGTTGCTATGGGGATGCTAAGACCCCTTTACAGCCAAGAAGGGGTGGCAAGTCACTCTTTTATTCTTTGCACAAAACCTTTCTACAGGATACGCTAAATTTGCCTTCGGGAGGTACATAACTTTCTTCCAGAAACCGGTACAAAATAAACCATAGGCGCGATCCCAAGCACACATACATCTTAGGACATACATAATAAAACAGATATACTAAAATGTGCATGGAACCGAATCAATGCTGTATCAAGACTATGAGATAAGAAAATATATTTACAAAGTCGAATTACATGTCACAAGCAACAACAGAGTAAAATATTTACTTCTCTACTACAGAGTACAATGTTTTTAAACTTTAAATCCAAGTCGAGAACAACAACAACAACAACAACAACTACAGAGTAAAATATTTACTTCTCTACTATAGAGTACAATTCTTTTAAACTTTAAATCCAAGCCGAGAACAACGACGACAACAACAACAACAACAACAGCAGAGTAAAATATTTACTTCTCTATTACAGAGTACAATTTTTTTTCTAAACTTCAAATCCAAGTCGACAATCACTGGAAACATTTTCTCCACACGTTAACATTGAGCTGCTAGAATCCAGAGTGGCTACTACTCCGCAGCCTGAAATGTTTTGGGCACGCGCACAACACCCCTGCTCTCCACCCCTGTTCTAGAGCAGTGGTGCTCAAACTGTGGGTCGCGACCCACAGAGAGGTCGCCAAAAAACTTGGAGGGATCGTGGAGAGTTTGAAGCAAATTTATATCAATTGAATTATTTAATAAAAAACATGCTTTAAATTATCTATAATTACATGTTTAATTTTTTTTTTGCATTCATGCATTTTGTATGTTAAAAGATATACAGGATAGGATAGTGTTAAATAAAGTGTCAAACATTCTTACAATACTCAGCAAAAGTCAATAAAATAGCTTGTCAACATTTTCCAACCTCTTTTTCCTAGTTTTTGTTGGCATTTTCCTAATTTCTTTAAAAAAATTTCTACTTTCAAAAATTTTTTATTGGGTCGAGGGAATTTTTATTGAAAGAAAGTGGGTCGAAAAAAGTTTGCGCACCACTGTCCTATAAGCAACCCATATTCCTTAGTATGAAAGTCCTCATTAAACCCTTCTGAGAGTTTAACCTCTTTTTGCTCACAAACAATTCTAATACTTTGATACGGAATCGGAACTTACGCATTCGTAATTATGTCTGTTTAAAAATAGTCACTCAACAGAATATTTGGTTATGATCAAACGGATTTCTCAATTCTAATTTCTTTCTCCGAAGGACAAAAACCCACCATCGGTTCTTGCGCTATTTTTGGTAATTCTAAGTCCGAAACATATTTTTTGGCGCAAAAGGATTTAGTTCATCCGAGATCACATAAAGTTCGTATCGGTACCGTTTTCCCTTTGCTTGTAATTTCCCCTCTCACAGTCTGCAAGCAAAGATAAACGATAGCTGCGTTTACATGGACAACAATAATACCCGGGATTTACCCGCTAACAGGGAAAACCTTCGAAGTCCGTTTACACGGGACCACATTTTCACCCTGCTTTTACCCGACTTACCGGAAGTAAAGGCCATCACATGATTCCTTGTAAATCACGTTATGGGTTCGATCCCAGCCGGTGTGGTACTTTTCCAAATTCACTGTATTGCTATTTTTAGCTTTCCACATTCGAACTCCGCATTTATCTCGTTACGAAGTGTATGGTCCTGGGGAAGGCCTTTTTTTCCAATTGCTGTTCTTTTGACCTCGTATTCTTAAATTTTAAAAATAACAACAACAAAAAATCATAAAACTTTAAAAATCCAAAAAGATTGAAAAACTTACAAAAATATTTTTTGTATTCTTATGATATCTGCTTTTCTGGGCCTCTTAATATTATTACTTTTTTGTATTCCGTGGATCATTAGTCTTATCTAATTTTCTTCTAAATTTTCTTAACTTGTAACTCTATATTTTTTCTGTTAAAATTAACTTTTTTGTTTTAATTTAACCTTACTATTAATTTTTTTCTTTTACCCGCGTTATTCTTACCTTAATATTTTAATTCATTACTTAAAATTTTAACTACTGAGCACTCCCACCTTGATTACATATATCTTGCTTACAGGAGATAAAGTCGACACGACCAATGCACTGCTCTTCTAAAACACAATTACGTCTGCGTCTATTTGTTATTTAAATGCAGCACATGTCAGTCGCTGTTGATAATCATAGAACGTTTGTGATTTTTTTTCTGTTGTTTTTAAAAATAAATTTAGAAAATAGATAGGAAAAAAGGAATATAAGAACTAGAAGATTGATGCGGATATTAGATATAATCGTACGATCTGTGGCTTCATCGCTAAATTTAGTTTTTCCACAACAAAGAATGTGGGCAAAATTACGAAGCTCTGTTTGGTGGGAAGAAATTGTTTTAAATTCCTGAAGTAATAAAGACTGGAAAGAAAATTTTCCAATCGATAGGTGCATTTTTTTTAAATTATAAGATTAATTGTAAGATACTTATTGTTTTAATAAATCCTTTTATAAAATCAAAATGTAATTTTGATTTCAATTTTGTTTCAGTAATTTTTAGTCATGTATAAATAAAAAAATCATAAATAGATATAAATAAATTTTTATCTGTGATTTCTAAAATAATTAATTTATAAATAAATTTTAATGTTACGTTTAATTATTGATTATACTTATTAAATTTATTAATTTTACCATAACACTTTAAATGAAAATGTTATTGAAATTTTATTGAAATGAAATTTTATTTCTTATTTTACATACCAGATGGCAGTACCATTCTATTTATAATGTAATTGGTGATTTTTTTTAAAAAAAACTAGATGGGCAGATCAAGAAATAAATGAAATCCTCCGGAAAAAAATAGGCACTTTTCTACTGTTTTCTTGAAAATTATGCGATCATTAAGGGGTTCTAGATCCTTCCATCGATCATTTGGCTGATTTTCATGGATTCACACATGTTCAAATCCGCCATGTTTGTTTACTACTAGCTTCCTCCTTCGAAATGCATCATGGGTAATTAGCGAGTTTTATCCTAGTTCGAAGCAGGGTCGAAAATCCACCCTGCATTTTCCCCTATCGTAGGGAGAAAGCAAGAAACGACCCTGCTTTTACCCGGGTTTTTGGCACATGTAAAAGGGCACTATAATTGCTTACCGAGCAATGCGTGGAATACACCAATTGTGCAGGTCTTGAAATGGATATGAACCGGAATAAAAAATTTCGATCAAATTGGTTCAAGTCGAATTTTTTATTTATTTTTCCAAATGAACTTCAAGAGCTTCAGGAAGAGTAGTGGTAACAACAGTACATGGGCCGGGCCCTCCACTGGTTTTCCAATTGAAACCATTATTTTCAGATGGATTTGATTTTCCTACAAACTATTTTTTATCGTTCCGTATATTTTTTCCGACCGGATATTTATATTTTTTCTAGACCCATGCCCAGTAAGCGTGTGTGGCAGAACGGACACAACATGCGTGCCTATTTTAACATGCTATTGCTCGAAATGTTGTTTATAACTTCCGGGGAGGAAATAGGTTGCAACTATGAAATTAGGTTTTGGCGGGCTGATATTGCACCAAGGGTTAAAAGATGCCAAGTTTCAGCTATAATACGTAAGTGCCGAAATAAGAAATCCAGTCATCACGACGTTTCAATCGCACTGTACTTGCGCGCCCGCCCGTGGTATTTTGAAGTAAAGCCACACTCAAGGGGCCAAAGAGTCGCACGTGGCTCGTGAGTCGCGGTTTGTCGACCACTGGCACAGAGCCCGATTTAGAAAATTCTGGACAATAGGCACAACTCAGGATGGGGGGGGGCCCTAACACTGATGTGGGCGTAAAGGGGGGGGGCCCTAACACTGATGTGGGCGTAAAATTTCCAAACTTGACATCCACACACACACACACAAAAAAAAAAAAATAATAATGAATCATTGTTAAAGTACCATTTTACCAAGAATTGGCTATTTGAAGCTTAGAAGCCTAGAACATTATCAAATAACAAAAAGAAATACAACATATTAACTTCATCATTAAAACACCAATACAATGCAACCAGAAAACTTATTAATCCCTTATATACACCTATATCATACATATGATGAGCTATACATATAACTATACATATGTTGAACCAATCAGTCAAATTTGAAAGGATCTATACAGGTAGCCCTCCTACAGCACGGCATCTTACAACACGGTTTCGCTCTAACGCGATAGGATAAATTGCGGGCACCCTCGTATAACACTGCAGCCTGTAACACGGTTTCGCTCTAACACGATAAAAGAATTACGAAACACTGTACTTCTACAGCACTAGATAACATATTTGTTTAACACATTTATAAACTAAATTGCCTTAAAATAATGATGGGAAGGAGTAATGGACTATAGTGGCTTAACATGAAAATGTATAAACAAATTATAGTTTATTCATTTATAACTCTATAAAATTAGAAGAAAGCCTAAGGTCAGGTGAAAATCTTGAATCATTTTTCTTGAATGCAGACCCTTCCGCTGAAAGAAGCCGAAAATTCAAAAGGGAGCTGCAAAATTATCCATCTCCATACCGTGATATCTACAATGACCTAGTAAGAACCAGCAAACAAACGGAAATTGTAGATTTTTTTAAAGAGGATAGAAGGTGCAAAAAATCTAAATGAAGAAAAAGGTTCTGAAAGTGAAGGTGATATCGTTCAACCAAAATAACGTTCTCATTTGATTGTACTAAGCAGTGATGAGGAAGAAATTTATTAAATTAAGGTCGCATTAAAGGAAAATAATATTTTTTGTTTCTTTTCGTTTTGTGTTGTACATACATTTAAATTTTTAATAAAAATTGAGTTACTTATATGGAATTTTTAAAAGAAGTTTGTTTTAAATAAGTTTTCGGAACGTAACCTTCATTTTTGTACTGGCTGTGGGTCTCATATAACACGGTTTCACAGAATACGGCATTTTCTAGGAGCCTATCTACCGTGTTATAAGAGGGTTGCCTGTATAAAAAATTGTTATTAAAAAAGGTAAATTTAAAAAATTTGAATTGGGAATTTTTTCTTTTAAAATAATTTTTTTGGAGCCCCCAACATACGGGGCCTAATGGAAAATCAGGGCCTGCACTGGCTTAGGCCTCGTGTACGATATGATCGATTAGCGGTGAGAGATGAGAGACCAGCGATGAGTAGCGAAGGGGACTACCATACGAACTACAGCAGGTATTTATATGGAAACACTTCGTACATGAATATTTGCCTCAACTATCGTAACACCAGCTGCAAAGAGCCACAGAAATTTTTTATCAAATGTGGGGTTTTCCAAATTGTTTTGGACCAATCGACAGAAAGCATTGTGGCCTGAAATGCCCTCCGAACAGAGGATCGAGACATTTTAATTACCTTCATTATTTTTTATTGTACTAATGGCTGTTGCGAAGGCTGATAAAAAAATTTTTAGTTGTGGAAGTTGGAGCTAGAGGAAAACAAAGTGACGGAAGCCCTTTTTCGGCATCTCAGTTATATAAAAAACTGAAGGCAAATGAGTTCAATGTTTCCCCTGATCAGTACCTCCCTGGTACAAACACAAAAGTGCCTAATGTCTAAATAGCAGATGAAGCTTTTCCATTAAAAACATATCTAATGAGAGCTTATCCAGGTGCTAAATTGACGGATGAGAAAGAACTTTTCAACACTCGACTATCACGAGCCTGAAAGACAATTGAATGCGCCTTCTGAATACTTTGGGCTAAATGGCTTTTTTATTAAAAGATATGGAAATAACTACCACCGACAAAGCAGCTACTTTAGTACTGGCTGCCTGTGTATTTCACAACATTGTTTGGGTGAAAGATGGTTTGAAAGACTCTCATTATAAAAAAATCACGAATCAAATTAAACATAATCTTCATCACTACGTTCAAGAAGTAACTCCAGGTGAATTCAGAAACTCAAGATCTTTAGCAAAGGATATAAGAAAGAAATTTGTGCGTTTTTTTTTAACAAAATAACATTTTTTTATTATGTAAGATTGAATTAAAATAAAATTGTTCTTCATTTTATCAAAGTAATTTTTCGTAAAATTATATATATTTAAATTCAAACAAATTATTTGTATTTACCGGAGATATCCATAGACGATACTATTTCATCCAACAGATTCTTATATTTAGTTGTATTTTTAAAATCGTTATCTCTATCATTCCATAGAGATAGATATCCTTGCACAAAAGAGATTAAATTTTCACAAACTTCATCAGATAATTTTTTGCCGTATTTAAAAGCTAAATTAATGACTGAAGAGTGAAGGGTACGTTCAACACCGACTGAGCGACGAGCAAAAGTATTTGTCCGTGTAGAGCGATGAGCGATCGCTCTGGATTTCCGCGAATGCCGAATCCCCGAACTCTCCCACCGTAGCCATTTCTAAAGCCTATTAGTTTAGGCTCTTTGCATCAGAGACTAGACTAATTCACTTGGTCGTCGCTTGTCACTCGAAACGTCGCTCATCGCTCCTAACGTAGCCTCGAACTTAGAGGATGGGCTTTGGGCTATCAGATCAAATCCCAGTGAACGCCTTTCAATACCTTCATGTCAAAGGGATTAAATGGGGCGGGGCACAACGCAAGAAATATATTGCTCAACCCAAACAATTTTTTAACGATGAAAAGACAGAACATATTGTTACTAGGCGAGGATAATGATAAAAATACTGAAGAAAATTAGATAAAAAAATATACATATGATCATTAACACATAAAAAAGGACTTTTATTGTCATATCATTAATGATATTAATTAAGTCCCAATTTTTAACGATGATTTTCACCATAGTACTTTGATCGTGTGAGATTCTCATTGTTCAACGAGGGAAATTTCAAAATTGGCTCTAAGAAAAGATCATTATGCATTCGCTATAGTCAACGGGAATTTAAAGAAAATCCTAAGTAAAGTTAATACATTTGGATAAAGCTCAATGTTTTTGGTTACTTAATACATATTGTAGTATATTCTGCACCGAAACACACATTTCTCGTTCAAAACCATTTGCTTTTATGAAATAAAATCTTGAATTAAATCTTTGTCTACATCTTTGTTAGAAAATACTATATAGACATAGACATGGTACATTAACGAGGCACCAGACAGCAGGGCTCCATATCCTCGGTATGGATAATTTTTGTTGGCTATATTTCCGTTCCGAGGATTAAAAGAAAACTGTTCACTTGAAAGTTAGAATAATAGTAACAAAAATAATAATAATTAAAATAACAATAAAAATAAAAAATAAATAAATATAAATAAATAATACTAATACTAGTAAAAAATAAATAAGTAAAAATATATAAATTGACAACTATAGACATAGACATAGACATAGATATGGTACATTAACGAGGCACCAGAGAGCTGGGCTCCATATCCTCGGTATGGATAATTTTTTGTGGCTATATTTCCGTTCCCAGGATTAAAAGAAAACTGTTGACTTTAAAGTTAGAATAATAGTAATAAAGATAATAATAATTAAAATAACAATAAAAATAAAAATAAATAAATATAAATAAATAATACTAATACTAATAAAAAATAAATAAGTAAAAATATATAAATTGACAACTATAGACATAGACATAGACATAGATATGGTACATTAACGAGGCACCAGAGAGCAGGGCTCCATATCCTCGGTATGGATAATTTTTGTGGCTATATTTCCGTTCTCAGGATTAAAAGAAAAGTGTTGACTTGAAAGTTAGAATAATAATAATAATAATAATAATTAAAATAATAATAAAAATAAAAAATAAATAAATAAAAATAAATAATAGTAATACTAGTAAAAAATAAATAAGTAAAAGTATATAAATTGACAACTATTTAATGTGTCAGGTTTAAAAAAAAAATTACGGTAGCAGACGATTAAGCAAAAATCAGTAAGGATAGTTTTGAGGTCGATCCATCAAAAAAAAAAAAAAAAAAAAAAAAAAAAAAAAAAAAAAAAAAAAAAACACAGGTCAGAACCAGAAGCAACGGAAAATGTAAATTAGAATTTAGAAGAGGTTGGAGGGAGAGTTAAGAAAGGAGAAGGAGACCAGGGTGAATAATCAAAGTGGCCTTAGGACGCCTAAAGCATTCCCTTGGGTCGTAGACTGGGAGGTTAGCTATTTCTTCGTTGTCTATTGAATACTAGTCGGGCTTCGCCTAGCTACGCTCAAGCCATCCGTGTAACATATTTATGTACTTCGAGCCCCACAAAAGGAAAAAAAAGCCTACAAATGTATTAAATTCAAGTGAATAAATTCCTTTCAATTTTCATTCCCGTCGCTGCCGACAGATGGCAGCACCACTGCACCAGATGATTTGGTTTCTCAGCAGTGAGTGATTTTAGAATGAAAATATCTCTAAACCTATTGAATTAACAGAATAAGTGTACGCAGAAAAAATTATCAGTTTTCGAAGCTCTTTCCAAATATGTAACATTTATGTACTTTCATGAGAAAAAAAATTACACCGTTTCCTGTATATTTGTCAGCCATTTTTTTTTCGAGGATCGGTGCCCTCCCGGATGAGTTACGGTCTCGTGATCTCTCGACTTCCACTTGTCTCTTTATTAGAATAGATAATCTATTGTAGAAGTTAGATATGAGATATTTAATGTGTTCCCGAATGGGTTCGATTCTCAGATCCCTGTGGATAAGTACGTTTTTAAAGTACCAGGGCGCCTTCCTAATACCGCGGAGTGTTTTATTTTGAATTGTCTGCTATCACTGGATATGGGTGTCAGCTGCTGAGCCCCAAACAGGAACGGCGCTATAAAAACCAAACAGCAATCAAGACATAACCCTGAAGATAATATGAGAGTAGTACTATCAAATATTTCACCAAATATTGAACGATTATTAACTGATATCCATACTCATACTTCTCATTAATTTTGTTTGTTTGTTTGTAAGTTTTATACAAATGAAGTTTATAATTTTTACTGTTTTAATATGAAGCTTGCTATTTTAAAATCATTCTCTTTTTTAATTAAAATTTTTATTAATTTTTACCTCAATGAAATACAATTACATATTAATACACTGGTGATCAAAAATTAGATTCCAGAAATTGCAGCGAGGGAGGATCTGCAGACGGAGCTTGCAGACGGAGTTGCGGTTCTATTCCTTCGTGCGCATAATGACAAATATCGGTCATCGGCAGTCGTCGTAGCGTATGGCCGTCCTTGGCTGAACCTCCTGGATGTCGAATCCGTGGTTAGAAATCGTTGCCAAAGTCTATTAACCACAGACGAACTCACATTTAGCCATTTATTTTATTTAATTTATTTTATTTAATTTAAATATTTTTTAAATTAAATTTATTTTTTTAGGAATGTAATTATTAGATAATAATATCCGTTTTAATATGTTACAGATTTGCATAGGGCGGAGTTGAAGGAGAATTTGGAAGATAAAATCAATTTTCAAACAAGGGGTTGTGCCAAATTTTGGAATTGTAAAGATATTCTCAAAAAATACGTCAAATTAACCCATATTACCGAACCATTATTTTTCGTTTTTGCGAGTTCTTACTTGGTTGAGGCAGGATTTAGTCCCGTTAACAATTTGTTAAGAAAAACTAGAAATCGATTAAATATTACAGAGCGCGGTGATTTACGATTATTGTTAACTATTTTCACACCTAACATAAAAAGTATCATGAAAAAGCATCAACCACAACCATCGCATTAAATTTTTTAAAAATATATTATAATTACGTATAAGTCAGTAAAATTGTTTAGCAAAATATATATTTATGTTCTTTATGATAGTTATTATGACTATACGATGATACACAATTTCAGACCAAACATTAAAAAAATTGTATCAATGCATCAATCACAACCACCACATTAATTGAAATCGAAATTTTGTGCAATTACAATCTGTGTTTCTGAAATCTTGTTCATATTTGTGAAATTAAAAATAAAAATAGTACAAAAATAATAAAACATAAACCTAATGAATCACTTTTTTAAAATTTTTTGTTCATATCCTTAGTCAAATTGATATCTTTAAGTGTTTTAGGTCCAATTAATAGTATTATAATTATGTTGTATGCTGTATACAGGGTGGTCATAAAAAAACTGTGCCGATATATGGACCTCTAGCGGGCGTTCCGTTCAACCTATCGAGATGAGATTTCAGATATAGTTATTCAGAGGTATGAGTTCAGGATATTGTGAACGGCAACAAAGTGGCACTCACGGTTACGGTTATAGGTACAGAAACTCGAAATTTTCGAATTGCAAAGCCCACTTTTTCCCATCGCAAAATGCTCAGAGCATGAGAAAACCCTAAATAGCGTTGGAATGGTACGTGTATCACAAAAAAACGGACGCGTTATGCATGCAGACAAAAACAGCTCTGCGAACGGCCAACAAAAATACGGAGGAAATTTGCATATGACAGAGGGAAGACACCAGTCACTGATGACAACACAGATTGGACAAAAGAAAACTTTTATTTGGGTTACACATTTTCCACATGGATGCCATCATCGTGTTTTCGTTGGCCGTTCGCAGAGCTGTTTTTTGTGCGTGCATAACGTGTCCGTTTTCGTGATACATGTACCGTTCTTACGCTCTTTAGGGTTTTCGCAAGCGCTGAGCATTTTGCGACGGGAAAAAGTGGGGCGTTGCCGTTTGAAATTTTCGAGTTTCTATACCTATAACCATAACCGTGAGCGCCACTTTGTTACGTTCACAGAATCTCGAGGTCCATATATCGGCAAAGTTTTTTTATGACCACCCTGTATTATGGAGAAAAATGTGAGGGATCGATGAAGAAAATGATTCTTTTAAAAGAGGTCGATGTAGGAAAAAGGTTGGGAACCCCTGTTCTAGAACATTGTGTGTCTACTAGACAGATATTCCCACTTAAGTATGTTTAAATATCTGTCTGTCATGCAGATATTCTTCATACATTTTGTATAAAATGTGCAGTAAGGATGAAAATCTTTCAAGATTTGAGTTTTTGAAGTTTCTGGGAACGACTTTGGCCAAACCCTGTTATATATTACCTGTTTTGAAACGAAGGCTGAGTATTTTCTTAAATGCCTCTACAAAACGAACCGTAATATAACCTGTGATAATTGGTTCTGTTCAATAGAAGCTGGTCAAGAATTGAGGAGAAATGGCTTGACGATTGTGGCTACCATTAAATATAAAAAAATACAAATACCCTCTGAATTTCTGGTTAGTAATACCTGGGAAAGAGATATTCCATCTATATCTGCCTTCCAGGCAGATATTCCCACTAAGTGGGAAAATAATCATGTTCCAGCCGAAGGGTTAAGTCACACGAGATTTACCATAAACGAGTCCAGACAGTAAGCAAGACATTTCATTTCTATTATGCAATGGGAATATGTACCCACAATCTACAGCTCACTGATTTTTAAAATATTTTTTCAAAATTTGACAGTTTTTCTTTTTTCTATTTTTTTTTTAACATTTCCCTAATTTTTTATTTTTGTTTTTAAAAAAACTTACTACAACCAAAAATTTTTCATAGGAGTCACGAGATTTTTTATCGAAAGAAAATGGGTCGCTTTCGAAAAAGCTTGCGCACCATTGATCTAGAAGATATATTTTTGAGTGAAAGTACTGTCCTAATATGTAAGAACGATTAACACCGAATTTACACAGTCGCGATTGCGGCGAGTCGAATTGCGGGGGGCGAATGTGTAAACGGTGATCTCGCTGTTTCTCCTCGCCAATCGTGGAGCTCGCTTCAGGAACGGTTTTCTGGCATGAGTCAAAGGGGAGAATGGCGCCAGATGTCAGACGACTGGCTGACGCAAGCAGAAATGACAGCAAGAGGCGCGAATGTGAGAACGGTCATTCGCGTCGATGCGGGAGCGTGACGCGAATGTCTTGCAGGTGGCATGATCGCGAATGTGTAAATGCGGCGTAAGGAAATTTATTAAAAAGAAAATTTTCACACAACATAGAATTCTGAAATTTCAAAAATTATTTTTATGGTTTTTCCGATAATTTGAAAAATTGGAGTTACCTCCTTTTTGCACTAAACCATTATTTATGCGTTTGCTTCAAAACTCTGGGTGGCTGAAAATGGTTAGTTTAATGTTTTAACAGAGTTGTCTAATACGTCTATCCACGTGGTTTTGACAGGATCATGTGACCTGCTTCGTCATTTTCCAATAGTTCATTCTGTGCTGTCTGATGCCAGCGTCTGTGTTATTTTGACACTATGCAACTAAGCTATGCCACCTTCAAATAGCCCATTCCGTGCTGTCTGATACCAGTGTTATTTTGACATCATGCAATTATCTACGCCACCTTCAAATTGCCCATTCCGTGTTGTCTGATGCCAGTGTTATTTTGACATCATGCAACTATCTACGCCACCTTCAAATAGCCCATTCTGTGTTGTCTGATGCCACTGTTATTTTGACATAATGCAACTATCTACGCCACCTTCAAATAGCCCGTTCCGTGTCGTCTAATGACAGGATCTACGATAGCATTGTGTGACCCGCAACGTCATTTGATGCCAGTGTTATTTTGACATCATGCAACTAAGCTACGGCACCTTCAAATAGCCCATTCCGTGTTGTCTTATGCCAGTGTTATTTTTACATAATGCAACTACCTACGCCACCTTCAAATAGCCCATTCCTTGATGTCTGATGCCAGTGTTATTTTGACATCATGCAACTATCTACGCCACTTTCAAATAGACCATTTCGTGTTGTCTGATGCCAGTGTTATTTTGACATCATGCGACTATCTGCGTCACCTTCAAATAGCCCATTCCGTGTTGTCTGATGCCAGTGTTATTTTGACATCATGCAACTATCTACGCCACCTTCAAATAGCCCATTTAGTGTCGTCTAATGACAGGTTCTACCATAGAATTGTGTGCACGCCAGGTCATCTGCAAGTAGCTCTGCAAATCCATAAATCATTTTGCATGATATTTAACAAGTAAAGACCACAGAAAGAAATTAATCATATAGAAATGGCTTTCATAGTATAAGATTTCCTGGCATGTCCTGGGTATCCCAATGGACTGAGCGCGGTCTTTTGAAATCAAGAGGCGATGGTTCTGATCTCGCTTTAAGCAGACGGTCGTTTCCTGCAAGAGGCAACTCACATTTGAAAAGCACACCAGCGGGCGCGGTGGCCCGGTAGGCAAAGGCAGTGATCTGAACATCGCTGTTTCGATGCCCGTCGCTGACAAAGCCACCGACGTGTACACTAATGGCGGCTGTTGCACGGTAAAAATCTATCGTCACTTGACTCGGTTCAAAATTACGGGACCAATGTGCTTAGAGGCCAAGTCAGACTTAAGCTCTAGTGGTACCTCGGCTTAAGTGAAGCTGCTTACTACCCTTCGCCATGGCCCTTTGTACTTGTTGTAGGCTTTCCTACATCCAAGGGAATTGGAAACAACAACAAAGCACACCAGTAGATCGTTAGAATGAAGTGAAGGACTACTGAGTGTTGAAAAACGGCGGTATACTTGAAGTAAATATGAGTTTCAAATCTGTTCCTATCAAAAATTAAAGAAAATTAGTTAGCATTGGATTCTGATTAAGGTGGCAATCCTGTACATAGGTATAGCTGAATCGTCTATAATTCTGGAACAATTAAAAGAAAAATAGTTATTAAAGCTATAAAAATTCTTTAAGGCCTACGTTCGGAGCACATTTTTTCAAAAATACACAGTACTGATTAAATACATATATTAGGACCATAGGAAAAATGTGATGAACTGCGTTTCCTAGGTCAGTCCTTCTAACGCAGATATTTCTTATAACATCGGAGAGCAAGTGTTCGTCGATGTGAAAATGGAGTGAACTGATTGGTCAGCTCCAGGATCCTTCAGATTGGTTCACCAAAGTGAAACGTCTTCCAGTTCGGTCAGTACTTGGGTTGGTGAAGACTTTGGCTGCCTGTAAGCTGGATTTCTATTAACAGATAGGAGAAGGAGGAATGAAATAGATTGGTTATTGAGGAAAAAATAGATTTAAGGTTCAGGATCCGGAAGTAAATAAATATAGGATATAAAATAGTGAAAACAAATATAATTGTGCTTTCTGCGTTAGAAGGCCAGGCCTAGGAAACGCAGTTCATCACATCTTCCTATGGTCCTATGGTCCTATAATTGTGGTAAAAATTTCATAACATTTTAAAACATAGGGATTTTTTTATAAATTGTTAGTACAATGTAGTGCTTAAGCCAGAGACTCTATACCCCATTCAACTAAATATATGTTTTATTTTTTTAAAACTATATACTATTGGGACACTTACCTGTGTTCTGAAGTAAAAGTTTTACAATATTTCCAAAAATTGAAAAAATCGAACAAATACTGATTTTTAAAAATGATTTTTTTTGTATAATTGCAGGCATCTGTAGAACAGTGGTTCCCAATCCGTAGAAATCTGAGGACCACTAAGCCAGAAATTGAACCCTGTGCGAACAACCACAAGACCCTACCCACTTGATGGGGGGGGGGGGGGAGGGAACCTTATGGTTGGTATAAAATATCCCTCAGGCAAAAGGGATACTGGATTAACGTTAACGTACTCATATTCTAACGTTCATATTCTAATAGTAAAATAATTATGCTAAACTTTTAAGAAATTTTCATTCAACACCCGATAGTCATCGGATATATTCGGCCCATCTAGTTCAATGAACATTGATCTCAAAATCCTCATTTATTTGGCAACTATTTTATATGTGGTGCCGGACCACTCCCGAGGTTATTGCAGACCACCTGCTGTCCACGGACCACCGGTTGGACAGCAGGTAGTTGTTGTAGAATGATTCAGTTAACAGTTAACACATATAGCTTGGCTATTAGGTCAAAATATAGTTAGTAATATTTTAAACTCTATCGCAAAATTTCATTCAAATGGGTTGAAATTTTTTTTAATTATTAGCTTTCTCGTTTACAAAAGTATGAGTTTCTAGATAATGCATTTAAAGATGCTACTTCTGGTCTTTTAATATCGTTTTCGGTTTATTAAATTGGTTATGAATTCTCATCCAATAATCGTTCGAATAAAAGTAAAGCAGTTTTAGAATCCTAAAAGATTGGACTTTGAAATAGAGCAATAAAAAAATTTCGAAATTTTGCACGAAGCAGCCATTTTACCGTAAGTCTTAATTTTAAAAAAATATCTTTAAAGTTACATACCCTTAGAATTTAAAAATAATCATTACAATGGCGGCTCCAAGGGGAGGGCAGTAGGGGCAATTAACCCCCCCCCCCCCAAAAAAAAAAAAAAAAGAAAAACACGGCGATTTTTCTTTTTATAGCCTAAAATTATATAATCGTAGACCTAATACTGAATGATTTTAAATTTAAATTAAGACGATGTTTATTTCTTATATATATATATACACTCATGGACGAAAAAAATTAGCGCACCAAGAAATAATTGCGGGATAATAACGAAACTTGCAATGAAGGTACATGTCGGGGAGATATGCAAATGATTAGAAATGCAGCGTGATTGCGCATTACGTATAGTCGGTAGAGGGCGTTGAACTTCGTACTCTGTGGAGTATGAAACAGGTAACCAAAGCTTGTTTGAGTGTGCTGAATCATTTACAAAGGAAGAGCTGAGATAGACATGCCATTACGCCGTGTTCGAAGACAATATAAGCAGTTGTCGCAGTTTGAGAGGGGGAGAATCGTCGGGATGATGGAAGCTGGGTGGTCAGCTAGGCGAGTAGCTCGTCAATTAGGCCGCTCTGATTGTTTTGTGAGGAGGTGTTGGGACCAGTGGACCCGAGAGATGTCATGTACACGAAGACCAGGCTCAGGACGCCCTCGACAGACCAGTCGTCGAGAAGACCGCCACATCGTAAGAAATGCACACGTACAGCCAACTGCTTCATCGGCCGCCATCCAGACACAGGTAGCACCTTCACTAGGGGCCTCTGTGTCTTCTCGAACCATACGAAGGCGCCTGGCTGAAGGACAGTTGGTATCGCGGCACCCATTACGTGTGCTGCCCTTGACGCCCACCCATCGACGCCTCCGTTTGGAGTTTTGCCGCGCACGAGGAAACTGGACTGCAGCGGAATGGAACCAGGTCGTCTTTAGCGACGAATCCAGATTCAATCTCGGCAGTGATGACAATCTTGTTAGTGTGTGGAGAGCCCGTGGTGTACGCTTCAATCCTGCCTTTGCTGTACAGCGACACATCGCTCCCACAGCTGGTGTGATGGTATGGGGTGCCATTGCCTACAATACACGGTCACCCCTAGTATTGTTCCGTGGCACCATGACAGCCCAGCGGTATGTTCATGAAATCCTGCAACCACATGTGTTGCCACTCATGCAACGGCTCCCAGGAGCCATTTTTCAACAAGACAATGCTCGGCTTCATACGGCAAGGGTGTCACAAGACTGTCTCCGCACTGTTACTACCCTTCCTTGGCCTGCCTGATCCCCAGATTTGTCTCCAATCGAGCATATCTGGGATCATTTGGGACGACGAGTTGGGCATCCCACGAGTTTGAACGAACTAGAGGCAAGGTTACAGCAAATATGGAACGAAATGTCTCAAGACATCATACAGAACTTGTATGACTCAATGCCCGATCGTATCGCATCGTGCATTCGCGTTAGAGGGGGTCCAACGGAGTATTAACTCCTCCGTTCTTTTGCCTTTTTCTCTGAAATAAATTATCCTTTTTCTTTGATTTTCTTATCATTTACTTATATCAAAGTAGTCATTACGTATGTAAAATTTCGTTTCATTTTGACGACTCCTTCTTGGTGCTCTAATTCTTTTGTCCATGAGTGTATATATATATATATATATATATATATGTGTGTGTGTGTGTGTGTGTCAAGGAGGAGAACAGGTCTACTCCTCTGTTTACACCTCATTGCGCCTGCGCGCGCAGCACAGACGGAGGTGACGATTCCTTCTTCCTGCGTTAGTTTCGGGGAGAGAGTACCAACATTCAGTTGTGATTTGACATATCCAGTCCTTAATGTTCTTTTATTGTAAATGTCCCGTCTAATTTCCCTCCCATCCTAAATAAATTCCCTGTCGCTTAATGTTCCTGCGTAGTTCCTGATGTCCCTTGACAATCTCCCTCGCAACATATATATATATATATATATATATATATATATATATATATATATATATATATATATATATATATATATATATATATATATATATATATATATATATATATATATATATATATATATATATATATATATGCATAACCCTAAGAGCCGATGTTGCCCCCCCCCCCCCACCAAAAAAAAAAAACTCTGGTTTGGAGCCGCCCCTGATTAATTATTCCAACAATGAGAGAATGATATATTTAACAATAACATCGGGGAGGGAAACAACGCTTATAATCTCTTTCCTATCAAATAAATTTTTTTTTCTGTTTTGGATCTTCTAAGTACGAAGACATTCCTAAATGACTCTCAACACTGTTTATTTTGGCCACTCCTGATGTAACCCACTGTTCCCCAACAAAACCAAAAGTAGAATGATTTAAAATAGATTTCGAATCGTTTTCATTTTTACCTCCCGCTGGCCTCGATACAGCCAAATTCAAAAGCACGGGTAATTTAGCCAGTTAGTAACATTCATTTGTTTGCAGAAAATTTTGTTAAGAGTCTCATTTTAAAAGCTAAAATAACCTGCCCTCCTGACGAGCAAATGAGTCCACGATTGTTTGTCCTTGTATCTGACGGGATAAGTGTTTTCAATTCCTGACTCTTTTTCCTGCGTTCGTAATCGCTTGTAAATTTGTAATTGCCCTTTTTATCTCGAGATGCTAGGAAGCAGCTGGTATTAACGGCCGAGAACTCGCTGTGGTATCAGGTACGGAAATATGAGGAAGCGGAGCGTCCAAGGACGGGGCCTTCCTACGTCCAGGCATCCGATGCAAATGAGATCCAGTGGTAAGAAGTCTAATCTCGTGGCTTATAACTTTTCCTGTCTCCGGTTTCTGCATCTCGCGGAGAGCTTCCCAAACTGGAAAATACCTTCAGTAGCACAATTGTTACGTCCCAAAGCGAGATCAAGAGACAAAAATAAAAATGAGATAATATATTTAAAGTTTAAATAGGGAACTCCTTATCACCTGGCTTGAAATATTATAGTTATTCAGGATGAAATTACAGAAACAGAGTGTTTATACGATGATTATTATGATTCTAGATATCCCTATTCAATGATTTTGCTGTTGTTACTATTGTCTAAGGGCCGGATAACCCCTAACCAAGTACATTAAAGGCTTCAGGGGAAAGACTGTTGATATGTGATGCGGTAATAAAATATGATTGTAATATTACACACATTTATTGACACGCATTAGAACAAAAATTACATCCAAGCAATACGCAAAAATACGTAACAAAGACAATAACAGATCATCGTTTCAGCCGTTAGGCGACGTTGACAGGTTGATTACGTGGATATTGGCAATTTGGCGATTATATTTCTAGCGCCAACAATATATATATATATATATACATATATATATATATATATATATATATATATATATATATATATATATATATATATATATATATATATATATATATATATATATACAGGGCTAGATTTGAGGCGGAACGCGCCGAAACGGCGTTCCGTTACCTCTCTTTAGGTACCTCTCTTTATCAATAATTTGGAATACCCCCCCACACACCCCGGAAGGTTACCGTTCCGGCACCTCTATTTCTAGAAATCTAGCACTGTATATATATATATATATATATATATATATATATATATATATATATATATATATATATATATATATATATATATATATATATATATATATATATACGTATATATATATATATATATATATATATATATATATATATATATATATATATATATATACATATATATATATATATATATATATATATATATATATACGTATATATATATATATATATATATATATATATATATATATATATATATATATATATATATATATATATATATATATATAATATATATATGTAATGTTATCGGTGGCGATGAACAACCGGACGGGGAGTAGTCGTGGCATATCCTTTAGTCACGGGGACCCAACACAACGCTAGTCCGTGACGAGGGAAAGAAGATTCATTTTTTCATAACGCAGTCTTTATTTCTGGAAATGTTGCTTGACATCTTTTACTTGGAATACACTCTTATACAGCGGATCGATTTAATTCACTTTAATTGTCCGGAGCATTGCGGAATACTATAAAACCCCGCAGCGGAAAGGAGCTGCGACTACATAGGACGGGTGCGAACAGACAAAGAAGCACGAAAGTCCTCGACTCACGCCCGGAGTATGGGTGCATTAAACTTCTAATTGGTCAGATCATGACACCTAACCTCAACACGTCATATGAGGTGATATCGCGTCAAACGTCTGGAACATTCCACGTTATGTAAGCTTCTCTTTACACGTGGCTTATGGGAGAATTTAATCAATTACTTAGTTTATTTCTAGGTTAAATTTCGGATTAAGGGGCGATTATATTATTTTGAATAGGCGTTTCCTTTAATGGTTATAAAAGTTATAGTTTCATATATATATATATATATATATGTTCATGTTTTGGTTGGTTGGTTGATGTGTGATACGGTAATAAAATATAATTGTAATTTTACACACATTTATTGACACACATTAGAACGAAAACTACATCTAAGGCAACACAGACTGATACATAACAAAGAATATAACAGACCATATCATTTCAGCATTTAGGCTGCGTTGATAGGTTGATCACGTGGATATTGGCAATTTAGCGATTACATTTCTAGCTTCAACAATCAATATACACTCATGGACAAAACAATTAGCGCACCAAGAAATAATTGTGGGATCGTAACGAAACTTGCAATGAAGGTACATGTCGGGGAGATATGCAAATGATTAGAAATGCAGCGTGATTGCGCATTACGTATAGCCGGTAGAGGGCGTTGAACATCGTACTCTGTGGAGTATAAAACAGGTAACCAAAGCTTGTTTGAGTGTGCGGAATCATTTGCAAAGGAAGAGCTGAGATAGACATGCCATTACGCCGTGTTCGAAGACAATATAAGCAGTTGTCGCAGTTTGAGAGGGGGAGAATCGTCGGGATGATGGAAGCTGGGTGGTCAGCTAGGCGAGTAGCTCGTCAATTAGGCCGCTCTGATTGTGTCGTGAGGAGGTGTTGGGACCAGTGGACCCGAGAGATGTCATGTACACAAAGACCAGGCTCAGGACGCCCTCGACAGACCAGTCGCCGAGAAGACCGCCACGTCGTAAGAAATGCACGCGTACAGCCAACTGCTTCATCGGCCGCCATCCAGGCACAGGTACCTTCACTAGGGGCCTCTGTGTCTTCTCGAACCATAAAAGGCGCCTGGCGGAAGGACAGTTGGTATCGCGGCGCCCATTACGTGTGCTGCCCTTGACGCCCACCCATCGACGCCTCCGATTGGAGTTTTGCCGCGCACGAGGAAACTGGACTGCAGCTGAATGAAACCAGGTCGTCTTTAGCGACGAATCCAGATTCAATCTCGGCAGTGATGACAATCGTGTTCGTGTGTGGAGAGCCCGTGGTGAACGCTTCAATCCTGCCTTTGCTGTACAGCGCCACATCGCTCCCACAGCTGGTGTGATGGTATGGGGTCCCATTGCCTAAAATACACGGTCATCCCTAGTATTCTTCCGTGGCACCATGACAGCCCAGCGGTATGTTCATGAAATCCTGCAACCACATGTGTTTCCACTCATGCAACGGCCCCCAGGAGCCATTTCTCAACAAGACAATGCTCGGCCTCATACGGCAAGGGTGTCACAAGACTGTCTAAGCACTGTTACTACCCTTCCTTGGCCTGCCGGATCCCCAGATTTGTCTCCAATCGAGCATATCTGGGATCATTTGGGACGACGAGTTGGGCATCCCACGAGTTTGAACGAACTAGAGGGAAGGTTACAGCAAATATGGAACAAAATGTCTCAAGACATCATACAGAACTTGTATGACTCAATGCCCGATCGTATCGCATCGTGCATTCGCGCTAGAGGGGGTCCAATACTCCACAGAGTACGATGTTGTACGCCCTCTACCGGCTATACGTAATGCGCAATCACGCTGCATTTCTAATCATTTGCATATCTCCCCGACATGTACCTTGATTGCAAGTTTCGTTACGATCCCGCAATTATTTCTTGGTGCGCTAATTTTTTTGTCCATGAGTGTATATATATATATATATATATATATATATATATATATATATAAATACTCGTATATGTAATAAGTAGAAGCATAAACTATATTTAACTATATTAGTTAGCATTAAACAGTAATTTTCTATTAGAGATTGATAGTGTGTTTTCCAATTCAGGAAGTAGGTTGTTTTTCGCAGCGGAGAGTTCATGGTCATGTATAATTAATTGCTCCCGCGCGCTCAGAATTTTGTCAACAAAATGCAGGCGGGTAGTGCCTGATTATGATATCATCTGATGATCCAATCGTTGAAAGTTCGAAATCACAAGAGTGGGGCTCGCGATGCTTGGTCCGCTTTTGCATAACGCGCGAAAAAGAACAATGGATTAGATTAGGGAGGATAGCTGTTTGCGGCGGACGCGTCTGTCGGTGAGCTGAGAGTTTGATGGAAAATGGTGATTTAGTTGGGTTAATTGGGTAATTAATTAATGATAATTAATAAAGAAGTATTTCAATGTTACTTAAATAGTCTTTCTTTGCCACTGGCCTATTGTTTAATGACTGCCATTTAGATTATTTAGTAGATAAAAGGGTACGCGACGAAGAGCCTAGACATATATATATATATATACATATGTGTGTGTATGTGTGTGTGTTGGTTGATTGGTTGGTGTTGGTTGATGTGTGATACGGTAATGAAATATAATTGTAATATATTTTATTACCGTACAATTACACACATTTATTGACACACATTATGTCAATTACACACATTTATTGACACACATTAGAACAAAAACTAAATCCAGGCAGGGGTGTAGCTACCGTGGAGCAGTTGGAGCGGACTGCTCCAGGCGCACAACACATAGGGGCGCAAAATTTGAAAAAGTGAAATTAAAATTTGTAAAAACTTTTGTATAAAAAATTTTCGATTTTTGAGATTTTCTATAAAATATACAAAAAATAAATTAAATATTTTTAAGTAAATAAAACTATATGCACCTAAATATATTAGAATGTACTTGACGTATCATAATTTTGATTTCAGAAAATTTTCATTATAAATTTAACACTTTATATACCTCTAATAAACCTATAAAAATGTATGATGATTGTTAAGAATGTTTAAAAGCACTACTACAGGCGCTTACTATACGTATTATAAGTTGTGTTTTACTGCAAAGAGGTTACGTGTATCCGGTGAATCCCACGAGCGTTAAATATAAACTTCTTTATATCCGGCTCTACTAGTGTGAGGAATAACCTAAGATCACTCTGTCCATTATGTTAGGGCGATTCTGCGTTTGACTGGGTAAATAACTCATCCGATTGAAATTGAAATTAGAATTCAAAATATTTGCAATATGGCTCCAAAATTTACTGGAATTCGCTGTGATTCGAAGTTTTCTGAGATTAGTCCTTTTAAAACTAATTTCTCGTTAATAAAAGTGAAGAAATATTTCGTATAAAAAGAGAAAAAATATTTCGTGGGAAAACGCATTTCAGCACTGCTATTTCATTTGTCAAAATACCTGGAGTATACATGCATTCAACATTTTTGTTGGAAAAACTGTTAGAAATACATCTTTAACAGATAATACAAAAATGAGGAAAAAACTCAAGAGAAAAAGCAAAAGAACGTCAAACTGTTAACATGTTTATTAGAGAGAGTGAGAAAAAACAAAAGGTTGCCACTCAGCGATTACAAAACTCATGTATCGTTAAGTTGAGGCGAAATTGTAGCACTGCTTTGGCATAAATACAGTCACATAGGAAATTAATTTTTAACAAAAACTCCCCGTACTTCGGAGCAGTTTGCACAGTTGAATCGATTTCAATTACATCTACTGAATGATAAATGTAAGCAGAATGTAACAAGTTATTTAGGAAAGAAATCAACTTTCAAATATTAAAACTTATTGCTTATGACATATTAAAGTACTTCCGGTTTCACTATTCTACGTTTAAACGGAAGAGTAATGTTATAAATAATATTTGTAGACAAAGCAATGTTCAATAATATGAATAATTAGTTAAACTTTACCTGAATTAACCGAAAAAGATGGAAAAAGCGGCAAAGTACAAAAACATATGAGCAAATATAACATTTGTGATTGACTTTCAATCACAAATGTTATACTTGCAATATTAGTGCAAATCAGATGCACTAATATTGCAAATGAACAGATGCAATTGTGTATTTGTGTTGTTATTAGCATAACTATCATAATTCATTGAATTTAAATCCCATAAACACCACCGAAATCAATAACGTGTTTACTCGGGTGCAACGTGCACCCAAATTCGAAAATGTAATCATAATAAATAGAAATTAAACTAAATTGTAATAACAGTTTTTAGTTTTACCTTAAACTTTTCTAGTTTTGTCGATAAAATAAGTTTTAGTTAGGAAAACGATTGAAAAAAATAGTTGCATTCGGGCAAAAAGTAAAATTAGAGTAAATTAGTATTAGTATTTTTATTAGTAGTAAAATTAGAGTTCACTATTAAGTTAATTGTAAAAGCTCTGAACAGGTGTACGTTTAGTCAAAACATTCGAAATTAAACAGGAGTTAAGACTTTATGACGGACTAAGTCTAAATGGAAATTTTATATCAGTTTATAAATACTTTTTTTAAAATTCTCACATAAATAGTATCATTAATCATTTCTAAAACTTTCTTTCAAGTTTATCTTAAATTATAAGAAAAGTTAAAGAACAGATCAATGGAGATTTTGAAAGTATTGAACAATTTCATAAATGCATTTGAAAACTGTTCATAGAGACAATCATACATTATACACCGTGCCTCGATGCCTGAACTACATCAATTTGAATCTAGTTGCCATTAAGTTTTATTGTGAATTTTAATAAGCAGTGTGTTGTGGAAAACATGCAAGTAATTTGGTATGTCGAAACAAAATTGGTTTAATTGAAAACTGTTAAATAAGTATATGTAGTTTATCCTGCAAACAAGTCAGAAAACATACATAAAAACAGATAATGTCGAGTGAAAACGTCCCATTCCTATCTGATCCAAATATCTTTCCCAAAAAATATTTTAAAACTTTTTCTGTAACATAAAACTGAGACAGAAAAATGATGGGTTTTATTTTTTACTTTAATTTTTTTTAATTAGCATTTTATAGTGTAATGTTCATTTAGTGTAAATGCTCATTTAAATGACTCTTGAGAGTTTTGTATTCCCGTTGGAACAAAAAAAAAACCTTTTAAAATTCAAATATATATATATATATATATATATATATCGATCAAAGTTCAAATATATATATCTTTAATTTATCAATAATCTTGTGAAAGTCTGTCTAAATTTTACTTTTATACTTCGAGCTGGACCGATCGTAGGCTGCGACTAGAGTCTGGTAAAAACAATTTTTTTATATGGAAACTGAACATGCATAAGTACATTTTGTCAATACAGTTTATAAAATATTTAGTTATTATTATTGGGAACTCCATACGTAAAGAATTACAATTTGTTTTATTATTATATTTATATTTATTCAATTGAATTTCTTATTATTGAAATGTCTTGAATTTCAAATAAATTGTTATTAACTAAGGTTTTAAATCGAAATAAGATTAGATAGAAAACAAATTCCGCCAGGACTCCCGAGAAACAAGTGGGCGCACCGATTTTACTTGCTCCAGAGCGCTGAATATGTAGCTACGCCACTGAATCCAGGCAACATGGACAGATACATAACAAAGACTATAACAGACCATATCATTTCAGCCGTTAGGCTGCTTTGACAGGTTAATCACGTGGGTATTGGCAACTTGGCGATTACATTTCTAGCGCCAACAAAGACATACGACTCATTTTTAGCTGACAGCTCTTGGACAACACAAGGGTCGGAGGCCGACATTTTGCCCGACTCCAACCCAATTTTGACCGAGCAATCCCCTGGGTTGTCGTACCCTCCTCCTCTACAAACCACACACAGGGACTTTCCGGCCTACGGTTCCGGCGTAGACACGGGAACATTCGGTGGCGCTTGTCGGAGTATTCGAACCGAGCACCCTCAGTGCGGAATTTCGACGATCCATGTATATTTTTCTATCGATCAGTATTTCATAAACTCGGCAAGGCAATTTTCCTTAATTGCCATCATTTCATAACGATATATCTGAATTTCCTTGAAAGGTACACCAATGAAATTGTGTACAACGTTCCTTGGATTTATTTTCATTAAAACCTTTCACTAAAAATTCTCGAGATATTTTCCCAAAGGCTAATATAAACCTGAAAAAAAGGTTTTTTTCTTGCCCTTTAAAGTGATAATTTTTTTTTACAAATTAAAGTCCTGAGGGGAGATTATTATAAAACTTTGTCAACAGCCAAAAGTGGAAAAACGTTGCTAATGGAGCTATTGGTTACCAGTTATATCACACACTAAAGAAACTGTAAACTTCTAATTTTAATTTTTTAAACAAAATTTTAGACTGCTCGAGTATTTTTTTACATACTTTGTAATGGTGTTTAAATAAAAACAAACAAATAAGAGGAGGAAAAAGTTATCATGAAATCCGAGTAAGAAAAAAGCATATAAATATACAGTGAAATTTCTCTAGCCGGTCACCTGTCTAAACAATCATATTTTGAACCAATTAAAGACTCCTTAGAGGCAAAGCTACGGAAGAAACCTCCTTTTGAAGGCCACCCCTCTAAACGGCCTCATTTTTCGAAACTATTACTGGCCGCCATAGAGAAGTTTCTTTATATATAGGATGTCCGGGCTAAAGGTATCCAAAAGTCAAGACTTATTTTTACGGAACTACCCATTAGAATTTAAAAAAAATTATTTAAATAGAAAGAACATCTCACCAAGTTTTAATATCAATCATAGATGTCTATCATAGTATCACAGATTTCGATGTGTGCACCTCTTGTAGCACAACTAACGCCTAAATGGTAATCCAGTTCTCTCCAGTGTTTCGTAGCATATCAGGAGTTATTAGACTTTTTTGCTTGTGGATTCATTAAATCCATTGTGTATAAACAAAAAATTTAAACTGTGTATGAATTGAAGAAGCGTATCATTCAAGCAATTCGTGTAATATCTCCTGATATGCTACGAAACACTTGGAGAGAACTGGATTACCAGTTAGACGTTTGTCGTGCTACAAAAGGTGCACACATCGAAATCTATGGTACTATGATCGAAGTCTATGACTGATATTAAAACTTCGTGAGAAGTTCTTTCTAATTAAATAATTTTTTAAAAATTCTAATGGGTAGTTCCGTAAAAATAAGTCATGACTTTTGAATACCTATAGCCCGGACATCCTGTATATATAGTTTCTATATATATATATATATATATATATATATATATATATATATATATATATATATATATATATATATACAGTGGAATCTCGATCTATCGTTTTTGAAGGGACCGATTGAGATGAACGATAAATGCGGGAAAACGATAGATGAGGAAACATAACAAAGCAATATGATCTTTGGGACTGGATAAAATGAACGACACATACGGAAAAACGATGGATCCGAAAACGATTCCACTGTGTGTATATATATATGAGTGTGTGTGTGTGTTTAGAAATAATGCCTTGTGTGTCGACCCTCTTACATTTCATTAGAAGTCTGGGCAACACAGTGAATTTGAGGCTTTGATTAAAGACCTTATTTCGGGGTCAAGTGGAGGCTCAACTAATTCAACATGGATTCACAAAGCGAAATAGGTGCGGGAAGGACATCGCAAGGTGTCAGACAGATGATGTAGAAAAAACACAGAATAACAAGAAGAAGAAAAAGGGTGCATTGAAGCCGCCATGAAACCAGTTAAATTTCCATTTGAAACCGAGGATGTACCAGAGAAATTATTTGCAACCGAATTTATTATCCGTTTTCAGAACAATAGGTCAAAGACATGTGGCTTTACGATTGCTGTTTTTCGAAGTTCATATATTTTGAACGACTTGTAACAAAGATGTAGGTGAAAAATATTATTCAACTTCGCATTAAAAGATACTTTACGGTACCAGGAATATTTTATTATTCGTGGTTTTGGAAGAAATTTCTGTCATGAGAAATATCTAAATACAGTCGAATCTCGTTATGGCGAACCCGGTATATAACGAACGAAAATTTTGGTCCCTCCATTTTCTTATTGTATGTAATTTAATTAGTATTGTGTCAGTTTAATGTAATCGATTTTACATTAAACTGACACAATAATGTAATTAATGAATTAATGATTTGTCGATCTAATTCATTAATGATCATTTTTAATAGATCATTATTGAATACACATTGCAACTAATGAGTTATGCATTTTGTGAACTCATTAGTTGCAATATGTATTTTAACCGTTAAGCATTTTTCTTAACGGTTCGGATATAGCGAACCACCGGATAAAGCGAACAAAACCTTTGGTACCGTGAAGTTCGTTATAACTGGGTATCGTTTTTCTAGTGCGTGTAATTGACCGCAGAAAAACAATCAGAAAAATCACCTGAAGAATTATTGCTTATGTTAATTACTGTAAAACACGTTTTTCTTTTCTACTAATACCGTAAATTTAATAAATAGGTAACAAAGTTCTATTTAGCTTATTTACTTTATACCAGGCTTTTTAAATAAAAAGTTTAACACTTTTTTGTTTCTATTTTGATAATATTTCCCTTTATTTAAAGATACAACGGAAGAAACTGGATGAGGCTGACTTCAAACTAGCTTTATTTGGTGTCTGAAAAAAAAGGTTAAGGCGGCGGAGAGACCTTATGTTAAAAAGCTATGAGTTAAAAATCCGTAAAATATATTCAAGGAGAAATCCACTAAGATAAAAGATAGCACTTGGCAATGCTACGATTGATCATTCTAATGCTCAGAATTACCACCAAAATTTCTCGTAAAATTTACAGCCGAATTTTTTTGCCCAAAGGTGCAAATTTTCTACTTGTTCCAATTTTCATTTCGATAAGAGCTTGCATTGCTTATTAAATTGATTATATTAAGAACTTATAGCGTTTAAAAAATTAAGAATTTTAAGTTACCTATATATAAAACAGGTCCTAACTGACTAACAGATAACGCACAGACCAAACCGCTGGACCTAAAGGGCTGAAATTTTGCATGGCGATTCTTGTTATAGTGTAGGGGTGCACTAAGAAAGATTTTTGAAAAATTCTTCTTAGATTTTTTAAATTAAATTTTTAAGCTGTTTTTGTAACATTCTTTAAAGTTTGCATTTAAAATAATAATCTGAGGATTATAAAATTTATATTATGAAAACGATCATTAAAAAATCCTTTCAAATGTAATCTTTTTCCAAACTTTGCCTCCATTTTCAGGTGAATTAATTTTTAGAATTTAATTTATTAAATGCCGATCGTGCGGTTTCTTTTCTTTTTGTGATACTTTAAATTAATTTTGCGTCACCTGCATAAAAACGAAATAAATTGACAAAAAATTATTAAAATAAGGTAAAAGATAAAAATTTAACAACAAGACTAATTGAGATATAAGTTTTTAAATAATTTAATTCAAATTAGTATGTTTTATGGATATTTAACATAAATATTAATTGCTTTCATTGACTGTTGTAAATATTTTTTCTTTGTTGTTTTGGCATTAATTGCATACATTGACCGTTGTTATTAATTTGAATGTACTCCGTAGCGAAGCACGGGTATTCAGCTAGTAACTCCTAAATTTTCTTTTTTTTTAATTTTACTTCTATAGTTTATTTTTTCTCAAAACATGCACATTTATCTAACTATATCTTGTTGCTCCTAACGCCCTATCGCCGGAAGTTCCAGACTAGGTCCATAGAGGCTTCAGGCTGAGTGGTGCGGCTCTGGTTTATATTAACGCCACAGGGATCAGAGTCCGACTTGGCTAGGCGCAGCCACAATTTTGACCGAGCACCCCAGGAGCGACATCTGGGGGGATCGTACCTTCTCCACTCACTCACTGACATCATAGAAAGACTTTCGGGTCTACGGATTTAACGTGCCTATACCCGGCCTAGACACGAAAGCATTTAACGGCACTCGTCGGATTCGATCCGAGCACCCTCAATACCAAAAGCCGACGCGCTACCACAAGGCTACCTCAGGCCAATCTATCTGTTTATTTGGTTTGGGTTTTGTTTGGAGCGCTACGGTCAGATATTTGCTACCCGAGGGCTAATTAACCTACAGTTTAAAGCCGATTCCGAACGGCTACAAACATCCATGCCAACAGTAGGACTAGAACCCACAGGATTTGAACCGAATGCCTGCGCCCTAGCCACTCGGTCATCACCTGGATAATTCTAACTGCTTAAAAACATTGCAGATAAAAACGCTATACGTTAAATTAAGAATTGGTTGCATACCTTTCCATTGTAAGGACTTTGCCTTAAATTAAAGACTGCCAGCCTTTTTGTATTTAATGCTTTAATTGCATTTCTCGACTAAATACAGGCTATTCACAATATATATATATAAAGATTAAATTCGTAGATTCACGGCATCGACGAGGAAGGTCAGACTTGAGTTGTCGCTGCGCTCATTAAAGTCTATCTAGGCCCGACGGTATCTCCTTGTATCCAGCTCCAGAGTCACTCTGAATAACTTAGTCTCTGAATCACTGACATTTTTAACTCGCGTCCGACGACTTTATATGCCTTCTCTGAACGTTCTCGAAAGGTCTGGAAAACGCCACCTTTCTTTATTTAGTTACGTTCCCAGACGATTAGGCACCACTTTACGGCCACTTCCTTTTGGTAGCTGACGAACCGCTCCGCGAGTTGTCGGTAGCACTTCTGGTCTTTATGTCGCCAAGACTGCCTGTCTCCAGCCATCCAAATCGATTACGTGCACAAACCGCGCGTTGGTTGGTCTTCCCGGAATTTCTACTCGCAAAATATTCGCTATTGTACGGGAATCGTTACACCATAATTTGCCATCATAAGAGCAGAAAACTGGGTTTCAATATATATCGAATCAATGTCTGTAGGTTTCAAATAACGTCTCCTTATTGGAACTGAAAATTGAGACAAGAAGAGCGAAATACAGTCGAACCCCGTTATAACGAACTTCAAGGGACCAAAGGTTTTGTTCGCTATATCCGAACCGTTAAGAAAAACGTTGAGTTCACAAAATGTATAACTCATTAGTTGCTATGTGTATTCATTAATGATGTATCAAAAAATGATAAAATCTATTAAAAATAATCATTAATGAATTAAATTGACTGAAATCGATTACATTAAACTGACACAATAATAATTAAATTAACTAAAAATGAAGACATATGGAAATAAATTGATTTTGTCTTTTATAGTTGCTCACTGTTTTGATACAGAAATAATCGGTAATCTTCTGCTGACGTGATGCCGATTTCAAAATCATTTTATGAATTTCTTTGTATAATACATCAAATGACTCCAACACTCTTTCTTCCACTGTTTGTGTTGACAAAAACTTATTAATTTCACTCATCGCTGCTGTAGCATCTGAGATGGTGGAGATTTTGTCATTTATGTGCTCCTCTTCATCAGCACCAGAAACAGAATCTTCGGTTTCAGAATGATTCATTTTAATTTCTTCCACAATATCTTCATCAGTCGGATTTTCACATGTAATGACTTCATCATCACATATTTCGAATAATTGCACGCTACAATCTGAGAATGATGAAATTTTGTACTTTTCTAATTACATCGTGATAGGCAAATTTTCATCATCTTCTTCTTCAACATTTTTTGCTTCTTCAACATTCTTTGTATCTTCAACATTCTTAAAAAGTTTAAAAATTTTAAAAAATTCAGTTGTCGACTGAAAAAAAAATGTTTGTTATAGCCTATTCTTAAGATTTCGGAGGTTCGCTATAAAAGGACAAATTAGAATTAAATTCAATAGAAAAACGGCGGGACCAAAATGTTCGTTCGATATATACGGGAGTTCATTATATACCGGGTTCGCTATAACGGGGTTCGACTGTATTAACCAAGAGTTCATTTCCATTTTAAACACATTTTCCTCAAGCGGAAATAGTTTTTCAGAAGACTGCGATTTATCAAATGTCCGTCTTTAATGGGAACAAAATCAGAACTCGTTTCTTTATTTACACTAAAGGCGGAAGGACGGGAAAAGATAAAAAATAAAAAAACACGTAGCAGAAAGTCGAAAACACGTGTTTACATTTGGTTCACGTCTCCTCTGTAACACTCCCACCTTCTAATCTCTGTGCCGTTCTAATGATGAACGGCTCCACCACCCCAAAATAGAGCTAAATGGATTCCCGCCACTTGTTGCACCTATCTCTTCAGAGCTCACTGATATCCCACGAAGAAAAATAACCCTTTGTTTGCCTACTTTAATAAAAACGTCTGTTCCGCAGTCTAATGGCGTCTGAGAAAATACGCCAAGGGCTAAAATTATATCTGCACATAAATAAGGTGTGTTCGTACGGATATAAATGAGATTATGAAAGATTTAAACATTTAACTTGCAGAATTGCTTTCAAAATCAAAACGCGGAAATTCATATCTGATTAAAAAAGAATATTTTAAATTGCATTTGCTCTTTTTTTAAAATCTGTCAGATATTTCTAGTAGGAAATTCCTTGCTATATTTATCAAATCAAGAAATTATACATTACAAATTTCCAATTATAACAATATTTCCAATTATTACAAATATCCAATTATACATTAGAAATTATATATTACAATGTAGCCTTGAATTTGAATGCGTGTATATATATTGTTACGAATTTTACGAATCTATGGTAATCTCGCCAAATATGACAGTTATCGCCTAATTGGTGACTTATTTTGTGACTTATTTTGGATTTGGTGACTTATTTTGTTTGCCAAATTTGGCGATATGGCGCCAAATGGTCGCCAACCTTCTAGACTTTTCTGGAATCATCTTGTGATATCTAACTGGATGACCGATAGAGGGTGCTTTGAAAGTCTATAAATATACCTGACATTGGCATTGGAACTAAGAGAACACGCTGGAAAATTAAAATCAATCCCTCGAAGTGTCACGCGATCTACTTCAGTAATAGCTATCGCAATCCTCCGCGTCTTTATATTCATCACTCCCCTCTTGAACGGGAAAACACAGTGAAGTATCTTGGCGTAACTCTGGACCGAAAACTTACTTGGAAATCCCACATTACCAATACTATTAGTAAGTGCAATGCTGTCACCATGCCACTCCGTACATTATCTTTTAGTCATCACATGTCAATGAGAAACAAAGTTCTCTTTTACAAACAGTGTGTGCTACCTGTTGCGCTATATGCTGTCCCCGTGTGGTTATATTAATAAATTAGAAGTTCTCAAGAGTAAAACTCTCAAGCGAATCCGCCGAGCTTTCCGGTGCATGACGAATGCGACGATTAGGTGAGACTTCGGCATTTCTACACTCACGAAACAGGCTCATAAAATTTCTAAGAAATTTTTCGGTAGGCTCTCATAAAATTTCTAAGAAATTTTATGAGAGCCTACCGAACATCCGTAATGAAATCATTGCAGAATTTCCTGATTACGATTATTGTCTCCCTGCTAATCGCAAACGCCCCAGGGCGTGTCTCCTTAGGAGCTAACATTAACTTCCCATTCGCGATATTCTTTCTATCTCGCTGACCTGCTTGTGTCCTGCCATAGCGCAGTGGCATCGCGCTGACCTGCAAAACCCTACGTTGTGGGTTCGGTCCTAGGTGGTATCGCCTATTCCAAATTTCCCTATCTTGATATTTTCATTTCTCCCCCGCGGAATTTGCAATCATCTCATTATGAATTGTATGACCCTGAAGATGGCCTTTTTTTTATTTTCCTGAGGGCCACCTTATCTTATACTTGTCTATTTTTTCATCTTAACTTCTCTAAATTTTTTAATTTAAATTTTTAAACTTAAATTGTTATTCTTAATAATTGCTTAATTTTTTTTTTCTTAAATTTTCTCTTCCCCTTCAACTATTGAAGGTGTTAAACTTAAAATTTTTGTACAATGATTGTAATAGTAACTTTTATCTTTAACCTAACCTTAATATTTTAACTACTGAGCACATTATCTTTGATTACATAACATCTTGCGTACAGGAATTAAAACCAGCTAGTCAAGGCACTCCGGTCATCATATCCAATTCTGCTCAGTTTTTGGAGCTAAGAGAGAGAGTGAAAGAGTGTTCTTTTCTGCTGAGATTTGAATGTATTGAAAGTGCGTTAGGCATGTATTGTATTGAGGACTCTGTTATCCTGACTTGTGATTTTAGGGTTTCGACTGTATAGAAGACAGTTGTTACGTGTTTTCTGTTTGAATTTGTGTATGCTCCTGAAGAATTTACAGAATAATAAATTTTATTTTGTGTGCACTTTCTGAAGAAAATTTATTCAATCCCATCGAAATCAGGAAAACGGAACAATATATGTATATCTATCTATCTATCTATCTATCTATCTATCTATCTATCTATATATATATATATATATATATATATATATATATATATATATATATATATATATGTATATGTATATATATGTATATATATGTGTGTGTATATACACTGCTGGCCACTGTAAATGCAGCACCCTGAAGGAAACATGCAAATAACATGAAATTTACAACATGCATTAGCGGAGGTGAGATATGCAAATTATTAGAATTTCAGCGCAGACGCACATCACGCGCGCCTGTGGCGCCACTTCAAAGCGCTATTTAAGGCTTGGAGATTTCGACGATTTCAAGTTCGGCAATTGTGTTTTTCTTGTGGTTTTTTCAAAAAAACGAACAATTATGCCTCGTCGAAAGCAGCGATCATCTTTTGATCAAGTATCCGAGTTCGACAGAGGAAGGATAGTGGCCTACCGAGATTGTGGATTGTCTTTCAGGGAAATCGGTAGTCGTGTTGGACGAAACCAAACAACTGTAATGCGGATATGTGATCGTTGGATGCAGGAAGGTACGACGGACCGGCGTGTTCGATCGCATCCACCTCAGCGCACCACTTCACGTGATGACAGGCAAATTGTGCGCATGGCAGTGACGGATCGCTCAGTCACATCACGAACCATAGCACAGCACATGCAGTCTGTAACGCATCATCCAGTGTCTGCTCGTACGATTCGACGCCGTTTACAGCAGAGTGGTCTGTCCGCAAGACGTCCATTGCTTTGTCTACCCTTGAAGCAGAACCACAGACGTCTCCGCCGCCAATGGTGCGATGACAGAAGGATGTGGACGGCAGAATGAAATGAAATTGTCTTTACTGACGAGTCACGCTTCTGTCTGCAACACCACGATGGTCGCATTCGAGTCTGGAGACACCGTGAAGAGAGGATGCTGAACAGCTGCGTTATGCACAGCCACACTGGTCCTGCACCGGGTATTATGGTATGGGGCGGTATTGGATATCACTCTCGCACACCTCTAGTACGCATTGCCGGTACTTTAAACAGCCAGCGCTACGTCTCCGAGGTGTTGGAGCCAGTCGTCCTTCCTTACCTTCAGGGCTTGCCCACAGCCATATTTCAACAGGATAATGCGCGACCACACGTGGGACGCATTGTCCAACGGTTCTTCGTCAATCGCCAGTTTGAATTGCTTCCCTGGCCGCCTCGCTCTCCGGATCTTTCGCCGATAGAAAACATGTGGTCCATGGTTGCTCTACAATTGACCCAGATTCCATCCCCAGCTGCCACAGCAGATCAACTTTGGCAACGTGTGGAAGCTACTTGGTCTGCTGTACCCCAAGAACTCATCCAAAGTATCTTTGAATCAATGCCGAGGCGTGTGGCAGCGGTGATCTCCAACAATGGCGGCTACTCTGGCTACTGATTTTGGCAGGAACCACACTTCACAGAAGTCTATAAATTTAATCATTTGATACTTGGTCAACATGTTATCTACAAAATAAACTTTGTTGTGATATCACTTGTCTTTCTTGGTGTTGCAATTTGGGTGGCCAGCAGTGTATATATATGTAACGGCCTTACATGCAAGAATAACTTTAACGGACCGCTACAGGAGATGAATTCACACACATGTAGTCGTGGACGCTCTAAAACACCTCGAGGAAAGAAGAGCAACTCACTGAAGAGCTGGAGTACTTTATTCCATGGCATTATACTTCAAGACATCAGAGAAGGTACATAGCAATACATAGTTAAACGAAATGGCCCAAGCTGACGACATGATGTTTAACAATAACGGCAACGGACAGCTCGGAGTTGTTGGATCTTGAGTATCGAATACGGTTACATCATAATATAGTTGGAAGCAGTACGCGGACAAGGGGCAGAAGAACGAGAGTGAGCGCTAGGCAGAAGGCAAGAGAGCAAGGCAAAGAAGAGAAAAAGGAAGGAAGACCGAAAATCGCTGCCCAACGTTTTTATACCATGGGGGCGCTAGGAGTTTAAAATTCTTTTAATTGGTTAGAATCGAACATAAGGTAAAACCGCGTGGGACATAAGAGTCAAAGTCTCGTGATTATGAGTCAAAGAAAACGCTCATTGTATAAAGAAAACGGGCAAGATTCTGAATCAAGTCTAAAAATAGCTTTAATGTTCCGCACGTGCAGTGGATGGAATAGAATAGTCGGTTGATTTGTTTTTGAAATAGGGGCTGTGCTTTATTGATGTTGAAATGAATTTAGAATTCGCGTTAGCTTTTCAAAGGCAATTAATAATGGGGGGGGGCATTATTACTTACACACACACACACACACATATATATATATATATATATATATATATATATATATATATGAATGAGTTTATGTATGTTTTCATCCATGTGTGTGTGTGTTAGTTAATTATAAATTAAAATAGCTATTCTTTTCATATATAACCGTAACCCTCAATTGATAAACTTCAACACAAATATCTCCTACGTAAACTTTCATACGAAAGAAGTCCATTAAAATAATTATAGGCTAAACTTTTAAATCTAGAACATTATTAGTTACAAAAAATGGCAACACTGTATTGGGGGAAAATATACACCTGGCGTTAGTCTCGGGCCATACAAAAATTTCGCCGGTGTCATCATACCAATAAGCGTTAGAGTCAATTACGATACTCTCGACTAAGACTTAATTTGTCAGAGTTTTGGTTTGAAGCTCTACGTTCAACTTTTGCTACATGAGAGCTAATTAGAACGGGACCTACTGTTTAAATCCGACTCCGAACGGATGCAAACATGCATGCCAAAAGTGGAATTCGAAACCATGGACTATGGTACCGAATGCCAGCGCCCTAGCTATTCGATCATCGTCCGTCAATTATCAGAACTTAATCATTTAGTTATTTTAAATATTTCAGCGAATGGAAGGCTTTGAAGCTAAAACAGAAAAGGAAACGGTAATAATATATATCTCTCTACCTCATATTATAGAAAAAAGGGTGAAACTTTCTGCGGTTTTATTTATTTCAAGATGATTTTTTTTTCTGTTTATATTGATGACCTGTACATGTTATATACATGACCTGTCAAACTTACCGTAAATAGTTTTGTTTAATGGGACTAATTTTTTTAGAATAAATAGCAAAATTTATCTGAATATCATTAGGCATCGCGGAAGTCGAATCAAAACCGAACGATCCAATGATACCGTTGCAATAATTTTTGGAACTAAAGCATCTCGTGTCTTGCATCTTTACGACGCAGTAAAGACAACTTCTTTTGACTTTGCAATTGGATATTCTGCGCAGCATCTAATCAATTAGTCCTTGTATGTTATCTTTTGGCGGACATGACCAACCGTTTGCCAGTTAACTCTCCACTTTTTAAAAAAAAATTGTTTGACGGTCACAGCCTACCGCTTAACTTGCACCTCTTCAAGCTGTCAAATGAATGTCGAGAGTAGATAAGAACAAGCGTTTTCCAGTTTTTGCTCCACTTCTTTTAAGCTGCTTGATGGTCACATCCCACAGTTTAACACATGCCTCTTGAGACTGTCGAGTGAGTATCGACAGCAAATATTACAGAGTGTGTTCCGGTGGTTGTTCAACTCTCAACTGTTAAACGGTTTGATCATCGGAACTTACCGTTTAATATGATGAAAAAATGCAGATAGCTTATAGACAAACTTGAGATAATACTACTCTGGACGCTACTTCATTATCCTGCTTTACAGAGGCACTTGGTTTGTCGCGATAGAAGTTACAGGTCAAAGAACTTATCAATACATCAATAAAAAATCTAATTTTTTATCGATGTTTTAGGTACCCCAGAGAGAACAAAGGCTATGTCCCGTGTTAGCTTACCGTAATCTCTCAATGCAACAAAAGTTGGGTACCTTAGTTCCTCAGACCTCCTCCAAAAACGAATGCAGTTGGCATTAAGTCAGAGGGAAAAGCGGATTTCATTTTACGAAGCTGGTTAGACTCCAAGATTTCCGAGCTCCAGGCACCATTGAAGGGAGAGCTCTTTGGTAGAATGCGATAATGACTGATGTTGAAGTCGACAATGCAGGAGACCTATCAGCGCAAGTTTCCACCGAAACTTTTCAAACAACTTGAGTAGCAAAAAATATGTATCTGTCAATTCATAGTATTAGTCGAATCTGTTACTGCAGTTACAATGCTGTCAATGCGTATTGTATACATAGACGTAGGCAATGAAATAAAAGGAATTTTAGGTTCTACATATACACTAAAGTGCCACTGAATTAGGGATACCTAACTAGTAACGAGTTGGGCCTCATATGGCCTCGATAATGGCTGCCACACGACGAGGCATAGATTCAACAAATTTCTGGAAGCGTTCCACGGGAATGGCTTGCCAAATATTGGCTAAAGCTGTCCATAATTCAGTAAGGTTCTTTGGTTCTGTGTGATGGCCTTTCACGCCTTGTTCCAAAACATCCCAAAGATGCTCAATAGGATTTAAGTCTGGGCTTCTAGGTGGCCAATTCATGACAGAGAAGTCAGAGGAATGCTCATCCAACCTGCCAGTAGCCAACCGAGACTTGTGAGAGGTACAGTTGTCTTGCTGGAAAACTCCATTACCGTGCGGATAACAGAACAGCATAAACGGATGGAGGTGATCACCCAGCAACTCTACGTACCGAATTGCACTGAGGGAGGTTGGTACACGCACCAAAGATCCCAAACTGTGCCACGAAAAAACACTCCAGACCATGATTGAGCCACCATGCCCTTGTACAGTTCCAGCCAGGCATGCAGGATCCATGGCTTCATGAGCCTGACGCCATATTTTCAGCCTCCCGTCGGCGTTAAGTAGTCGGAATCGAGACTCATCACTCCATGCTACTCGTTTCCAGTCCTCTACACTCCAGTCTCTGTGCTCTCTTGCCCAGGCAAGACGTGCAGCCCGATGGCGAGTATAGAGCAATGGTACTCTCGTAGGTCAACGGCAGCACATATGTTTACCAAAATTTTACATTTGAAAATTTACTTTTCCAAAACGTAAATTTTTAAGAGCACCGAAAAGCGTAAAATTAATTACACTGAGCTTCAATACATTTCAAAGCAGAAATTTAAATGCAGCAAGTATATTTATAAAAAAATTTTTATTTGAAAATTTACTTTTAAAAAATTAATTTTTAAAATGCACCGAAAAGTCTAAAATTAATTACATCGAAACTCAGTAAGTTTGAAAACAGGACTTTAAATGCAGCTTGCATGTTTACGAAAAATTTTCAATTTGAAGAGAAAATTTTAAAAGGCACTAAACGGGGTAAAATTAATTACTCTGAGCTTTAATACATTTGAAAGCAGGGCTTTAAATACAGCGCGCATGATTATCACAAATTTTTATTTGAAAATTTACTTTTTATAAAATTAAATTTTAAGTTGCACCGAATAGTATAAAATTAATTACACCAAGACTGAGAAAGTTTGAAAACAGAGCTTTAAGTGCAGCGCATATCTTCACCAAACATTTTCATTTGAAAATTTACTTTTCAAAAAGTAAATTTCTAAAGCAAAATCAGCAGAATAATGCTGAATTTGCTTTAGAGAGTCGAATAGAGCCTTTTTTTCTGTAATTAGAATAGAATTGATTAAGGCTTATTTATTCCCTAAGCACGCATAATTTAAATTTATTCTTGAAGATGCAAAATATAATTTTTTTTAAAATTCAGCGGATCAAATTCTGATGAAGCAAAATCAGCGGAAAAATGCTGAATTTGCTTTAAAGAGTCGGATAGATCCTTAAATTCTGTATCCTAGATCCTTAGTAGCTATCCTTAGTAGCTAGATCCATAGTCCTAGATCCTTCTCTATCTTAGATCCTTAGATTCTGTAATTAAAATTGAATTGAATAATGCTTTTCTATTCCCTAAGCGCTCCTAATTTAAATTTATTCTTTAAGATGCAAAATATATATTTTTTAAATATTCAGTGGATCAAATTCTGAAGCAAAATCAGCGGAATAATGCTGATTTTGCTTTAGAGAGTCAGATAGAGCCTTTTTTTCTGTAATTAGAATTTAATTGATTAAGGTTTTTCTATTCCCTAAGCGCTCCTAATTTAAATTTCTGCTTTGAGATGCAAAATATAATTTAAACAAAATTCAGCTGATCAAATTCTGCAGCAAAATCAGCGGAAGAATGCTGAAATTGCGTTAAAGAGTCAGATAGAGCCTTTTCTACTGTAATTAAAATTGAAATTATTGAAGTTTTCTATTCCCTAAGTGCTCCTTATTTAAATTTCTTCTTTAAGATGCAAAATATAATTTTTTTTAAATTCAGCGGATCAAATTCTGAAGCAAAATCAGCGGAAGAATGTTGAAATTGCTTTAGAAATTCGAATCGAGCCTTTTTTTATACTGTTATTTATAGATAATTAATATAGATTTTTCTATTCCCCGAGCGCACCGGATTTAAACTTCGACTTTGAAATGAAAAAAATCATTTTAAAAAATGCATTTGCTAAAGCGTGTTTAAAAAAAAAAAAAAAAATACCGTTGGGAAATAATCATAGCTAAACTGCTGCCGAAGATTTGCGATGTCAGCTGATGCGTCGCATTAAGTTTAATAGTATTATTCATTCGGCAGATTATCCATTCTGATTACACCGCTTTATCAGTGAAGTTTTAAACTGAATTTTCCCTTTTTCAGTCAACTACACTTTTATGCTTTGCTGATTCCCGTGAGAAAATTAAATTGAAGTGTGTGGCAAATGTACTAAATTAAATCAATAACGACATTCAGCTAACTGGACCTTTACTTTATTACACAGGACATCTTGACAGAAAATAAACATTATCATATATAGTTATTTATCATATATAGTTACAGGAACACACACACACACACTCGATTGCATTGTTAAGGCCGATGTGTACTAACCCTATTGGATTCGCTCACCTCAATGTTAATCTATGGAGAAAATGTGCCTACCATTGACAGCTACATAAATGCTGATAATCGAATAAAAGTGGTATTTTCACATAGCCTGAACATTTCTGCACCTTGCAACAGAATTCATTTTATAAATTGGGTCCACCAAAGGAATTGAGGAGCGTTTAAAACACACTATACCAGATTCCCACCCCCCGAATAATTTAAATTTTAAAATATAGTTTGCAATTTAAAAAAAAACGAAAAAAGTCCCAAGGTGTAAAATTTCTTTCCCTATTACGGAGTACCATTTTTAAAAGAAAATCTTTGAAACCAAGTCGTCAATCCTTGGACACATTTTCTCCATAGGTTAACATTGAGGTGAGCGAATCCAATAGGGTTAGTATACAGAAGCCTTAATGCATTAACCCTTCAGCGGACGCGCCAATTTTTGGAACACCAGCAGGCGCTGATTGTGATATGTTTTTCGTTCGACAGTTCAATACAAGCAAAATATACTCCACTCTATTGAGATTGCAGAGTGAGATATCCAGACCGTTCAGAAGGTCAAATTTCTAATCTCTAGACCTTTTATCCGCTGTAACATGCATTTATTAAAGTTTATATGTGAACCCAGCTGTATGCCAGTAGTCAAGGCGACTTCAGGGACATATCTGGTTAACCTTCAGCTTAAGGGGGCCCATTTTTCTGATTCCCTCTTTAGAACGGGAAATTTCATACTCCCTTTGTAAGAACGGCCATTAAGGGGGTTTATATATACACTGAAGTGCCACTGAATTAGGGATACCTACCTAGTAACGAGTTGGGCCTCCTCTGGCCTTGATAACGGCTGCCACACGACGAGGCATAGATTCAACAAATTTCTGGAAACGTTCCACGGGAATGGCTTGCCAAATATTGGCTAAAGCTGTCCATAATTCAGTAAGGTTCTTTGGTGCTGTGTGATGGCCTTTCACGCCTTGTTCCATAACATCCCAAAGATGCTCAATAGGATTTAAGTCTGGGCTTCTAGGTGGCCAATTCATGACAGAGAAGTCAGAGGAATGCTCATCCAACCAGCCAGTAGCCCACCGGAACTTGTGAGAGATACAGTTGTCTTGCTGGAAAACTCCATTACCGTGCGGATAACAGAACAGCATAAACGGATGGAGGTGATCACCCAGCAACTCTACGTACCGAATTGCATTGAGGGAGGTTGGTACACGCACCAAAGATCCCAAACTGTGCTACATAAAAACACACCAGACCATGATTGAGCCACCATGCCCTTTTACAGTTCCAACCAGGCATGCAGGATCCATGGCTTCATGAGCCTGACGCCATAATCTCAGTCTCCCGACGGCGTTAAGTAGTAGGAATCGAGACTCATCACTCCAGGCTACTCGTTTCCAGTCCTCTACACTCCAGTCTATGTGCTCTCTGGCGATGCCAGTCAGCCCGATGGCGAGTATAGAGCAATGGTACTCTCGTAGGTCGACGGCTTCCGAAACCAATACGGTGAAGCGAGCGTTGCACAGTCCGTTTACTGACTGTACGACTGGTACCGTCATTAAACTGGGTGGTAATTTGAGCTAATGTTTGGCTTCGCTGGCTACATACAATACGCCTGAGCCGTCTCTCACCACGCACTGTCAAGGCTAATGAGGAATTTGCACGTTTTTTTATTTTACATTTATGATATAGAAAATAGAAAAATATGATCGAAAGCATCTTTTTTTTTTAGTTTTAGAACTCTAAAAGTTAACATAATTTGCTTTTAAACGCGCACTATTTACTTCGTCTCAAAAACGCTACTTTTCCTACGCGGATACATGTGACGTCACAATGCACCATAGCGAATTTGTTTACTGCGGTGTTTGGATTGTGTTGCGTAGTTTGAGTTTGATATCTAGTGTTTTTTCCTTATTTTTAAGATGTCAAAGTGTGTTACAGAAAATTTAAAATATTGTATAGTACCTTGCTGCACAAGCACAACGGTAAATACACCTGGAAAGCTTTTTTTTAGTGTTCCAAAAGATAATGTCAAAAGGAAATCATGGACAGTTGCAATGAAACGCGACGAAAAAAAAATCTTCATTCAATAAATTTTTAATTTAGCTATAATTGTGAGTTTTAATGTGATACAGATGATTTGCCAAATCATTGCAGCAAATATGAATTTAAAATACAAGTTTTGACATTTTCCACTTAAATAAATATTTAAATATATTTGTAAAAACAACGAGTTTTGTTATGAGTTATATTCTCCAGATGGTGAATTCCACCTAACATGAAACCATTACGAAAGAAAATCATTTTAAACAAATTCTTAGGTGTTATATATCATTGGAAAGCTTATGGCCTCTAGAACTAGAACCTATTATTGCTTTTTCCTTACATTAAGTTTGTTTTGTAGGGGAAGTAATGGGAAAATATCTATTTGTAAGTTTTTTTAGCAAGTAAAATTATCATTTTTATACCTTATTACTTACGTAAATTATGCCACTGAATTTAATTGGAGTAAATTTAATATTAATGTAAAAACTATAAAAGTAAAATAAATGCATGTTTGTGACTGTTTTGAATATAAATAGCCTAGTTAAGGGTACAGTTGCAGCATCATGTATTATATGTAACGTCTGTTACAAATAGTTTTTAAATTTTTTATTACAGAAAAAATGACTGAATTTTTATGTCAAGGTTCTGATAAATTACAGGCATGTCTTGTGATGTTATTTTTTAAATTTTTGAACAAATTTACATAATAGATTCACAGATTTTTTTATCTTATGACGCTATAGTACAAACGATGTTCCATTTTATGTAGCATCCGTTACATTAAAGATTTTTTTTCAGCTTAAATACACCAGAAATAAATTTTGAAACCTGTGAAGTTTATCTTTAGTATTGGTTTTATCAGGAAAAAATAATATACTCCTATTTTGAAGCATTAATATGCATCTCATAATCTTTTTATCATTTATTTTGTGTGTGAATTTTTCGTCCGTTACAATGGAATTCACCAGATGCTGCGTTAGGGTTAGGTGATGAAATTTTAAAATAAATACAATTTGTGTGCAAAATGTGACAAAAGCATAAAATATATTAATTATTTTGTAAGTTTATTTTTAATTAATCTTTTTACACTAGTTTTGGGTGCTAGTTTTTTACATAAAATGTATAAAGTATTGTATTAAAAAGGTTTTTTTATAACTGCTGAAGTATTACTAATTATTTATAAATGACTTAAAGCGGGGAAAGCTAACCATGGATGGTCTATTGTATCTACCCCAAACACACTATCATTAAAACTTTTAGATAAAATTAAATATAATACATAAAGGAACTCGCCCAAAGATGCTGCACAATCATTGCATTGGACGGAAAGGACATTTTCTTCCTTTTCATTCAACTTGAGTTCCACACTGTAAGTCTTTTTTGTGACATTATGTTCTGGTGTCACCCTTGCATTGACTGTACAGATGTCTCCATCCCTTTTTACCTGAACATATCCTACAGCATTATCTCCATAGCCTTATCGTCCAGATCTAAGTAAAAGTAACTTTCTAAGTACTAAAGCATTAATTTAAAAATGTGTTTTTAAAACACAAAATTATGGAGTTAGAGGATTGTTTAAAATTATTATGAGTAGTAAACATTTATTTCTTTGCACCACTTAGTATGTGATTAGTCAAAAGTTTAATTATCATGCATAGTTCAGATTTATTATAATTCCTTTACCATTTAAAATACACATATTTCTATGATATGTATGCAGAACACTGAACATATTCGTAAATTTGGTAGTGTTTTTAATTTCTGTCAACTTTTTAATACACAATTAAAAATACTAAATATCCTATAACAGGCACTACATGTAATGTTGCAGAGCTAATTAATTCTACAAAATTAAAGATGTACTATGAATGAATAATAATAGAAGCTGTTTATTAAACTTTTAGAGTACGATATTAATTTAATAATATCCATAAACAATGTCTAACTTTAAAGTTTGTGTAAAGTACAACGTACGTCAGCGTTCTACAATCTACATTACATAACTAGAATAATAAATGCGAACAAATATATACATACCTCTGAGCTTTAAATCCTCGTATTTCTGCTCCCATAAAACTTGGATTATTTCCCAAAAAGGAAAATACTGCAAATTAATCCATTTTAGGCAGGTTGTCAGATTGCCCTTTTGCAAAACCGGGTAATAACGCCATGGTAAACAAAACAGAAATAAAACTAATAATAAAGACGACGATAGAATATAATTAAAAAAAAAGGGAATAAACAATAGCCATAAACTAAAATTAGAAAAATTAAACCAAATAAGAAAAAAAATATGATTTTAAAGTGTTAGTTTAAGAGGAGGAAACGTGGAATCTCGCGCTAGAAAAATGTAAACATTGAAGCATGGTGCATAGTGACGTCAGAACCAATCACGTAGCGTTTTGAGGTCACATGATTTTTCAACACTTTTCGCTTATTTTAAATTTAAAATTCTTATTATTTAGATCTTTATATACGTTTTAATTGATGTTTTCGAACAATTTGATAACCAATCTGTTAATAAAAAATAGAAATGAGCATTTTCCCCACATGTGCAAATTCCTCATTGTCCTTTGCAGTTTGCCCGATCGCTAGTTTTTTTTCCACCATCCATGTATTCTTGGTATACTCTTGACACTGTCGACCTTGAAAATCCTAGCTGTCTGACGATTTCGGAAATTGAATGGCTCATGCGTCGCGCACCTACGATTTGTCCGCGATCGAAGGCGTCTAAATCAGGCAGTTTACCCATACTGGCAATTCCAACAACTAATTCAGAACAACCACAGTACGCGCTATATATGCAGTTACCACAGCGCCCTCACTTGCGCATACATGATGCGAAGCGCTACACAGTTTGCATAGGCTTTGCTATCCCTAATTCAGTGGCACTTCAGTGTAGTACAGTTTGAGGAACATTTCTTTTACTGTATTTTAATATTTTTTTTTAGATAATGTCCAATCATCTGCCGCATTAGAAAGGAAAAAAAAGTTTCTTTTTTTGTCAATTTATTTCGTTGTTATGAACGTGACGCAAAATTAGTTTAAAGTATCACAAAAAGAAAACACGTGATCAGCATTTAATAAATTAAATTATAAAAATTAATCTTTAAAAATTCCCCAAAAAACATAAAATGGAGGTAAAGATTCCAAAAAGATTTCATTTTAAAGGAATTTTTATGATCTTTCTCGTGATGTAAATTTTATAACCCTCAGATTATTATTTTAAATGCAAAATTTAAAAAAAGTTACTAAAACAGCTTAAAAATTTAATTTTAAAAAATCTAAGAAGAATTGTTTAAAAATCTTTCTTAGTGCACCCCTACACTATAAGAAGAATCGCCATGCAAAATTTCAGCCCTTTAGGTCCAGCGGTTTGGTCTGTGCGTTATCTGTCAGTCAGTTACGGAACTGTTTTATATATATAGATAGCTTAAAATTCTTAATTTTTTAAACGTTATAATTTTTAAATATAATCAATTTAACAAACATTGCAAGCTCTTATCGAAATGAAAATTGGAACAAGTAGAAAATTTGCGCCTTTGGGCAAAAGATTTCGGTTATACATTTTACGAGTAAATTTTGATGATAATTCTGAGCTTTATAATGATCAATCATAGCATTGCCAAGTGCTATCTCAGTGTAGTTCTTTAGCTCAGTGTATAGTTCTTTTATCTCAATGTATCCCACTGCGTGACAGCTCAGAACACTAACCACTACACCATGTGGTAGGTTACTCAAGGATGTTATGAGCCATAAATTAAGAAACAAAGCCATTTAATGTATAGGATTTTACCTATGAGGCAAACACGGCCTCGGGGAATTAAAATGCCATACAAAAAAGCCATCAGCCATTGCATAAATGGGGTACCTTTTCAGAGTAACTTAAGAGGAATAGATGGTCTACAATTTGGTGAGCATGAGGAATTAGTTCAGATTTAACTATTGGAAGGGTCGAGGAAGAAAATTAGATTTGAATAACACAAGCTGTCTTTGATGCAACCCCAAAAATGATTTCCTGATGAGGCAATCATTACTATTCTCATACAATTTCCTAGACATTTCTAAAAATAGTTTTTGATGCAACTCACAAAGAGTTCTGGACATGTAGACGACGACGACAAAAAAAAAAAAAAAAACGGAACACTGCTATCAAATTGTATCAGCGAAAACTGAGTGGCTTAATATTAACAACCGAATAAAATCTGTTTGAACCTGCTAAAACATAAACTTTCGTAACCTTTGCAACGGTAGGACAAAATTCAGAATTCCCCGATTATGGGGCAATCGTAGTTTTTGTATAATCGAATGAAAGCTAAGGAACACGGGATCCTCATTACAGTAACTAATGAACCTTTTGCCCTTGAATTCGACTGGTGAATAAAAAAAGAGACGCCACGCGTACTCAGAAGTAACGAGTGGGGGATGTTTAATAGTTAGAAATAAAAAACCAAAATCCAGATCACTTCCAAGGAATTCGCCTATTAAGAGACATCAAAGGTCGGATGTAAAGAGTGGTTGATGAATCATGATCTCGTTAGCGATGCCATTTTTTAAATTTTATTTTGGTTTACTCCCATAACTGCAAAATCTTGAGACTGTTACGCTGGCAGAGACCACATGGCTGTGAAAATTTATTCACTTAAGAAAGAATTGATGATTATAGCGCATGTGATTTACGATTCGGGAGCTCCGCAATGAAAATTTATAACTGAAAAACAATGAGGGGAAAAGGTGTATCTTTTTTTTTACTTTGCTATTCAAGTTCTGTATTATTCACAACCCTTTAAAGAAAATAGCTCTTGCAATGCGTCACAGCAGTCAATTTGCTGTCTGCTGATTACAAAGATCTGCTGTTTTTGTTTTAAGGTCTATTGCTCCAATACTCCAATGAAAGCCGATTTAATTCTAGTAAAATACAACAATGTGAACAATTCTACACGAACTAAAACTTATAAAGAGGGCATAGAATGCCGAACAAATTACCTAAAACCTTACCCTAGCGTTGAAATTTTTTTTTAACTTTTCAAAAAGAGATTGCACAGTTGCAACAAATCCTCATACTGAAACCGGACAAATATAACTAAAAATAGAAAATCAACAGAGCAAGACAATTATTATCAGTAAGAATGCAGACAAATACAATCAGAAATCACGCACTTAGGGCTCAACGCACCATAAGGCAAGATTCTACAACAGTACCGGAACTAAACCGGTGGGATAGAATGTATCCCAAGAATGTATACTATATATATATATATATATATATATATATATATATATATATATATATATATATATATATATATATATATATATATATGTATGTATACAGTATGCCCACTAAAGTCCCTTCCCATCCTCTTAACTTCGGAACGGCTGCTGCTATATTCATAAAAGTGGTGTCTAGGTATAGTAAAGTAGGCATGTGCTACTGAATGAAAATACCTACCGCGACACCTGGAGGAAAACTGCGGAGTTAGCATTCCTATCTCAAAAACGGAACGAGATAGGGAAAAAAAGTGATTTACAAAGTTGTAGAAAATCGTCGATTTAGTACGAAAAGATACCTTGTGGACATTAATGCAAAGAATAGAACGGTTGAAACGCGCATTTGTTTTTTCATGATTTTCTACACTGTGACGTCACGAAACTTGAACGAAAGGAGAAATGATTATCTTTCGGGCAAAATACGACACCGCAATGTGCACAGTGGTATATCGCTTGTGATCCCCAATCAAAAGGACTCCGGTTCAAACCTCTAGGGTTTCATCCTTGTACTGATTGTCTTTATAAACAGAGTAGACAATACGCAGATCGTGTAAAATAGTGTCGAATCAACTCAACGCAACTTGCGCTTGGTGTTCGAAATTTTTGCAGTATACAGATACATAAGAAATGTCACATCTGTTCACCTAAGACAGCTATAAAAGAGACATCTTCTTGGGGTTGTAGTATGTTGATGCTAGTAGCTAGTGGTAATGGCTGAGTATTCAAAAGCTGAGATCTCCAGTGAAGCAGTACCTAGTCAAGCAATTCGGAGACCAAATAATTGGGTATGGCGGTTTCGAAGAATGGCCTCCACGTTCGCCTGATCTGACTCCACTGGACTTTTTCCTGTGGGGATACCTGAAACAGCAGGTGTATGCGACCCCTACACAAACGTTGCAGGACCTTAAACGACGCATTACGGACGCTTGTGCCAACGTGTCACTCTCTATGCTCCATCGTTTGCAACGTGAGGTTCAAACGAGGATCCAAATGTGTATTGCAGCTGACGGTGAGAAGTTTGAACATCTCAAATAAAGGTATATTGTTAAAATTAGTTTTTTTTCTTTCTCAGATCCTTTTGTCACGTCACAGTGTAGGAAATCACGAAAAAACAAATGCGCGTTTCAACCATTGTAGTCTTCTGATTAATGTCCACAAGGTATCTTTTCGTACTAAATCGACAATTTTCTACAACTTTGTAAATCACTTTTTTTCCCTATCTCGTTCCGTTTTGGAGATAGGAATGCTAACTTCACAGTTTTCCACCAGGTGGCGCGGTAGGTGGTTTCATTCAGTAGCGCATGGCTACTTTACTATACCTAGACACCACTTTTATGAATATAGCAGCAGCCGTTCGGAAGTTAAGAGGGTGGGAAGGGACTTTAGTGGGCATACTGTATGTATATATATATATATATATATATATATATATATATATATATATATATATATATATATATATATATATATATATATATATATATATATATATATAAAATAATTACAAGGTTAGAAACTACTAAATTCAATCTTTTAAACATATCAAATGGTGTAATTGTTTACAGACTTTATGATAAACGTGATGCTTTCCCTTTTGAAGTTAATAAATTAATTAATTGGCAATCTGCTCTTCACATCTCTATTTATGGAAATATTATCATAAACCAATTACATCGGAATAATTACTTATATAGCAATAACAGCGAAAAATGTCACAAGTGTCTTGCTTTATTAAGAACACATTGAAAAGTGGATATCCCTATAGATTTGTACGTAGAGTAATATGTGGTTATCTTAATTTAACTTACGATGACTACAAAAGTTTGATTAGTGATGTTGTTGGTAGTGCTGTGCGCTAGATTTTTTGTCTATTTCATCTTTCCGGTTCCATCTGTGGTCGACCGCTACTTGGTTTCACGATGTCCTGGCTAACTGCCCAACAAACACAGGACTGACGGCAGCTTATCGGGCCAGTGCTGGAAGCGCCGGTAGAACGACAAGTACGGGAGAAATTTTCTGGGCCGTTCGCGGGTTGTTTACGAACCTTCGAAGGGGAACGCTTTGCTGTTTACGTGTTTCAGGGCCTGTGATGGGTTGATATGAACCGCGCCGATACCGACATGGCTCCATCGTACCTTAATCGGCCGTCCGATTCGTAGCCATAAGTAGCAGAAATCTGTATCAGAATTATGGATTTGAAAGGGAAGGTGATGATTAAACAAAAGATAGTTTTCAGAGAAATAGCTCTTATTTCTGTGTAACCTCTTTTACGAGGAAAATTCACATAACATTCTTGGTATGTAAAGATTATATTATGTGAGAAGTGTAAGGTAATCAAAAACTAGTTTCATTGTTAATTTTTTATCTATTACTGGAGAAATTTTAAAAATATCTACTTAAAAATGGAGCCTTGTTGCACCACTCTTTATTTAAAAGAGAGGAATTAGTGGTGTCTATCTTATTTTACTACTCATTTATTTTTAGCGGTGGATGTCACACATTTACGTAGCAACTTCCACAATGAATTTCCTAGTAAATATTAAAGATATTTTTTCTTAATCAAACTCTTCTCTTTTTGTTTTTACCTGCACTGCAAAAATAAAATGCTATTTAGTGCATGTAACCAAATTATAATTATACCTAAAATGTATAAGAAAGTGCCTCAGCTACCAAAATATATTTGCAGTTGTTAATTTTCAAGCACATATTTCAGACGGGTATGATTTTGATTTTGAAACGGATATAGACGTAGATCTCCAATGTGGGGAGAGGTTCCATATTTATGCCCTCTACTTCTGAAAATAGTTCTTATTTTGTGGAGCTCGTCTAACACCATTGGTAGCAAGAATTGTTAGTAAAAGATATAGAAAAGAGATAGCATGTTCCTGGAATTTCTGCAGTCAGAGAGAGTTTGCAAGAGAGTTTAAAAATGTTAACATTTGTAAACAAAATATTTTTTCTTATAGGTTATATTGCCATAAATAGCCTATGTATTAATATTTTTTTACGACATTTAAAATTTTTTTTGCCGTCGACTAACATCTACATGTTAATTACATATATTTTTTTAATTAACATGAAGGAAATAATCTAAGAACTTCAGCTTGCCAGCCTTGAAGCAGGGGAAAGAGAGGAAAAAAATGCCAGCCGCGGGACTCAATCCCGCCACCGCTAGGTTACAAACCCAGAGCGCTACCACCCATGCTACGAACCACTCAAGAAAAATGTGTGAATTACCGATAACAAACCAGAGCATGTTGGCGGTTTCAAGATAATCTTCGTGCATGTTTGCTAGGGTGGAACGAAAAAACTTTTTTTTAAATTTAAATATGCTATAGTTTTCAAAAGTTGCCTCTTGGGATTAGAATAAAGAATAGAAAATAAAATTTTATTGTTCTACTAAAATCTTTTCAAGTACCGCAAAGTGCTTCAAAATGGATATTTTTATGAAAAAGTGATAAAATTTGTATTTTTTTATTTCTTTTATAGTATATTAAAATAATATATATATATACATATATATATTGTAAATAAAATATTCAAAATACGATATTTTTACAGGAAACTTACAATTCTAAGTATTTCTAACTGTTAAATGCCATTACAGAACAACTGATTTTGTAGAATTTCGCGATTTTCATCATATTAATTTTACAGTAGCATATCTTAATAATACACAATTGAATGAAAGAAAAACAATTTTTAATTAACGGGCATTAGTTAAAATAAACAAATCTCACTTATTTAGAAAAATATTAATAGTGATTAATGTCTTTAAAAGCAAAACGTTATTTTGAAAAAAACATTTATGTTTTTCAAAAGTCCATAGTAATCACACATGGTTTCCATTGCTTATTTCACTGACACATTGAATTGTTTTTTTGTTTGAAATTTTGGCATTTTCTTTTGAGATTGTATTTTCGTTTTTATCAATGCATCTCTTGCAGAAGTGTCACGAACGGACAACTCGGTATAGAATTTAACAATCCTTTCTTTCTGTTTGTGTGTGACATGGAAAATTATTGAAGTCAATACGTTGACTCTCGTGATCAGATTCTTTTGCTTCCTTTATAAACGGCTTTAGTTTGTCATCAGAAATATGGCTCTTCATAGGAAGTCCTGTTACTTTAACATCATTCCATTCAATCATGTCAGTATAATACTTGGTATCTAAATTTATATGTTGGTTTAAAAACTTTCTGATGTCCCCTTCAATTTTAGCCTTTATGTTTAGAATCAGACTTAATCCAAGCTCTCTTATGTGACTGCGATCATCTGATATCATACAAAGGAGGAGATTTTCAGAAGCAGCAAAGTATGCATTTCTTTGAATAACTGGGTGAATTAAATTTTTAAGAGTCTGATGGAGGTAACGTGAATAGCTTGCAAGTTTCCACAGGTGCTTTGATCCATGGATACAAGATGCTTTCAGCTTTAAGTTAAACCAAACAGCTGCATAAACTTTCAAAATGTACTCAGTCAGTATTCGGAGATTTTTTGCAGGATATTCTGTTCCCGCATACAAGGGAAGTATTCTGTTTGCTAATCTATTCCATCTTGAATGACAAAGTTTTCCTGGTTTTCTCATGGACAAATCAGAAGAACACCTCCCAACACAGATTGCATTACTCATTTCTAACAAATATTTTAGGTCCACACGTAAATCTTCCTTAATTTCTAGTAACGGAATGTCATTTTCAATAGGTGCAAATTCGATGACTGGTAGTTCATAGCAGTTTTCTAGTAGTTTACCTACACTGCTGGCCACCCAAATTGCAACACCAAGAAAGACAAGAGATATCACAACAAAATTTATTTTGTAGATAACATGTTGACCAAGTATCAAATGATTAAATTTATAGACTTCTGTGAAGTGTGGTTCCTGCCAAAATCAGTAGCCAGAGTAGCCGCCATTGTTGGAGATCACCGCTGCCACACGCCTCGGCATTGATTCAAAGAGACTTTGGATGAGTTCTTGGGATACAGCAGACCAAGCAGCTTCCACACGTTGCCAAAGTTGATCTGCTGTGGCAGCTGGGGATGGAATCTGGGTCAAACGTAGAGCAACCATGGACCACATGTTTTTTATCGGCGAAAGATCCGGAGAGCGAGGCGGCCAGGGAAGCAATTCAATCTGGCGATTGACAAAGAACCGTTGGACAATGCGTGCCACGTGTGGTCGCGCATTATCCTGTTGAAATATGGCTGTGGGCAAGCCCTGAAGGTAAGGAAGGACAACTGGCTCCAACACCTCGGAGATGTAGCGCTGGCTGTTTAAAGTACCGGCAATGCGTACTAGAGGTGTGCGAGAGTGATATCCAATACCGCCCCATACCATAAAACCCGGTGCAGGACCAGTGTGGCGGTGCATAACGCAGCTGTTCAGCATCCTCTCTTCACGGTGTCTCCAGACTCGAATGCGACCATCGTGGTGTTGCAGACAGAAGCGTGACTCGTCAGTAAAGACAATTTCATTCCATTCTGCCGTCCACATCCTTCTGTCATCGCACCATTGGCGGCGGAGATGTCTGTGTTTCTGCGTCAAGGGTAGACAAAGCAATGGACGTTTTGCGGACAGACCACTCTGCTGTAAACGGCGTCGAATGGTACGCACAGACACTGGATGATGCGTTACAGACTGCATGTGCTGTGCTATGGTTCGATATGTTACTGAGCGATCCGTCACTGCCATGCGCACAATTTGCCTGTCATCACGTGAAGTGGTGCACTGAGGTGGATGCGATCGAACACGCCAGTCCGTCGTACCCTCCTGCATCCAACGATCACATATCCGCATTACAGTTGTTTGGTTTCGTCCAACACGACTACCGATTTCCCTGAAAGATAATCCACAATCTCGGTAGGCCACTATCCTTCCTCTGTCGAACTCGATACTTGATCAAAAGATGATCGCTGTTTTCGACGAGGCATAATTGATCGTTTTTAGAGAAAACCACAAGAAAAACACAATTGCCGAACTTGAAATCGTCGAAATCTCCAAGCCTTAAATAGCGCTTTGAAGTGGCGTCACAGGCGCGCGTGATGTGCGTCTGCGCTGAAATTCTAATCATTTGCATATCTCACCTCCGCTAATACATGCTGTAAATTTCATGTTATTTGCATGTTTCCTTCAGGGTGTTGCATTTACAGTGGCCAGCAGTGTATTTCTCCTCCAAATTCATTTGGACTTTTAATTAGGATGTAGGGGCAGTTCATTTACTTGAAATAGACAAATCAACCACTGCAGTGGCCTTCTTAATTCCTTTTCCAATAAAGGAATCGCACCATTATTCAATCCAGTGTTCAAGCCAGTTCCATCACATCCAATTACAGTAATTTTTAAGTGTTGGTTGTTGCCGTTGAAAGTGCTATTATGCCATCTTTTATACCTTATCCAGTGACAAAAATCTGCTTCAGAAAATTCCTCCTTTGTATGATATCAGATGATCGCAGTTATGTAAGAGAGCTTGGATTACGTAGGATTCTAAAAGCAAGGACTGCAAATGAAGGAAAGTTTTTAATTCAACGTATAAACTTTGATGCCAAGGATTTTATTGATATGATTGAATGGAATGATGTTAAAGTAACAGGATCTCCTATGAAGAGGCATTTCTGATGAAAAACTAAAGCAGTTTATAAAGGAACCTATCACGAGAGTCAACGTATTGACTTCAATAATTTTCCATGTCACACTGAAGCAGTAGAAGGGATTGTTAAATTAGTTAGCGAGTTATCGTTGTCCGTTCGGGGCACTTCTGCGAGACATGCATTGATAAAAACAAAATTACATTAATACCAAAATTTGAAACAAAAAGAAAAAAAATTCAATGTGTCAGTGAAACAAGTGATGGAAACCATGTGTGATTACTATGGACTTTTGAAAAACATGAATGTTTTTGTGTACTACAAAGGATAAGGAACCAAAACAAAACAAAACAAAACAACAATATAAACTTGAAAACGACAATATAAACTAGAAACAGAATAAACTTGAAAAATATACAAGAACTAAATAGCTGTGATTTGTTTGTTTTAACTATGGTCCGTTAATTAAACATTGTTTTTCTTTCATTCCAATGTGTATAAGAATATGCTACTGTAAAATTAATATGATGAAAATGAGATGTATTTCATTATGATTTGAATTCTTTAAACTGTAAATACTGTTCATATGACTAAGATTTCTTATAATGACAAACTAACAAAAATTTTGACATTGTAAGAGTAGCTCAGTGGTTTGATATAAAAAAGGGGGGTCGTCGTCTGTGTTTTTAGCTTCTCAGAAGCTTATGAAAACAGAAAAAAATGCTTCAGCTATCGAATTTGATATTTGGTTTAAATTCGCCGCCATTTTTGAAAGATCGGGGAAGAAAGGCAGGACTTCGGATGAATGGCAGCTACGTGGACCAATGAACGACGTAGAGAACAACGCTTTTGCACGGGTTGCCACTTTAAAGCGTGACGTAGTTAGGGTAGCTTCACTCATAGTGGGTGCCTCTTAAAAGAAATTACCTCCAGCTTAAGAGTAAGTAACATTGTTTATTGTTTAGAGATTTGTGATTAAACTAATTGCAGTTATTTAAAATGAATTATTGTTTTTAATTTTCAACGTTTCAAATTTAATGCATATATTGATGTAAAAGAATGGGTAGGATTAACTGAGTTGATCTTAAATGTCTTGCCTACAGTTAGTAAAGGATATAAAAGTTAAATTAATGTAATTGAATGTTATACAAATTCCAGAAACTTCATTCTAACACTGTTTAATTTAGATATACATTTATGCAAATTCTTTTGTATTTAAATGAAATATGTAATTTTATTTTGTAGTAAAGTAAATATCTTTTTGTTTGTATTTAACTTCGTAGATAAGATCAACAAAACATCAGCCTGGCTTAAAGGATTGTGGAAAGCATCAAAAGGTAACGTGCTATTCTAAAACTTAATATTGTGGCATTTGTTAAGAATTGTAAGATTTCAAAATTTAATAATTATAAATTTCCTTGCAAAACAAATAAGATAAATAATATGTTAAGCATTTTAAAAGAATTTGGATTAAATGAAAACAGTAATGAGTGATGGTGAAAATGTATTAAATGTGGTAATTGAATTGCTTGATGTTCTACGACATAAAATTTCTGATCATCCAAATACAATAATTGACTTCTTGACTGAACAACTGACTTTATTATTAACCAAAAAAAAAGCCTTTCATTATAGTTCTGAATCAATGATATTTTGTAGTATATTATATAGTAAATATTTGAATGTTTAGAATAATTATGTCTATCAAAGTATTCTCTTTAAGCATACAGACTTCGTTCCTTTCCCAACCTCCAGTCAACCAGAGCAGGAAATTATATAAAAAAGAAAGCTAATATTTTTCTTCAAAATTTTTACTTCTAAACTTCTTTTGCATATGTTCAACTTCATGCTATAATTTTTAAAAATTCTAACAGAAGTTTATTGATTTTATACTTATAGATCAGATATCTGATATGCATATTTTTAACACAACATACTATATAATTCTGATTTATGCTCAATCATGCAGTCTGTATGAGTGCAGAAAAGAAGCAACTGGAAAAAAAGTCATGCACTTATCAGCATACATCTGAATATTAATGTTTATAGTTGTTTTTATTTTTTAGTATTGCATAATCATATGTATATAAATATATGCAGAAAGTTATTATATTTTTCATTCCTAAGTTATTAAATTGCTGGTCATCATGCATTTATATAATTTAATTTGTCAGTTTCAACTTTAAAATCTTGTATTATAACCTGACAAGGAGGAGAACCTTTATTTAGATAACATCATGTGTGCTAGATTTTTATTAAAACTTTAGGTAAACTTTTGCATTCTGTGTGTGTCATTAAAAATTTGAGAATGTCCTCAATAACTTATTTATAAGCTATTTGTTTTCAAGACTTTTAGAGAGTATTTAGTTGTCATGTTGTGTAAAATAAATAAGAACTTACTGGCCCAAAGCATAGACGCCCCCCCCCCCAACTTAACTTGAAATAAATTAAAACGTTAATAGAAGTTCGGTTAAATCAGAAAATTGTAGAAAACTTTTAAGAAAGTTGGTTTTTTCCCGTTTTTTTCAAACTGTGAAACTGAAAATACCGATTATGTCTTTAGCCCTAACATAGTTTTTAACAATATGATCCATAACAAAAATTCGATGCTACATTTTTTTCTTCTTTTATTTATATTACATTTATTTTTCTCATTGTATAACTTTTTGAATACTACTCAAACATCAATTCTATTGTTACTCAATTTCAAAAAATCATAATATTTCAAATTTTAAGGATCGACCTTTTTTATTTCACTGATAAGCAAATTTATAATGAACTCTGCTTTTCAATGCTTCTTGGTATCACAAATGATTCTAATTTTTATTATGGCATTATAAGAAAATATTGGTTTCTTTACAGAATTCTAAAACTGGAATCCATCTTCACCTCATTGTGATTTCCATGAAAAGATTCCACAACTCACTTGGCAGTGTGCTCGATTCATAATCTGTAAGTTGATTTTAACCTCACTGAACCCGTTTTTTTTTTATTCTGTAGATATCCTTTTTTTTTCAGCAGTGAACTTGTGGGCAAAATCACAAGGTTGTGAATATATTTTTTTTAAATTTATTTTTTGTACTTAAATTTGAATTTTTCTATGAAAAACCATAAAAAATATTTTTATTACATAATTCTTAATTAATAAACAACTCAAATTTTCAAATTTATCTTTGTATATTATATATGCTAATCCGAACATTCTCATAAACTTTGGTTGCAGTAATTTGTGGATTGATATTGATTTCCTTTATTCATTATATTTTTAACTGGCAAGCCTGTTATTAAAGTATTAGGTATGTCCGAAAGTGCAGTTCAGGGACTTCAGTTAACCATGACTCTTGTGAAAGTCTTTTATCATAACTGCTTACCAAAAAAATTTTTATATTTTTATATTATAAAGATATAAAATGCCAAGGGTTATTTTACTCTTGATAGTTAATGTTAAAAAATTTTTAAATTTAATTATCAGAATTTCATGAGAAGTAGTCAGGGGTTCATTCATAATTCCTTACAGAAGTAATAATAATAATAATAATGCTTATAGATGTATTAGATCATTCGTTGATAAGCTAATAGGTAGTTGAATGTCATTTGGAATACTAACTTCTGCCTAGTATTTAATTTTTTTATTATTTCATTGTCAAATTTTGGTGGAGATCTGTCGCATAAAATATATTTTTGTGAGCAGCTGTTATTATAAAGTGTAAGGATAAGGGCAGTAAAAAAATATTCCAAAATATATTATTTAGGTTCAGTTAATTATTAAACAATTGTTGACTATAATAAGGTTATGTTTGCAAGTGTGTAGGTTTTTTTTTATGGTGTATTATTTGGTTTATCTAACTTAAGTTGAAAAATGATGCAAGCATACAAAGATTGACTGGCTGTCAATGTTGAGTGCAGTAGCATAGATTATTTTACAAAGTGCAATAAAATACTTTTAACATTTCAAACCGAACTTCTAACCAGAATTTTAAAAAAAATTTAATAAAACTTTTAAAATTGAAAATATTTTCATGGATCTAAAGAATGGAACATAACACCTGTATTGTCAACTAAGTCATGGATAAAAGATGCAGCCCTAAAAGCAAAAGGCCTGGTTTCTGTATACTTTTATAATAATCATGTTACAACAGTATACAGAAACCAGGCTTTTTGCTTTTAGAACTGAATCGTTTATCCATGAATTTGTTGACTATACGAGTTTTCTATTCCATTGTTAAGATCTGTGAAAAATACTCTCATTAGCAAAATATTTAAAAAAAATTTTAAATTTGGGTTAGAAGCTTGGTTCAAAAAGTCTAAGTGTTTCTTCACGCTTTATAATATAATCTATGCCATTTCACTCAACATTGACAGCTAGTCAATATTACCCACCTCATTTTTCAAATTAACCTAGACTAATCAAACAATATATCATAACAATTGTTTAGTAATTACTGAATCTAAATAGTATATTTTGAATAATTTCTTACTGTGGTTATCCCTAATAACAGCTGCTCGCAAATAAAAAATATTTTATACACAGATCTCCACCATAATTTGACAATTAAGTAACAAAAGATATGCTCTATTAAATTACTATGCAGAAGTTTTATCCCAGAGTACTTTCTACCACATTTTTTGTAAAACCAATTACTGTGAAAGCTACATCATATAATAAATGTTTACTTTATTCATTATTATAGTAATAGATTAGTTGTTAAAGAGTATTCACCCTTTTCACTAAATTTCTGAGTACAGTAAGACATTCAATCCTGTTAATTAAATGATTAGTTATTACAGATATAAATAAAATAGATTAGAATGCCTTGATAGAGTACAATAATCGAAAGCTGACTGAGAGACTTGTTTAGAATGACAACAAAATTTTCTCTTCACTATCGAGAATCACTCTCACATTGAAAGTAAAGAAATACAAGAATGAACATTGAATACTAAATAATATGTTAGCATATAAAATCTTAAATTTCTAAATCTGACCCAGCATCTGTATTAATGCTCTCTATGGCATGTTGTAATTAAATTTAGAAATTTAAGATTTTGTATGCAAATGTTTTACTTAGCATTCAATCTTTATTCTTGTGTTTCTCTACTTTCAACAGCATTATTGTCAGTAGTGAAGAGGAAATTTTGGTGTCATTCTAGACAAGTCTCTGATTCAGCTTTCAATGTTGAGCTGAAATTATGCTCAACATTAAAAACTTATTATTGTACTCTTATCAAGACAATCTACCCTATTTTATTTATATCTATAATAACAAATTAATCGACATGGTTGGATTTTCTACTGTACAGAGAGAAATTTAGTGAAAAGGGGAATACTCTTTAACAAATATTTTATAACTATTTTCTATTAGTATATTTATTTAATCAAGTAAATATTTTTTACATGATGTAGTTTTCACAGTATGTAATTGGTTTTACAAAAAAAATGTGGTAGGAATTTACTTCTTGGAAGTAGTTATCAATAAAATGACAACAGATTTAAAACTGCACTCATGTGTTGGGTGCTGTTTTATATCAAGTTTTTTTAAACCCCTGTCTCAGAATTTATATTTCCTAATTGGATTTATTTAATTCTACTTTATCAACAATGAATTTTTCAACTACTTTCAACAATCAACTATTTTTACAACAATAAATTACCCTTTAATGTACAAAACTATGCAAAAAATAATTTTCTTATCTGCAGAGCATTTACTAAAGAAAAATAATTTAAATAAATTCTTTTGATTCATAAATTATATCTGGGGATGGGAGTCATTTTCCTTTCACATAAATTTATGAACTGATTTTCTCTTTCTTTTTTTTCCCCTAGATGCTGTAAAGATGGAGCCAGAGGTACAGCGAAAGGATCCTGTTTTGTAGAAAATATAGAAAAAAATTGTGTAAATGTGCTATGTACTTTCTAAATAAACTATTTTTACTTTAAACCAGCTCTTTTCTGTATTTAAAAACATGTGTCTATAATTATTTCTCCCAATTACAATAGAAGATATTACTATCATAGTACTATTTCTCAAAAATAGTACTATCAAGTGTTGGATATAAAGTCCAATATAATATTTTTTAAAAATGACTTATAAGAATTTAATGAATTACTCTTTAATTCACAAAACTATGCAAAAAATAATTTTCTTATCTGTAGAGCATTTATTAACTCTACACCAAAAAATAATTAAAATAAATTCTTCTGAGCAAGTTTTCACAAGCTCACAAAGATGGGCTTCATCATACACACTACACATTACTCAAGTTTGAAGAATATCAAATTTATGTTTATAAATTTATCAAATTATGTTAATAAATTTTATACTGGGGAAGAACAAATTTTTTGGGTTAATTATTAAAGTAGTACTGTTTTACATACTATAATCTCATTCTAAATTTAAAAAAATCAAACTGTAACCTTAGATCGAGTGGAAAGATGATTTAGCTTTAATGGTTGGTATTAATGTTATCTTAACTTTCAAATTTGGGTAAATGTATCTTAATGCAAAATGAGGTTTTGCTCTAACAAGTAAACTTGTGATTCTTACACAAATTTTTAGGTAATAACAAAGATCAGTATTTGGTAATACCTAAAAATACATAAGGCAAAACTGAAAGAATACTAGAAATATGAAGGCAAAAAAATAATAATAAAAGTGAAAGGGTTGATATCAGAGGTTAATCGTCAATGAAATAAATAAGCATATAAACGAAAGGGTCCTACGCAAAACTTAGAAAAAATGCCGGCGGTCCGATTCTGGTAGAATGCTGGCATGATGCCCGGACCTACGGCACATTGCTGTTTACGAGATGGGTAGATGACGGTATGTCGACACCAATTATTGCTCCCGTAACCGGCCCGTCAACCTCCGGTTACGTTCCGGCTATCTGTCCGCATCGATGGCTTAATCGCGGCTGCCTAACGGTTCGTAGTCGGATGAACGATGGCTCGAATCCTACCGGAAGCGGCCCGGCAGTCGACGGGGTAGTCGCGGGCGAGAGGACACAGCCGTGACGGAAACGATACTGACCTAATGCGCCGGCCCGGCAGTGGTGAAATCGGCTGGCCGGAACCTTCCGACCCCGGCCCGATGCCTTTGTGTTTGTTGGGTGGGAGTGTTTGCTATAGCAGGAAAACATGTTCAACCAAGGACGAGGGGTCACAACCCCCTCGGACCATTTTTGGACATCGCTACAATCCATATATTTTTGTATTTGTTTATGATAGCCATATATATATATATATATACTACATGGGGTGAAAAGTTCCGGGATTAGCAATGAGAAACACTTTTTTTTGTCAAAAATCGATTTTATCCTTCAACATAGTTTCCTTCAAGAGCGATACACTTATTTCAACGGTCCTCTAACATTTGAATAACTTTCATATAGTACGATTTGTCATGGACTTCAAAATGCACATCAGTTTCGCATTTGACATCCTCATTTGATGAAAATATCTTCCCCTGAAGCCATCTCTTTTAGTTAGGAAACAAATAATAGTCGCTGAGGGTCAGATCTGGAGAATACGGGGGATGGTGGAGCAATTCGTACTTTAATTTATTCAATTTTACCATCGCTTTCACTAATGTGTGAGCCAGTGAATTCTCTTGATGAAACAACACTTTTTTTTCGCCATGTGCGACTTTTTTTTCTTGATACCGTACTTCAAGCGGTCCAATAATGCTGCTTAATTCTCTCCTATGACTGTTTTACTTGCTCAAGATAGTCGATTAATATTGTGCCATGTACATTCCCCAAAAATACTGGCCAAGACACCTTTCCAGCCGATTGTTGCGTCTTTGGTCGCTATGGTCGCTTTTGCGAGCTTCCAACCGTCCTGCAGACAGACTTTTTTGAATCAAGTGTGCTGTAATGGATCCATTTTTCATCCATTGTAACGAATCGGTGGAAAAACCCGTCTGGATTACTCTTTTATAGCCAAAGCGCGCTCTGAATTATCGGCACGTTACTGTTGTTGGTCAATTGTTAGAAAACCCATCTCGCACAAAGCTTTTTCATATTTAAATGCTCATGCAAAATATGTCTCAACCATTCTGTTGATATCTTTACTATGCCAGCTATCTCCCTTACTTTCACTTTGCGGTCTTCCAACACAATACGGTGGACTTTGTTGATGTTCTCTGGAGTTGTTGCCTCAATTGGATGTCCAGAACGAGCGGCATCATCGGTGTTCGTACGACCATTTTTAACCTCGCTAAACCATCGACAAATGGTTGTTTTCGACTGAGCAGGTGTGCTGTAATGTTTTTCGAGCAATTCTTGGGTTTGGACAGTATTTTTTTCATCAAAAAGCAATGTTTAATTAATATAAGACACGAAATTCTTTTTGATCCTTTGTTTACACAAAATCAAAAGTAGCCTCACTTACACAACCGCAACTCGTAAATAAATGGCCAACACGTCATGAAACTTTGATAGCAGTCTTTTGAAACTTAGTACCAATAGAACATTATATAGAAATTTCATTCCGGATGCCATTTAGTGGAGAGTCCCGGGACTTTTCACCCCATGTAGTATATATGCATGTATGTATATATGTATGTATGTATGTATATATGGTGCCCGGTATAAAGGGCTTAAGTCAAAAACAGTGATTTAAATATACCAAGTTATTAGCTTTTATACCAATCGCAGAAATATAATTTCGACTTGAGTCTTTTGTACAAAGAAATGTACTTTTGTATACAAAATTGATAGACTTAAGGCTTTTTATACAAGTCAAACAATTTTTTTTTTATCAATACTAACGAATTCTAAAAATCCCTTTTTTTGACTTAAGCCCTTTATACCTGCCACCATATATAGTGCATGTATGTATATATGTATGTATGTATGTATATATGGTGCCCGGTATAAAGGGCTTAAGTCAAAAACAGTGATTTAAATATACCAAGTTATTAGCTTTTATACCAATCGCAGAAATATAATTTCGACTTGAGTCTTTTGTACAAAGAAATGTACTTTTGTATACAAAATTGATAGACTTAAGGCTTTTTATACAAGTCAAACAATTTTTTTTTATCAATACTAACGAATTCTAAAAATCCCTTTTTTTGACTTAAGCCCTTTATAACTGCCACCATATATAGTGTATATATATATATATATATATATATATATATATATATATAGCCCTTAATGGCCGTTCCTACAAAGGGGGTATGAAATTTCCCGTTCTAAAGAAGGAATCGAAAAAGTGGGCCCCGTAAGCTAAAGGTTAATATTTTCCAATAGAAAAAGAAAAGTGGTGTAATGTTTTTAAAGACGTATTTTTCCTCTGTTTTTTACTAATAACTCTTTTTCCAAACAATTCATTTATTTTAAAAAACTGAAATTTGAATAGTTTAATTGATATCCATTATGACAGTTCTATGTTAATTTATTTTGTCCGATTTTGTTTCTCCTTACTGAGGTCATTTTGACAGTCCATCCATTTGTGGTTAGTTACAATTCCTCAAATAAATAAACGAAGAGCGGAATGTTATCATAAATGGATATCATATTATCGGAATTGTTAATATTTTTTCGTGGATATTATATTAGCGAAATTGAATTTTTTTCATAAATGACTATCATATTATCGGCATTGATAATATTTTTTTTCAGAAATGGATATCATATTATCAGACATTTCAAGCAACCTTCATAGAAACTAGATTCTATTATAATATTATGTTTCTCTTTTTATACTCTAGGAAGCTTAATTCTTATAATGGATTATGTGTCTTTAAAAACTTAAGATTTAAACAAAAACATTTGGTTCTGACAAGGTTTCGTTGTGCATTTAATTATTTGAGGGACTGCTCAGATTAAACAGTGAATTATCACCCCCCCCCCTCTAAAAACACGAAAGAATAAGTATGAAATACTTGCTGAATACCCGTGCTTCGCTACGGAGTACATTCAGATTAAATACAACGGTCATTGTATGCAATTAATGCCAAATATATATATATATATATATACTCGTCAAAAGTGGAATTGCAACACCATGAAGGAATGCGCGTAGCGATGTGAAAATAACAGGATCGGTAGAGGTAAGACACATATGTATATGATTAAAGAAACAAACAAAGATATGAAAAAGTAAACTGTTTATTCAGTATCTAATGTGCCCACCACGGGCAGCTATACAGGCCTCTAAACGGTGAGGCATACTGTCTATGAGGCTGTTAATGGTCTTCTGAGATATTCCTTGCCGAGTCCACTGCAGCTCTCAGTTCCTCTACGATATGCGGCTGCGGTGTCCTGTGCACCGCAAGTTGGATGGCACCCCACACATGCTCGATGGGAGATCGGATTAGGCTATCGGCCAGGCAAGAATGCGAATTCCATTGGGGCTGTTCAGAGTGTGACGTGCAACATGAGGCTGGGCATTGTTCTGCTGGAATAACGTGCAGGGGGCGACCTGCACAAGTGGCCGAACCACAAGCATAACAATTTGTGTTAAAACCGGGCCGATGTTAAACTGCCAGCAATGTGCACAAGGGTTGTCTGCTGTCCGAACGTGATGCCACCCCAAACCATGAAGCCCGGTGTGGGGCCGTTGTGACGTTCGACAATATGGGCTTGCATGTAACATTCTCCACACATGTCCACGACCGTCATTCCTCCGTAAACAAAGTCGGGATTCATCTGAAAACAATACCCGATGCCATTAGTTTGTCCAGTAACGATAACGTCGACACCAAGTCAGGCGGGCAGCCCTGTGTCGAGTGGTTAAAGGAACCCCCGTGGCTGGCCGCCGTGCGTGCATCCCTGCCTCATGCAACCTGTTACGGATGGTTTGGCAGGAGACAGATGCCCCATATAATAATGGTAGGTAGGTTTGAATATGACTTGCCGGGACGAACGAGTCCCCACTAAACATTCGCCGAAATTTCCTATCAGTGCCATCTGACGTGCACCTGGATGATCCACTGCCTCTTTGCCGTGTTCTCAGATGGTCCTACGTCAATCATGCCATGCATCGCTGAATTTTACTGACGTTCCGTCCAACACGACTGGCAATTGCGCGCATGGACAAACCGAGCTCATGCAGTTCTAGGATACGTTCTCGTTCCTCAGACGATAAGTGCTGGTATTCAGCTCGCTGATGTGTCCGAGGCATTTTCTACCCTTCTTCAAGTTCCTTTACAACAATAATCTGTCATTGATATGTCAACGGGAATTTAAAGAAAATCCAAAGTAGAGTTAATACATTTGGATAAAACTCAAAGTTTTTGTTACTTAATATATATTGTATTATATTCTGCACCGAAACACACATTTCTCGTTCTAAACCATTTGTTTTTATGAAATAAAATCTTGAATTAAATTTTTGTCTACATCTTTGTTAGAAAATACTACAAAATCCCGTGACTGTTTATATAATTCATTGCTTTACAATTTTTTATGACGGTTATAGATTTAAAACTGGAAAGAAATATATATGTATGTTTTTGAATCTTTCAACTATTTGCATAATACTGTGTCCATTGCAATATTGAAAAAGTTATGCCTGAATTCTCCTACAGAGTTTTTTATACTCAATTCGCTAATTCAGAAAGTTTTCTGTTATTTTCTTTTTTGCCCTAGTTACTAAACAATTCGTTATTACCTTAGAAAATGAACTATTAATTAAAAGTTCCTTTTCAAAAAAGCATGTTATATCCAGTTATGTAAGTCGTAGAAAAAATACCCACTTTAAGAATCAAACTGTATACCTAAAAAAAAATTCTCTGTATTTTTTGGAAAGAATTTGTAAAATAAGACACCGTAAAGTTTTTATAGTAAAATTATACTTCAAATAACTAAATTTTATGATTAAACCATCTCTTCCGTTTCAAAACTTTAGATCGATATTAAGATCGTATCCTACCATGGAAAACGATCTGTATGGTAACACAAATCTTCCGAATAACTTTCTCAATTAGCACTACTTACCGAAGAGGCGATGAAACTGTCAAACGTTAAACAGCATTTCAGCTACCTCTTCAAACCTCAGATTCACAGACATTCTGAATCTTAAGCCTTTCGACAAGTTCTGAATGCAGCAGTTCTCCACTGTCGAAAAATCTACATAAAATACTATGCTAATTCTTCCCAAAAGGATCTTCTTTCATCGTCGTAACGATATGCAAGAAAGAAAACAACAGTTAAAAGCAGCGGAATTAATGTCCAGCTGATGGTATTTATGACTTTATGGTAATCACATTCTTGGGGGATGTTAACTCTACCTTGAACATTCCAGAACTGCATTTCGAAAAGACTAACTTCCAAGGATTTTTGGGTGGAGGCGTCTAAAAGCGACTTTTATTGTGATCTTTTACCGGGAAGAGGTCAAGTGCAGATGAAATATTTTCGTAAGAATATTTTAATGTCTGATCGGGAATAGTTCATGGTTAATGGAATCGCAACAGAAGGCACCTGGAAACTAAATATATTGTCTTGAAAGACCTACCACAGGCAGTTATCAAAGGAAGTGAATTGTAAGATCGCTTTAACCCAGTTTGACTAATTGCCCCCAATCGAAACTCGCCTCTTGTCTTGGGAAATGCACACACCATTACGTTGTAATGCACACTTAATAGTACATTCTTGGCTCTAGAGCAACGGTTTCCAACCTTTAAGCTACTACGCCTCCCTAAAAAACTTTTTTTTCCCACGACTCCGTATGTTTTAATAGATAAAATAATATAGACTCTTTAAATAACAATAACTTTATTACAAAAAAAAATGAAAACTACAATTAACAGAATAATAACAAGATTTTGCTACAACAATACTAACATGCATATTTATTTTTATATTAAATTGCTAATTAAACTACATCTAACACATCAAAATTTAATGCGAGGGTTGTTGTTGTTTATTGGCACAAAGTTTATCAAATCTTGGGGGCAATGTGGAGAGTGCCGCTCTTAACTCTTTTTCGACTATTAACCTGGTTCAATGTTTGGTTTTTATTGCAGTCAGTGCCGAAAAACCCGTTTCTCATAAATAAGACGTTACAAACGGTAGAAGCAGTTGCATTGCTTTGCAATACAAAGATTTATACTCTCCACTAAGATTCATCCAAAATTCAATTATGATTCCATTTTGAAACTTTTGCTTTCGTGAGCTATCGCATGACAATTTTATCAATTTTTCTTTTTTGATGGTTGTCAATTCAGATTCGTCTATTTATAGATATTATGGTTTATTCGTTTATTTATAGATATTATGGTATGAACATTGATTTTTTATTAAAAAGTTTTGACACCTCCCCTTTCAATAGTCCGCGCCTCCCCTGGGAGTCACGCCTCTCAGGTTGGAAACCTCGGCTCTAGAGAGAACAACAATTTATTTTTTTATGAATTTATTAAAAAATCAGAAGTGTTTGCTTATGTTTTAAAAATAATTTGTCCTCCAAGATTGAGTTGACATACACTTTAATTAACGAAATAGGTAAGGTATTTAACGGATCCTTCATGATCTTTGGGGGGATCAGAGCATAAAATTATCAAAAAAAGCCCATTTACAATTTTTCGGCTTACTCTAGAGGACATACAGGTATCCCTCGACTTACGACCGAAATTTTTAAATTAAAAAAATTATTATTTTTCTCAAAAATACTGTTCCTCGAATGTACAGTACATACCTATATGTATTACATAATTATTAAAAAATATGATGCAATATTGTGCAATACTGCAAAAATTTATGACGCAATCATAAAAATGTATGATTTAATAATTTCGATATCCATACGATTAATCAAATAAACCTTCATTGGCTTCAGAAATGACTTCAGATTCTCATTATATTAATAAAGGTCTACAACAGTTAGGAGAAATAGATCCAAATGAAGGAAGATCCACAAATGTAAATCATCGTATTCAGGAAAATCTGACTTGCTACCTGACAATATACAAGGAAAAGAAGACGCAAACTGTTCAAATTATCTTGGGTAACTTTGTTTAAAAAAAAAAAATTCAACGTATTTTCTATCGCGAACTAACATAATCGATTGTACTAACATAATAAGTAGTGATGACGAAGAATAATTTATGTCTTCTAAATGCAATGCATTTTAAATTACGTATGAAAGTAAAAAAATATATGTATGTGCATATACAAAAAAAAAAATGCTTGAAACTCGACTTACGACCAACTCAACTTACGACCAATGTCTCGGTCCCTATCTCGGTCGTAAGTCGAGGAATAGCTGTATCCAGATAAGTTTGACTTTTTTTAAAACATGCTTTTGCAATTTGTTTTTGAATTCCATCTCTAAACTTGGAATATACTCGTATATAGAAATTCACCGGACACTTCTCGAAGTATACTCGCGGGCAAGGGACCAACGAAGGAGCTCCGTTGCCATCGGTAGCGATCTATGTATAAACATAAATAAAGCATTAATAAAAAGATAAATTTAAGTACATATTTTTACAAACCACCTCTTCTAAAAGATACTTAGCACTTGCGCTAAACTGAGTTACTGTTGCACCTTTGTAGTTTATGTTGTAGCACCGGTGGGCGTAAGGAAATTTTACCATCAACAAAGAAGCAGCGGCGGTAGGTTTGAAATGGCTGTCGACTCTTGCCCTAGATAAACTTTAGAGGAGTGAGAATCTAATGACACAAACCGTGAGGGTTTTCCAGAATGGTTGCTCTGCCAAATACGACATATTTATGCTGTACCTTGCTGCACATCTGCATTTTATGTTGTTCTTATTACTAAGTTGTAATGACCATCCTGGGTCGGATTTGGGCACGGTAAATCATACACTTTAAATTCCTTCTGTGAGGTCAGAAAGGGTGGTAAAAGGAACGATCCCCCCACCCCAGATGTCGCTCCTGGGCGTGGTCTGTCAAAATTGAGGTGACACAAGGGGATGGTGTTGGTTAACCTTTACGGTGCCCCAACTGAAAGCAACGACCGATTCTTGCGGATTTAATGTGAATGTCTTAATAGATAAGTGCCCCGCATTGGCAAACAACAACCATGACCATCAGACCACACATGGGACACACAAACTTCATAAAACTTCTTCTCATTTTTTCCCTTCTGTGTGTCACACATCTCCTACACCACTTCTGAAATTTTCTGTTGCCGTCCCTATTTGTATCAGAGAGTTTCAACGATCCTAGCATTTATGAATTGTTCATAGCTAAAATCCCCCCCCAAATGCTCCTCGGCCTATTAATTGATCTTGATTATTATCGTTGAACTATTAATTAGTTCGAAATGTGTAGCCATCCTTCTTTTTTATTAAAAATCTTTTTGCTCCTATAATTCTTTAGACTGTTATAATACAACAAGGGGTATTTGAATTTGCTATTTAATTCAAAGATTATCCTAATTTCTTTTTATGACATCAAGACAGACCGTTGCTTGCTCTCTCTCTCTCTCTGTATATATATATATATATATATATACAGCGAAACTTCTCTATCCTGCCACCCCACAAAATGGTCACTCTTTTCGGAACCATTACTGGCCGCCATAAACAAATCCACCCCTATTCGGCGGCCACCCCTCAAAACGGTAATATTTTTCGGAATCATTAATGGACGCCAGAGCTAAGTTTCACTGTATGTTTAATTTATTTACTTATTTATTTACGACACCTGTTAAGGTTAATCCATTCTTCCTTTCTATTTACAAATGCCTAGCCATTCAGATCGGAGCAACTGGCAATCTATCACTCCTTGCCGCCTGCTCTTAAAACAACCAAAAAGCTTCAATTCCCCAATAAATTCGAAAACCGATAAATCTGACAACACAAGGAACGTATTGGATTGAAAACACACAAATATTCCTCCGGATCTCTCTCGACTATTAGATTCCCCCGGAGGAAATCTAGACCAGTATGTCAAGGTCATCCTGAGTATCGCTTAAAAAGTGACAAACTTTTTTTGACTAACTTTTTATTTTGCAAAGAGTGTGGGAAAAACATATACTTAACCTATACTCTCTCTCTAATACGGGTTGTGATTAGAATAAAGATAAAGCTTGTGTCGAGGGAAGGTAAAATTTATTTCGTCAACGCTTAATGTTTTTCTGATTATACTTCCTGGGTCGCCAGTTTTATGGATTTCCTGGCGATTTCTACGAATGTGTGAGCAAAGAAAACGCACCATAAAATCGATGGATCTGTGCAAGATCATATAAGGTACGATGAATGATTTTCGATGGCCGCATCACCCCATAGCTATCACGGTAAATTTTCTATTTTATCATTTTTTTAACCTTAAATTTTAGAAAATGAGTAAAACGGTTAGAAAAAAAAAATAGCAGCAGAACTAGTGGAATAAGACAATTAATAAGAAAACCTTAAGGTTGATGTGTACTTCCCTTATTCGATTTGCTCACCCCAATGTCAACCTATGGAGAAAATGTGTCCAAGGATTGCCGACTTGTATTTAAAATTTAAAAAAAAAAATTGTACCCCGTAATAGATAAAGAAATTTTACATCTTAGGGCATTTTTTAATGTAAATATTATTTTTAAATTTAAATTATTTGGGGGAAAATATAGCCTAGTGTGTTTTAAACGCTCCTAAATTCCTTTGGTGGACGAAATTTATCAGATGAATCCTGGTGCAATGTGCAGAAAAGTTCAGGCTATCTGAAAATAACATTTTTATTGGATTATAAGCATTTATGGAGCTGTCAATAGTAGACACGTTTTCTCCATAGGTTAACTTTGAGAGTGACCGAATCCAGTAGGGTTAGTACACAGCAACCTTAAAATTGTAGTTGAAGATCTGCAAGGTCACACACAACTAATGCGCCCTATTACGCTATTGGAGAAACAGATAAGTGTTTTACAAGCATTCATAGACGCTCTTATAGAACTTCTTAAATGGGACAAAGCCTGACGCTAAATTACTTGTAAATAATTTTTTTAACTTGTAAATAATGCTTTATTTTTTTATGATCCATGGCGCTACAAATCGAGATTCTGAATTATCAAAATAGTGTTTTTACTAGGGATAAATTCTCACACTTGTATTCAAATAACTTTCAGCAATCTTCAAACTTGCCAAAGTTGCCAACGGACCTACAGCCCTGTCCAGTAACGCTAAATGCGGCAGAACGTTGCAATTCCAACTTTCCTTATAATAATGAAATATTGGAATTTTAATGGTCCATCGTTACAGGGTAACGTTGGGTTTCCTTATAATGATGCCTTTCCAAAAACTTTAGATTATTAATAATCAATATCGTATTTTAACGCAGGACAAATTCGTTACACTTATATTCAAATAACATTCAGCAATGTTGCCTTCGAACTTGCCTTAGTTGACAACTGTGAAACTCCCCCAAGAAATTCTCACAATCTCTCAGCTTCAATAACCACTTTATTAACATCGATCCGCCTTAAAACTTCCAGAGAATTGTAACAGAACGTTTTAAAAGCTAAACTTTTCAGCTTGTTGCCAATCTTAAATCTGCTAATCTGAATTTCAATGTCAATCTGAAATTTGCATAAAACACAGAAATGGAAAACGCTTGATGACGCCATACATGCTTAACCGTCACACAAGCTCCTCACACAAGCTCGAAATGACGTCATACATGCTCAAAATGTCACCGCACACCAAAGGTCCTTCAGTAACACCGGACGGGGCCGAACGTTGCAATTCAAACGTTTCTTATAATGATGAAACGTTGGAATTTTTATGTTCCATTATTACAGGGTAACGTTAGGCTTCCTTATAATGATGCGTTCCAAAAACTTGAAAATATGAATCCAAAAACTTGAGATTATGAATTATCAAAATAGCATTTTAATGCAGGATAAATTCGTCACACTTATATTTCAAATAATTCAGCAACGTTGCCTTCTAATTTGCCAACTGTCCTTAAGCAACATTCAGTAACGTAGTACAGGGCTGAACACTGCGATTCCAATGTTCCTTATAATACTGAAACGTTGGAATTGTTATGCTTCAGTATTACATTTCGATTCCCTATAACGATGCGTATCCAACGCTTCTCTGTTGACAGTGTTCAAAAGCAATTACCATTCAGTATTCCGTCGAAAAAATAAGGAATACTTTGCATTTTCTCCTAACTATTTTTCCACATTTCACTTTCTTTCTTCATTTCTGAGTAGGCACTATCTCTCGGGTGCTTGTCACAATCTCAGCCGAGTCAATGACCCATTAGTGGTCAGGTGAAACTGATACTTGTTTCAATCCTAGTTGATATGTCAAGCATCGATCAGTGCTAAATTAATTACACCGAGACTCATAAGTTTGAAAACAAGGCTTTAAATGCAGCGCGTAATTTTACCAAAAATTTTTATTTGAAAATTTACTTTTTAAAAAGTTAAATTTTAAAATGCACCGAACAGTATAAAATTAATTACACCGAGACTCAGTACATTTGATAGTAGAGCTTTAAATGCAGCGCGCATGTTTACCAATTTTAAACAATGTTAATTTTTTTCAATTTTATTTGAAAACTTACTTTTTAAAAAATTTAATTTTAAAAAGCTCCAAAAAGTGTAAAATTAATTACACTGAGCTTCAGTACATTTCAAAGCAGAAATTTTTATGCAGCGAGTATGTTTATAAAAAAGTTTTATTTGAAAATTTACTTTTTAAAAAATTAAATTTTAAAATGCACCGAACAGTATAAAATTAATTACACCAAGACTCAGTACATTTGATAGCAGAACTTTAAATGCATCGCATATGTTTACCAAATTATTTTATTTAGAAATTTTACTTTTAAAAAAATTTAATTTTAAAATGCACCGAACAGTATAAAATTAATTACACCGAGACTCAGTACATTTGATAGCAGAGCTTTAAATGTAGCGCGCATGTTTACCAAAAAATTTTATTTGAAAACTTACTTTTTAAAAAATTAAACTTTAAAAAGCGCCTAAAAGTGTAAAATTAATTACACTGAGCTTCAGTACATTTCAAAGCAGAAATTTAAATGCAGCGAGTATGTTTATAAAATGATTTTTTTGAAAATTTACTTTTTAAAAAGTTGAATTTTAAAATGCACCGAACAGTATAAAATTAATTCTACCGAGACTCAGTAAGTTTGAAAACAGAGCTTTAAATGCAGCACATATGTTTACCAAAATTTTACATTTGAAAATTTACTTTTCCAAAACGTAAATTTCTAAGAGCACCGAAAAGCGTAAAATTAATTACACTGAGCTTCAATACATTTCAAAGCAGAAATTTAAATGCAGCGAGTATATTTATAAAAAAAATTTATTTGAAAATTTACTTTTAAAAATTAATTTTTAAAATGCACCGAAAAGTCTAAAATTAATTACACCGAAACTCAGTAAGTTTGAAAACAGGACTTAAAGTCCTGTTTCGTAAACATGCAGCTTGCATGTTTACGAAAAATTTTCAATTTGAAGAGAAAATTTTAAAAAGCACTAAACGGGGTAAAAATAATTACTCTGAGCTTTAATACATTTGAAAGCAGGGCTTTAAATACAGCGCGCATGGTTATCACAAATTTTTATTTGAAAATTTACCTTTTATAAAATTAAATTTTAAGTTGCACCGAATAGTATAAAATTAATTACACCAAGACTGAGAAAGTTTGAAAACAGAGCTTTAAGTACAGCGCGTATCTTCACCAAACATTTTCATTTGAAAATTTACTTTTCAAAAAGTAAATTTCTAAAGCAAAATCAGCAGAATAATGCAGAATTTGCTTTAGAGAGTCGAATAGAGCCTTTTTTCTGTAATTAGAATTGAATTGATTAAGGCTTATTTATTCCCTAAGCGCTCATAATTTAAATTTATTCTTGAAGATGCAAAATATAATTTTTTTAAAATTCAGCGGATCAAATTCTGATGAAGCAAAATCAGCGGAATAATACTGAATTTGCTTTAAAGAGTCGGATAGATCCTTTTTCTGTAATTAAAATTGAATTGATTAATGCTTTTCTATTCCCTAAGCGCTCCTAATTTAAATTTATTCTTTAAGATGCAAAATATATATTTTTTAAATATTCAGTGGATCAAATTCTGAAGCAAAATGAGCGGAATAATGCTGATTTTGCTTTAGAGAGTCAGATAGAGCCTTTTTTTCTGTAATTAGAATTTAATTGATTAAGGTTTTTCTATTCCCTAAGCGCTCCTAATTTAAATTTCTTCTTTGAGATGCAAAATATAATTTAAACAAAATTCAGCTGATCAAATTCTGCAGCAAAATCAGCGGAAGAATGCTGAAATTGCGTTAAAGAGTCAGATAGAGCCTTTTCTACTGTAATTAAAATTGAAATTATTGAAGTTTTCTATTCCCTAAGTGCTCCTTATTTAAATTTCTTCTTTAAGATGCAAAATATAATTTTTTTTAAATTCAGCGGATCAAATTCTGAAGCAAAATCAGCGGAAGAATGTTGAAATTGCTTTAGAAATTCGAATCGAGCCTTTTTTTATACTGTTATTTATAGATAATTAATATAGATCTTTCTATTCCCCGAGCGCACCTGATTTAAACTTCGACTTTGAAATGAAAAAAAATCATTTTAAAAAATACATTTGCTAAAGCGTATTTAAAAAAAAAAAATACCGTTGGGAAATAATCATAGCTAAACTGCTGCCGAAGATTTGCGATGTCAGCTGATGCGTCGCATTACGTTTAATAGTATTATTCATTCGGCAGATTATACATTCTGATTACACCGCTTTATCAGTGAAGTTTTAAACTGAATTTTCCCTTTTTCACTCAACTACGGTTTTATGCTTTGCTAATTCCCGTGAGAAAATTAAATTGAAGTGTGTGGCAAATGTACTAAATTAAATCAATAACGACATTCAGCTAACTGGACCTTTACTTTATTACACAGGACATCTTGACAGAAAATAAACATTATCATATATAGTTATTTATCATATATAGTTACAGGAACACACACACACACACTCGATTGCATTGTTAAGGCCGATGTGTACTAACCCTATTGGATTCGCTCACCTCAATGTTAACCTATGGAGAAAATGTGCCTACCATTGACAGCTACATAAATGCTGATAATCGAATAAAAGTGGTATTTTCACATAGCCTGAACATTTCTGCACCTTGCAACAGAATTCATTTTATAAATTGGGTCCACCAAAGGAATTGAGGAGCGTTTAAAACACACTATACCAGATTCCCCCCCCCCCCCCGAATAATTTAAATTTTAAAATATTGTTTGCAATTTAAAAAAAAAAACGAAAAAAGTCCCAAGGTGTAAAATTTCTTTCCCTATTACGGAGTACCATTTTTAAAAGAAAATCTTTGAAACCAAGTCGTCAATCCTTGGACACATTTTCTCCATAGGTTAACATTGAGGTGAGCGAATCCAATAGGGTTAGTATACAGCAGCCTTAATGCATTAACCCTCGTCAATTTTTGGAACACCAGCAGGCGCTGATTGTGATATGTTTTTCGTTCGACAGTTCAATACAAGCAAAATATACTCCACTCTATTGACATTGCAGAGTGAGATATCCAGACCGTTCAGAAGGTCAAATTTCTAATCTCTAGACCTTTTATCCGCTGTAACAAGCATTTATTAAAGTTTATATGTGAACCCAGCTGTATGCCAGTAGTCAAGGCGACTTCAGGGACATATCTGGTTAACCTTCAGCTTAAGGGGGCCCATTTTTCCGATTCCCTCTTTAGAACGGGAAATTTCATACCCCCTTTGTAAGAACGACCATTAAGGGGGTTTATATATATATATATATATATATATATATATATATATATATATATATATATATATATATATATATATATATATATATTTATTTATTTATTTATTTATATATATGTTTATTTATTTATTTATATATATATATATATATATATTTATATGTATATATATTTTTATATTTATATGTATATATATGTGGGTTCCTGAGCCTACATCGATCTGTGATACCTGCATATTCCCCCAGTGACACTATAATTCGTTTACGCCGCTCCAGCTCAACTAAAGAAGAGATCTGGCAACCCCAGTCAGTGAGCGGATGAAATAACTACTAGCGTAACGTTTTAATAACGTTTTAAGTGAAATAACTACTAGCGTAAAATCTTGACTACAATACGCACACGTGTATAATACGCATGCATGATTTTGCGCGAAGTTTTCTGAAAAAATTAAAATTCGACTATAATACGCACCCATAACTTTTCAATATTTTATTTAAAATTTGCGGGAATATTTATTAACATAAATAGAATTTGTAGTAAAAATTAAAAAAAGCGTCAAATTCGGTAGAAAAAACTTAAATTTTTAATTAAAAACTAAAAATACTGTGAAATTATCAGTCTCAATCACTTTCACTAGAATACAGCTATCTATTGTTTGTCGTTTATTCAGTGTTTAAAACTAGTTTTTTTGTTCACGAGTATAATACGCACCCTCAATTTTGCGGACTAAAATATGAAAAGAAAGTGCGTATTATACTCACCATTTTACGGTAATTTAATTATTTGACAAACGTGAAAAATTAATGGATATTTTATTAAAAATTTTTCATTTAAAGCAAAATAAATCGAATGGCATGGTAATTTTAAAGCTAAATATTATAAACTAATGTTAAAGAATACATAGTTTTGAAAATGCGAATTTCACAAATCCTCTACAGTATGATATACATACAATAACATGGCATTGCACACAATCCGACATCACACTCTTTACATTAAACACGGTATCTGAGCCTGGAGAACCTAAAAGGTACTCTTCGTCGGAGTCTGAATCAAACATTACAAATCAAACTTTTGCAAAAAACACAATTTTGGTATAAAATTCAACAAAAAGGACAGAGCGGTTATTACAAATTCCGACTAACAGTGCGAAACACTCATTCGCGGCCAATTCGCGCCTTTAGAACTCGCCACACACCCCGCAAATGAAATAAATGACGGACAAATACCACCATCTATTGTGAAAATAGTAAAACTCCATATTAAATATCCATTCGAAAGGAAAACATACATCACGGAAAAGAATCACTCCTGCCCGAACGCAGTTCGGGCACTTCAAATATCGCCCCTTTTCGTTGCCCGAACCCAGTTCAGGCCGCACTGGTAAGGGGTTAATTCCTCTCTCCTGTTTTGGTTACCACCAAATCGTACCCTATATTAATTTTAAAAGGTTTTTTTCCTAATGCAGAGGTACTTATCCTGATACATTCGCACTGCATACTGCGGAAATTGTTGACTACTATCTGGTATCCCCATACAGATGATTCAACATTGCTCCCTTGGTGCCACCACTATATTGATAGAGCATCAGGGGGGGGCGACATCCGGAGGACTCGTACCTTTCCCCAACCACTAACATCGTGGAAGAACTTTCCGGTATAAGGATTTAACGTCCGCATAGTCGGCCTAGACACGATGGTATTTAATGGCATTCGTCTGTATTCGAACTGAGCCCTCTCCGTCCGAAGCGCTACCACTCAGCTACCTCGGGCGCCTGATTTTGTAGCTTGGTTTGCTGGTTTGGAGCTCTGCGGTCGTCTTTTGCAACAGGAATAGGGCAAAACTGTCAGCGACCTGCGTCTTAGCTCTGTTTCAGGCCGACCACAAAAAGCCATGCCTACTGCTTGATCCGAACCCGCGTACTCTATTTCCGAAGTCTAGCGACTTAGCCATTAGGCGATCATCCAGTGAATTTACAGGTCCCTCCATTTGTTCATTGTTCAAGCTGAAAAATAGGAAAAAAAAATGACTCTATGAGAAGCGAAAATTTTCTGATAATAGTGTTAAATCTACTCAACCGCATTTTCTCTTCGGGCCTGTTCACATAGAATCCATAAGCGTCAGCGTTAGGGCCTGTTCACATAGGAGTCCGGTAGCGGAAGCGTAAAAGGAAAGATGGCGCTGAGACGGAAATAAACCAATCATAGGCGTTAAAAATTTCGTTGCTAATCGTTTGGAGGTTTGTCATTGGTTAAATATATTTCAATACTTTAACGCTTCCGCTACCAGACTCCTATGTGAACAGACCCTTACTCGTATTGAAATATATTCAACCAATTACAAACCTCCAAACAATTAGCCACAAAACTGTTAAGGCCTGTGATTGGTTTAAAATATGTCAATATAAGTAACGCTGACGCTGATGGATTCAATGTAAACAGGCCCTTATTCAATTTTCCATTCTCTCGCATTACAATTGGAGGGGAATCAAAAAGGAAAATCGCTTTCCGCACAGACTTAGCGACGTCACCAAGCCACGTTGTGATCTTCGCTATTGACCCACCATAGTAGAGATCTATGAATGCGGTATGTATCCCCCAACTGTTAGAGAAACCGGCTAATAAAGATAAAGATTTTTTTTTCTAATGCAGAAACCTGTGGACGAAGTCCTAAGGTTTACAGAAAAAAAGGTGAAAATACAAAGCTACAAAGGAGAACAAAATGAAAAATACATAAACAAGAAAAGCAACTAAGACAAAATTCCTATGCGATCATGGACCGCCCAATAACGTTTGTACAGAGAACGCCCAGTTAAAGCATAGCAGGACATGAGATATTATAATTTTTTCCTACTTTTTCTTTTAACCCGTTTATTTTAAGACACTTCACAAGTTATTTCGACTCTAACGTGAAAAGAAACTCCCGTGGAGGACCCCCAGTGTCTATCGAAAGCGGAATTACCTTTTCTTTGTTTTATACACTGTAGTAATACTATATGCAAGTTCTAAGATTCGGGGAAGGAAGTCTCTGAGCATTTTCCTGAGAAACTGCCCTGGTTAATTTTTAAGCTTGAGATTTGAGACTTAGAGCCTACGTTATTACCTTAACTGTGAAAGTTATGTGCTCGTTTTTTTTTTCAACTATTTATTAGATACAACCTTATTGCAGTGCTAGAATATTAACCCTAGAGCCAACTGCAGGAAAAATCAATAGTTTCAACCCACCCCCAAAAAGATTATCGTTTTATCTTAGCACTACTGCCCGCTAGAATATCCTTTGCAATTTTCAAATTTTTTCATATGCGGGGGGGGGAGACGAGGTTTGACGTTATTTCCGGGGGAAAAAGTATCTTAACTCTTAAACCAGGTTCCTGTACTGCAGCCAGACCTGACCCCCTACTGCTCGTAAGTCCACAGAATTTTGCACCATCTACATCGTCTGGTCTGTACATAGCGTATTACATTTCGAGTAAAATATTTTTTTCTCCAGGTGTAAAGAAAACGTTCTGTGAAGATGAGAAAAAAAATGCATGCAGGGGTTGGCAACCTTTTTTACTAGGAGAGCATATTTCAGAAATGCGGGAGTTCGGCGGGCACCGCTGGATGAAGAGGAGTAGGAAGGGGGGGGTTACTATTTAAACAGGAAAGTATTAATGCGACGTAAATTTTTAAATAATAAATTCAAATTTTAATTCAAACAAAATAATCTTAAAACTGATAATTAATGCAATATTTGACATTGCAAATCTGCAGAGAACTCGTTGTAATGTGGCACTTAAGTCAAATTCCCAGTTCTCAGGCAATGGTCCAGATGAGTGTCGGTACTTTTATTTAAGCATTTCATATTGGAAAACAAAGATTCACACGTATTTGTCGACGCGCAAAGAGAGTTCAATTTCAGAGCACATTTTCTCAACAATGGAAAGTTATTTCTATTCACTAAATTCCAGAAATTTTCTTCGTTATGATGCAATTTTAATTCAATGTCATTTCTAATTTCCAATTTTCAGTCCTCCGTATTGGAAATATCAAAATATGTTGCGATTTTATTAATCACATTGTCCTCTCTATGACGTCAAGAATGCCTCCAATTTGTAGAATTCTTCATATCTGGTATTGACATCCTTAAATAAGGAATCAAAATGTTTGGCAAACTGATAGGTGGTAGCATTTGCATCGTAATAATTTTCTATCACCATTTTTAAATTTCGGAAATGTATAGAGATCTATGCTCACTTCTACCCAGACTTGGGTGTATATAATTTGAAGTGGCACTCTATTCGAATTTGATGCAAACACAGTTTATACATAAAACAATGTTTATTGAATTCGTTGCACATATAATTGGCTTTTACAGCAATAAGCATACGTACTACTTGTACGGAATATAAATACAGCTTTCAAGAACAATATATTTTCTATACTCACGAACAGTAAGTCAAACCAGCAGTACTGCCATGTAAACTTCTGGCCCGCTAAGCACTAGCGCAGGATAACACCTTTTCAACCTTAACAACCTCCCCTTTTTCATTAATGACGCTGCATGGTATTTATACTAAGCACGTATGCCAAAATTAGCATATCTGAAGCAGCTTCTTTAATTCACTCAAAAGTTCGATTCTTGTGAATCGAATCTTGTGTATACCTTACACTGGCCTCCCTCTAAAAAAAAATTAGGTAACTGAGGTCTGAACGGCTTCAGTTAACTAATTGAAAACGCGTGCTGGTCTGACTTTTTACATAATGGGTGGCAAAGTCAAAAAGCCTTCCACACGTTGTGTGGAGGAAAAACGCCACTACCATTTTACAAAACTAACCCCGAAGGGTCCAGGTGACACCATCAAACAGTGGATTTGCAGAGTTGCGGATACTGGGATGGCCAACTGCGCCCTAGAAAAACTGTTTTAGTTAAAAGTGTCAACACAATTGCACAGCATGACATTTCTTGACTGTTTGTAGATGCTCTCCCTTAATTCATAATGGTCATGTGTCATGTTTTGTGAAGTTAGTAGGTTATTGAGTTAATTATTATATTATGCAGTATGTATTTTTCTCTAGTCACTACATGTCCCCTTCAAAAATTTATGAAACAACAGTATGCCGTTTTTTTTTCCAGTGGCTCACCCCTTCCCCTCAAAATGTTTACACAGTATATACAATGGGTAACTTCAAACCAATTTGGTTCGGTTTTATTAAAGGGTGGGAGTTAGAATAAGAGAATTGATACAAGACTTGTTCCTCATGAATGCAGCAACTTCCTTGCACCAGTCTGTCCAATCCGTGGAACCTCTCTTGATGGTCGCAGTCCTAGTAAAGGGGTTCGTTGACCGTGTGGGCATCCTTCGTGCAGCAGTTCGTTGGTCCTGAGGCGCTGGTCCGGCTTGACGATGGACAGGAGGTCTCTTGGGAGGAGGCCAACCTTGCTGGGCGGCAGAAATCTTCCGTTTCCTGTACTTATGCAAAGGAACTTTAAAATTGTCATTCTTCCTTTTGATAACCTTGTGTACCTTATCAGCGACGCATTCATCCTTTGATGGAGTTTTTGTAGTGCACACTTTACCTTTCTTCGTACTTTTGCTTGTATCGGTATTAGATTTTAATGCAGATTCTATTTTTTCAACAAACTGACTCTGTTTTTCGTATTTGTGCTTATACGACTTCTTGTTTACCGCCTTAATTACTTCAGTATTAGCAGTTTTAATGCTGGAACCTGAAGGCGCTTTTTCACGTTTTTTATCCCCCTTAACTTTAGTTTTATCCTCTTTTGACGAAAAAGTCTCTTTGAAACTTGCGACATCAGAATCGTTATCATTTAAATTCTTTAACACTGCTTCAGTTTTAGGAAGATTAAGCTTCTCGTACTGGTGCGTTTTAATGCAACCTGCGTCTATAACTTCCGAAGCATCAGCTAAACTACTTACAGTATAACTCTGTGTCAACTTTTCATCCTGACTCTCAGTATGGTTTTCATGTACTTTATTTAAAACCATATTATCAACCTGGCCTACAGCATCCTCATTCGGATGGAAACTTGAAATAATATCATCATTACCTAGCGAGTTCCTAATATCGTTTAAAGAATTTTTATTATCGTCAACTAATAAGTATTCACTAACTTCCGTAACGCATACTTCGTCATCTACTAAATTTCCTTCCTTAACAGATGTGTGAATATCATCTAAAATATCAGGTATAGCATCAATAATATCAGGTATAGCATTAATAGAAGTGTCAGATGATTTATTTTCTAAGCCACTAGCATTAGTATCGGCACTATTTTCAGAAATTTGTACTGGAATTACCTCATCATTCCAGCTAGACTCACTTTCTTTATAAGCCACAAAAATACCCTGACTTTCACTATTCTCAAAATAATGATTACTGCTCGGACAAAATAATACATTTGACCACACAGTTTCAACAGGTTGAACCATATCATGTGAATCAACTTGCCAGTGCAAGTAAGGTGCTTCCATATTATTTACTTTAAGAGCACTAATTTCATTATAACGCCGTGCGCTTCTATTATTTTGCCTGCGGTACTGCTTACGCTGTTGGTTTGAAACTCGCGAAAAATTTTGGCGCGGTTGTATAAAGCTTCTCGTACCTGAATGACGGTGAGGGGTAGCGAAGAAATGTCTATTGTCATATTTAGCTAAAGCTTGAAGGAGGGTAACCTTGCTTGTAATTGTTTGATTATCTAAAAAATCTTGAACACTTGGCTTCAAACGTTGGATAACTATTTTTAAGATTATCGCTTCCGTCACCCCTTCTAAATATTCCTCACACTTGGAAATCTTTTCCATAGAAAAATCTAATGCAGACTGACCTTCACGTTGCCTTAGCGAATAAATTTCCGCTTCAATTTCACTTTGATTAAAGGTCTTTGGAAAAACACTAAGAAACTGTTGCTTGAATGACAAATAGTAAAAAATCAGATTACTGCTTTGCATGCATGTGTACCACTGATATGCACTACCTCTTAAAGCGGCTAGAGCAATTTTAAGTTTATCCCCCTCTGGGGTGCATTGTTGCTGAAAGTAATGCTCAATTTTCTTTAGGAATTGGCTTGAGGGGCCGCCATTGAATGTGGCTTCGAATGGCGCAATTTGCTGAACCATAATTACCCGAGGAAAATTTCCAGCAGGGTTTTGTTCTACAACACTCATTTTTTAAATAGTATATAAGTACTTGCAACAATTTTATCAATATAAGTTCACAGTACACAGTTTTTAATTTCAATTATGTTGTTCGTTACAAATGTAACGCTAACTACCAGGGTATATATATTTTTCGGGCGCCAGTATAGAGAATCTATACTTTCTTCTACCCTCACTTGGGTGTATATAATTTGAAGTGGCACTCTATTTGAATTTTATACAAACGCAGTTTATACATGAAACAATGTTTATTGAATTCGTTGCACATATAATTGGCTTTTACAGCAATAAGCATACGTACTACTTGTACGGAATGTATAAACACAGCTTTCAAGAACAATATATTTTTATACTCACGAACAGTAAGTCAAACCAGCAGTACTGCCATGTAAACTTCTGGCCCGCTAAACACTAGCGCAGGATAACACCTTTTCAACCTTAACAACCTCCCCTTTTTCATTAATGACGCTGCATGGTATTTATACTAAGCACGTATGCCAAAATTAGCATATCTGAAGCAGCTTCTTGAATTCACTCAAAAGTTCGATTCTTGTGAATCGAATCTTGTGTATACCTTACAAATGTGATAAATTATTTTTCTCCATATGCGATTTCAAGAACGCCAATTTAGCTTTAAACGTATTTATCGTACTTGTCATAGAAACAATATGATGATTTCTACCCTGTAGTTTCAAATTTAGTTCCTTCAATTTTACAGTTAAATCAGTTAGAAGGCCTATCTGGATTAACCAAGGTTTCTGCTCTAATTGTAAACAAATTTCATTCCTGGATAATAGAAATTCTTTCACCAATGGCAATATTTAAAAATCACTCAAGTACCTCTCCTCTACTGATCTCTCTCTATCAAAATTCTAAACTCAACTAATCAAAAATATCTAAAATCAAATTTCTAAACTCAAATACAGTGGACGCTCGTTAATTCGAACTCAAAGGTTCTCAGAAAAAAGTTCGAATTATCCGAAGTTCGAATTATCCGATGTTAAGAGAAAATATATAACTTTAAATGTGTATCACTGAAGAAGAAAATCTGCTAGTATGTATAATCCCAGAAAATATATTATACTATGTTATCAAAAGTTAAACATATTAAAAAGCAATACAGACTTACCTTAATCATAAAATGAAGCAGAAGATATGCAGTAGAAAGTAAACTTTTATTAAAAATATGAATTACACTTTGGGGAAAAACTGTAAAATGGATGTTTGGTTCTGTTTATGATGCCTACATTGTTCAGCCAGTTTCTCGATTTTAAGTAAACATTTCAATTCATTTTCAGAGGAAGGTTCCTTCTGAATAAACGCTTTCAGAGTTTTAATAGAGTCCGTTATGGCTTTGTCTATTATGGCCGCATTAAAAATATCTTTCGGCAGGTAAGTAGAGAAAAGCCCTGGCAGTTTCCTACCGAAATTAGTGCATACGTCTTCGATTACATCAGAGCTTTGGCCACATACAGTTTGATAAGAAATATTGTGCCTTGACTTAAATCGAGAAAGCTATCCATCACTGCATTTAAAATCTTCAATACCCATTCGACTTGCCAATTCATCAGCCTTCGTCAGCACTAGGGGTCCATTTATCGGAAAATTTCGAGATCTAACATCCTGGAACCATAGCAGTAGAGCTTTTTCTAGAACTTCTTGGGACGCATTTCCCATGCGTTTCCTTCCTCTAGCAAATTTTGATTTTTCCCATGAATCTAAAATTCACTCCTTGTTTTTCAAATTTGTTGACATGGCATTTTTTTAAATTCCATAGTCAGCTGTTAACTTTGTTTTACATTCGCCATTCTCTACTTTCTTTAAAATTTCTACCTTTGTCTCTGAAGTTAGGGTTTTGTACTTTCCCCATGTAGACATCCTGAATTTTTACACGTTCACACCACACAATGAGGAAGAAAAACTAGACCACATTAACTTGTCTGTACTGCAGTTATAACTGACGCAGCTCCCTAGAATCTGTAGTAAAGACTAATTTTTCTGAAATTCTAAGAAAATCGATCCAAATAAAGGAAAATTGCTTTTTCCGTTTAGCACTAATAAGAAGGACAATAGCTACTAACGTTTAGCGGACATGCAATAGTCTAGGAATGCAGGCATGTGCCTCTTTACACAGAAAAGAAATTTTGACACACAAAATAATAAATACAGTGTGTATTTTCTCCATTAAACGAGGAAAAATAATTTTCTTTGTCAAATTTTTAGTTCTAATTAACCGAAGTGATAAAAATTTAGTTCGAATTAATGAGATATTTTTAACATTAACTCCAATACAAGTTTTTTGGGGCCTGCGGATTAGTTCGAATTAACCGAAAGTTCGAATTAACCGAGTTCGAATTAACGAGCGTCCACTGTACCTAAAATTTAGATATTTGAACGGCGGGCACTTTAAAATTGATTCGCGGACACCTTGCATAAGAACATGCCAAAGAGGCGGAGCAAAAAGCAAAATTTTAACTTTTAGCTCCGCCTCTTTGGCATGCTTTATGCGTTTTGTCATCTTCTTGCGCTGTAAATTTTGTACCACAATTCGTCATAGACGATTCTTTCTGATTTGGGCAGGTGGACTGCACTTTTTCAGTCCCCAATAAAAATTTGTAGATATTATGAATTACGAATTCCTTTCCCTCGGTGATACCTTTCTGAGGTTTGGTTGGTTTGGTTTGGAGCACTGCCGCCATTTTTTTGGCTACACGAGGGCTCATTAGACCGGGACCTACTGCTTAAAGCCGATTCCGAACGGCTACAAGCATCCATGCCAACAGTGGGACTCGAACCCACGGACTCTGGTACCGAATGTCAGCGCCCTAGTCATCATCCGGCCATGCCTTTCTGTTTCTGAGGAGCCCATAATAAGTGCGAAACCTAGGTTCAAGGCTACCTGTGAGCTGGAGATGTATATCTTTGCTTTTTGTTCTGTGAAGACTAAATTCAGCAAGGTTAAACTGATGTTTAGCCTTGATGAATTGGCAAAGGAGGGTCACACGTCCGCGGCGACAAGTTTGTTAATCTTTGAAAAAGAGGCAAATCTAGGCCGCTGAATTTTTATTTGTTTATATTTCAGCCTCATCTTGAATGCATAGTAATCCTCTTCGCTGATATATTCACAAAGATATAGTATCAACTATCTCGTTCAGACTAGGCACCTGACACTTGGCATTAGACCGGGTTGTGCGGTATGGCCGACTTCTGTTTGCCGAATTTCGAGATAACTACAAATGGATAACTGAAGGCATATTTAGAAAAAAAAACCTGCAATACATTTGGGATATTTATGTGGGAGTGAGAAAAGCGAAAATAAATTGCCAAACAATAAGTGTAATAACTACGCAGTCCCTTAAGGCTGCTGCGTACTAACCCTACTGGATTCGCTCACCTCAATGTTAACCTATGGAGAAAATGTGTCTACTATTGACAGCTACATAAATGATGATAATCCAATAAAAATGGGATTTTCAGCTAACCTGAACTTTTCTGATCCTTGCAACAGGATTCTATAATTTTCTCCATAAGTTAGCATTGAGGTAAGCGAATCCAATAGGGTTAGCACACAGCATCCTTAACTTTTTGATAATCTATTTCCGATAGGGATGAGAAATCAAAAATGAGAACACAATCCTTCCCAACTACAAATTTGCTAATAGTTTAAAACAAATCTAGGTAGTTAAAAGTTTCCTTTACAACTCGAGCTCCTCAGATGGTATCAACGTGTCTGCCAGCCGAGACACCTGAAAGTAGGTTAACTAGTCCTTATCGATCTTTGTTTATCAAATTCTTAGTTACAAACTATAGAAGAGTTATGCTATATATCAGTAAATAATGCATATTAGTTTATAAAAATGAAATAAATAGATTTTTTTTAAAATTTAAAATTAAAAATGTAATGGTGCAGTCCTTTTATTCAGAGACAAAACTGTCTCTAAAAATTATTGGAAATTTAAAATGACATCCTATTCTTCGGTCATAAAATATGAAATATGACTCTGGCAGAACAGCGTGAGTGATTGAGAAATCGGGACAGCAATGAGATTACAAATAGGAGAATAAAGTAAAACCGCACGTAATTTCACTGGTGCATCAACGAATGAAAGGGAAATGAACAATTTAGGGCTACCATTTCACCAGGCGCCTGAATTCTTAAACACGTCCGCGATGCGAACGAATCTTCCATTACAAGGACACCTGTCGCTTAGAGTAGCATCCGGCACACTCATGTTTGCTCTATCAAAATACCACGATACGCAATCTCTGTATAAAATTAGTCGCCAGCTGTTTTCTCAGATAACTTCGCACATCCACCGGCGACAGGTGAAATCGAGTCGCAGTTCAGACAGTCCATTTCAGAAAACAGAACGACCCATAACGAACGAAAACAAACCCATTAATAAGCCTTTTAAAGGCGAAAGGAGAGTTACGAACTGCTCTCAGAGGTCGAGATTTATGAAAATGGTTTTGGTCACTGATATCTTACTCAGAAAATCGCCCTTTTTGGCCAAGAAAGTGGAAATATATGTTGGTGTAAACAGGAAAAAACACACACTCGGGCTGGCGTAGGAGGAACCAGACTATAACCGGTTGGATACCAATTTGTCTCCTCTTATCTATTTAGGTTTCTATTGGGTGGTCACTTCCCCCCGTTTCAAGCGACCAATTATTCTGACAACGTGTTTCTTTTTTCTTCTTTTGCTGTTCTTTTTCATTTATTTTTTGTCGCCTGCGATGACTAAGCTCATAAAATGCATCGCCTTTATCTTCCATCTACAAGACATAAATCGTCGCTTGGAAACGTGGCTTCTGTTCGACGCGTCTTTAAAACTGCAGACGAACCATTGCCAGCGGGCAATCATAAAAATTACTTTTTTTCTAAACGTACTTGAAGTACTATATAAGGTTCTGGTCTCGCTGGAAAACTTCTTAGAATGGTCCAGGACATTTAACTAATATCATGTATTTTGTGTAAAGTTTTTTTTTTCATCAAAGGGCTCTTTCTAGAAATACGAGCTGAATACCCGTGCTTCGCTACGGAGTAATTAAAATTAAATACAACGGTCAATGTATGCAATTAATGCCAAAAATATATATATATTATAAAAAAAATCGTAATGGATATTTTTATAGACAAAATAATATAGAAGAAAATATTCAAATTAAATCTAATAGAACATACTAAAGAATATAGTACAGTTAATATAGTACAGTTTAAGGAACATTTCTTTCACTGTATTTTAATAGTTTTTTGGGTAATGCACAATCGTCTGCCGCATTAGCAAGAAAAAAAATTGTCTATTTCGTTGTTATGCTCGTGACGCAAAATTATTTAAAGTATCACAAAAAGAAAAGAAACCACGTAACCAGCATTTAATAAATAAAATTCTAAAAATGAATCTTTAAAAATTCACCAAAACTCAGAAAATGGAGGCAAAGATTCGAAAAAGGAATTTTTAGGAATTTTTAGGAAATTTTCATTTTAAAGGAATTTTTAGGATCTTTCTCGTGATATAAATTTTATAAGCCTCTGATTATTATTTTAAATGCAAACTTTAAAAAGTTACAAAAACAGCTGTAAATGCAATAGTTTGAAAGTTCGGTACTGATTAGAAAATATGCACAAGTACCACTCTCATTATTTTCGCCTCGTTTTAAGGATGTTGAAAAACTGCATAGTGCCAAGGTCATGATTTCCCTAGCATTTTTTAAAATTTTAAAATATGCATAATTTCCGCTCTTATTTTTAACACTTTTATAATCTATATATATAAAACAGTTCCGTAACTGACTGACTCACTGACCAAACCGCTGGACCTCAAGGGCTGAAATTTTGCATGGCGATTCTTCTTATAGTGTAGGGGTGCACTAAGAAAGATTTTTGAAAAATTCTTCTTAGATTTTTTTAAATTAAATTTTTAAGCTGTTTTTGTAACTTTTTTTAAGTTTGCATTCAAAATAATAATTTGAGGGTTATAAAATTTATATCACGAGAAAGATCATAAAAATTCCTTTAAAATGAGATCTTTTTCGAAACTTTACCTCCATTTCCTGATTTTTGGTGAATTTTTAAAGATTAATTTTTAGAATTTAATTTATTAAATGCTGATCACGTGATTTCTTTTTTGGTACTTTAAATAAATTTATCGTCACGTGCATAACAACTAAATAGACAAAAAAAAAATTTTTTCTTGCTAATGCTGCAGACGATTGGACATTATCCAAAAAAAATATTAAAATACAATAAAATATATTATGTTCCTAAAACTGTACTATATTAACTGTACTATATTCTTTAGTATGTCCTATTACATTTAATTTGAATACTTTCTTCTACATTATTTTGTCTATAAAAATATCCCTTACGATTTTTTTATAAATATATTTTTTTTGTTTTTTTTTACATCAATTGTATACATTGATCGTCGTATTGATTATAAATATATATATTTTTTTTGGCATTAATTGCATACACTGACCTTTGTATTTAATTTGAATGTACTCCGTAGCGAAGTACGGGTGAAATAAAATACATAAGTATATGACATAAAATACATAAGTAGCACTGTCACGATTTACGTAATTTTTATTTTTAGATACAAAAAGAATGCACTAGTACCACTCTCATTACTTCATCTCTTTTTTTAAGATATTGAAAAATTGCACTAGTAATACTCTCATTTTTGTAGCTTTTTTAAAAAAGGTGAATAAAGAAATGCTCGAGAACTACCCATCATTTCTGTCACCACTTGAAGATGGTAAAAAATGCATATTATGTATAAGTCTCATGACTTTCGTTCCCTTTTTCCGGCGTCAGTAATTTCTCAAGACTGATGGCATTCTTGCTTAGTTGTAACAATTATTAAGTCAAATTTCAATAAAGTACAGTCGATTCCGGTTAATTGGACCACCGGTTAATCGGACCAGCCGCTTATTAGGACCGAATCCCGTCTTGTAACATAAGGCATGTGCGTTTAATCGGACCAGCCGGTTATTAGGACCAGAACGATCGCTTCCCGATGTGGTCCAATGAATCGGAATCGACTGTATATGAACATACCAACATTTCTGTTGATATGTGACCTGCAAATATGTGACTTTAATGTACCACCGATCTCCATGGGGTATCACAAGAAAAAAATGAATGAAAAACCGCGTTTTTAAAGATTTTATACTTAACCATGTCACATATTTTAACTAAATGTGTAGCTTTTAAAACTATTTATTCTAAGTTTTGAAACTGTTATTCTCCAAGTCTAGATATCTTTCTGGGGGAGTATCGTTCTGGGGTGGGGGCAAAAACCCTTTCTAGGACCTACTAGATCATGTTTAATACACCACTATTAAAAATAGGCACGTGTCTAGAACCCGCATAGAGGTATTTTTCATTACGGCATGAAATAAATAAATCCACTGACTTCGACGTCAAATTCAAAAATATAAACCAATATTTACTGCAACGTCAAATCTGGCCGGTATCTTTGTGGATACTTGAGTGCCAGGGGGATACCCACGCGATAGCTCAATTGTGTATACATTGTTTTTCACGACCCACTAGGACGACATGAGTGGAGGTACATAGTAAGGATATTCTGAAAATAGAAAAGGATATTCAAAATACTCTTTGATATCAATAAGTTTACAGGTTTGTTTGTCTGTCTGAGGATAGAAGCACTACCCGCAGAAGATGGGGTGGCATTGCCTCAAGAGAGGTTGGACTTCTATACGTCCCACCCCAGTCCGGTGTACATATGAATACAAGGAAATAGAAACATGAATCGCACAATCACAGAAGATTTTTTATCAACAAACGATAACATCGGCGCTAGACGATGGGTTGCAACTCCCCTTTCTAGACATGCAGGCGGAAGACTGAACGAGTTCCCCAGGATACAACCAGGTCTTATGCGGGACTCGAACCCGCACCCTCGGAGCGGCAGGCCAATGCCTTAACAACTGAGCCAGTGGGCGACAAATTTATAGGTGTCAAAATGATATAATTTTTTTTTAGTTTCTTCAACTTTTTTTTAAATTTTTCATTTGATTTTGTTTTGTAATCTCAAACTAGCAATACAAATTAACTTCAAAAATTGCTATTTTTTTAACATATATATCGACCTCATCTATATATATAAAACAGTTCCGTAACTGACTGACTCACTGACATACAACGCACAGACCAACCCGCTGGACCTAAAGGGCTGAAATTTTGCATGGCGATTCTTCTTATAGTGTAGGGGTGCACTAAGAAAGATTTTTGAAAAATTCTTCTTAGATTTTTTTTTAAATTAAATTTTTAAACTGTTTTAGTAACTTTTTTTAAGTTTGCATTTAAAGTAATAATTTGAGGGTTATGAAATTCATATTCCTTTAAAATGAAATCTTTTTCGAATCTTTACCTCCATTTTCTGATTTTTGGTGAATTTTTAAAGATTAAATTTTAGAATTTAATTTATTAAATGCTGATCACGGCATTTATTTCTTTGATCTATGATCACGACACTGATTTCTTTTTCTGGTACTTTAAATAAATTTATCGTAACGTCCATAACAATGAAATAGACAAAAAATATTAAAATACAGTAAAAGATATGTTCCTCAAACTGTACTATATTAACTGTACTATACTCTTTAGTATGTCCTATTAGATTTAATTTGAATAGTTTCTTCTACATTATTTTGTGTATAAAAATATCTTTTACGATTTTTTTATAAATATATATTATTTTTACATCAATTGTATATATTGATCGTCGTATTTATTATACACACATATATATATATATATATATATATATATATATATATATTGGCCTTAATTGCATACATTGACCGTTGTATTTAATTTGAATGTACTCCGTAGCGAACTGCGGGTTTTCAGCTAGTTCTTGTATATGTAAGAAGATTCCTGACTATTATTTGTATGCTTAGGTCCCAAAAAAAGCTAAGGCATGTCGAGTAGTGATGTGTTAGATTCCGACGTTTTCATTTTTTAATTTTACATCCAATTTGATGAAATTGTTTTTCCCTCTATCAGCCACGGAAAGTATCTGTTCTGAGAATGTAATTGCCTCATATCGCATTCATACACACACCTGAACGAGTTAAACTAGGAATCAAACAGAAGATAACACTTATCAAGTTCTGCACTCCTCCCTGTTTTCCCTGGAGAAAGCTTTGATTGCCACTTCTCGTGACGCTATAAAAACAATGAATCCCCTAACACACAGAGCTAGAGTAGGTCATATCATAATCACGATATTCCTAAAACTGATGTAGTTATGTAATGATTTTTTTTCTGGTACAGGCTCGATTCGATATCGGAAAACTCGTTCTTAGAACAATACCGGAATTTTCCGAATCAGTCATTTTCTCTTTTTGCATGTAATGAATAGTCGCACTTATTTCATTTTTCGCACGCGTTCTTCTTGCATTCAAAAGCAGTAAGTTTGGTTAAGAATTTGCAGACAAAAAAAATAGAAATTCGGAATCAGGTTTTTGAAGTTGATAAGTGGAATAAAGCTGTTAAACAGTCAACTGATCAGAGGTGGATGAAGGAAAACTAGAACGCTGGAATAAGAAAATAAGTCCGAATGTCATGATATTTGAATTAAATGCGTTCATAAAGGAACTCCATTTTTCATCGGTAGTTCAAAAATTTTTCACTTGCACTCCGTAAACACCAAATGAATTCAAATATTCATCCTAACGTGTACTCTTTTTATGTATTAATTAACACTACTCTACATGCGATGTAATCAAAATCATGCGTTTAAAAAGTTTGCTTGAATTTCCCAGTGGAGCGTATAGCCAGTTTTAAAACATAGGAAGTAAGAACTTGTTTAGTGTGCACACTAAGGCTGAATTCCTGTATTTTTAGAGGATCTGTAAAATGCGCTTAAATGGAAAAACAGGGCAGAAAGAACTTATTGAACCCGTTCCAAATGTCAAAAGAACAGAGATTCCAATCAAGCGTCTGAAATGGAACAATTAAACTCTCGTGCATGGAAAATAAGATTGGCCATTACATTTCAGAAGCTTTACAAGTACGATTTGGGAAAAATTTTAGCTATGCTGTTTATTTATCAAGCATAGAATCGGACGAATTTACGCATAGCCGATGCTTCTAGCCACACAATCAAGAGTCTATTGACCTAATTTCAAGTATATATATACGAATAAAGTAATACTTATTTGGGGGTGACAATTATCAATTTAATTTTACGTTAGCCTTAAAAATATAAAATAACAAAATGGCGTAATCCTTTACGCAAGAACTTGTAAAAATGAACCACGTTCATCATTTCTTTTTAAAATATATGTTATGAGAAGTACATTACGAAGAAAGCAAGCTAATAACTTCTGAATGTTAAAGTTTAAGCTGTATTAAAAATGAACAAGTCCTCTAAATCGTTCTGCCTTCTTGAAATCCCTCCAAGACATTAAAATCTCCCGCCTCCCTTCCCCAAAACAAAAATAGTACAAGTATAAACAAGTAGGTTTATACGATATTAGTCATCTGACACTTGTCCATTTTTTTGTAAATTTGTCCAAGTAAAGCCTGAATAAACACACAGTCGTTGGACTTTGAACCTAGGCCTTTATTGAACAATGAATTAGAATTGATTTACAACATCCAATTACACAATATAAATGTCATATTACCCCAGTCAAAATAGACCCAATTTTGACGAATGGCTAAAAAAAATATGAAAGTTTTGAAAATTGTTGAAGATGTTTGTTTTCGCATGTTAATGAACATACTAAAAGTCCCCACCGATCAGACTTGAGCTTTCGCCGCCATCTTGGAAAATGTGTAGACTTTTTTGGTTTTTTGCAAGTAACTTCAGAAATATTGATTTTATGTAAAAAAAAAAAATTAATGCAAAAATTGAAGAGCATTAAATTATGAACAAAAACCTTATTTACATTTTTTTATAAGTCTAACACGAACAAAGATAACTGACTTTGAAAATAGCGAACAATCACGCTTCGGACGCATGCATACGCTAGAAATGCTGGCCATGCATACGCTAGAAAAATCCTAGCTTATTTATTTTCCCAAACAGCTTTAGAAAAACTAAATTTTGACGCCATGAATATATCTGATTTCAAAAGCTATAATCTCCATGAGTTGTTTAGAGATTTTGCTACTGAACTACTATCACTAGAAACCATATACGTGCATACTCTTTTATGAGAAGACATCGAGATTAAAATGAGTTAAAATGAGAAGACTTGGAAGCAGTTGAAAGAGAATGACCCAACTGCATCCCTCTGGGTTCAGAACTTTGAAATGATAAAGCTTATGAAAACTTGATCACCGTCAATTGTGCGGTGAAAGTAAACGGTTTCAATACATTAGTAAACCAGTTGTTGCTTTTCCAGAGGATAGAGATTGTTAAACAAAACGACGAAGAAACGAGTAGCATTTTATTTAGAATATGAGTTAGCTCCTTTTACATTTGCTCTGTTTAATGAAGCTGGCATGCGAGAGACAACGACATTGGCTAGGTACGACGTTTTTGAAGTTCCAAACAAAGACCTTAACCTCCTGAACTGCGTCAACATTGTGGACAGTGGTTTTCTCCTACACCGTGTCAAATGAGGAACACAATTAACTTTTTCGGATGTTTACACTAAAAACTTAATTTTTAACACGAAAAAATTAACTTTTTCGGATGTTATTAAGTTAACTATATAAAAAAAATATTATGGGACCAGCTGTATAGTCGTTTTTAATGGCTAATCCAACACCAATAACAGTACAAAAAATGGAAGGAAATCTACGGTCTATTGTGATAAAATCTGTAGACATAAGTTTTGATGGAAACATGCGAGTTACTGTTCAACAATAACAGTTTCTTTCAAATGAAAACAACAAGAGCAAACTGATCAGCATGCTATCAGCTGAGTTGGAAAACAGTGATTTCGATTCCGACAATGTAATGACAAAGCCGACATTCTCATTGCAATTAATGAAGCATGTTCTGGTAACAACATCGTTGTAATCATCGCTGAAGATGTTGACCACCTGGTTCTATTAACAGCTCTCACTCCTACAGAAAAGACATTTTCCTTGTCAAAACATGCAAAGGGAAAGCAAAGAAAAAAATACATTCGTCAAATAAAATACAATCATCGGGACACACCAAGGTATCCTTTTTCTCCATGCGTTCAGTAGATGCGATACTACTTCTGCAGCATTCAACAAAGGAAAGAAAAATTGTGGAAAAATTTTCCAAAGTAAAGATATGGAACACGACGTGACAGTAGTTAATAAATGCAACTCATCGCATAATGATGTTGCTTAAGCAGGAGAATGTTTTTTTCTGATCTGGTATGGATCACATCCCAGGGAAAAGTCCCTAAATAAGTTTAGGTACAAATGCTTCGGAAAACTAAAATAAAACCATATATTTCGTCTCTTCCCTCAACTGAAGAGGCAGCCACGCGACATTCCTTTCGGTTGTATCACCAAGTGCAAAAGTGGTTTGAGAATGAGTAGAATCCTGAAGTGTGGGCTGGAAATGTCAAAAGAAAACAAACGTGCCCAGCACAACTATGAGTACAGTGGCTCCCGTTTCAGTTTTAAGCATGGTGTTTCACAACTGTAAGACTGACTGGGGAGAAAGATGCGTGTGTCGGAAAGCAAGCATCAACTGCACAACGGCCTACAATAACTGCAATGGGGTATGTCCCAATGACATACTCCATTGCAGTTAGTGCACTGTAGATCATGAGGATCCAATAAAAGGAACTGATGAATGAGGTGGTGCTAGCTGACCCATAGACGGTCTTTTCAAGATTGACGACGCGAACAATCCCTTACCGAAAAAAGCAGGACAACCATAAAGTAGGTAAGCTTAAAAAATTATATACAATGAAAATATGATAGTGAATAAATCCAAGTTTATTACATTCGTTCATAAAATTAAAAATGATCAATTATCTACATATCAAAAAACATTAGTCTATTTTCTTGTGTTTAAAGATTGCCCAAATGAGGGAGAGGAGAAAATTCAAAGGAAAACGCCTGCAACGAGACTTGGACGCTACATTCATAATCAAAAAGGATTTAATAGTCAATATTTTGGTTCGTGTTAGGGTTACGACAAAATGTATTTAATATTTTTTGTACACAATTTAATGTTCTTTAATTTTTGTATAAAATTTTTTTTACATAAAATTAATATTTCCCAAGTCATTTGAAAAATCACAAAAAAGGCCTTCAAAATCTTTAAACAACTCATGGAGATTACTGCTTTAGAAATCAGATATGTCCATGGCGTCAAAAATTATTTTTGCTAAAGCTGTTTGGGTAAATAAATGAGCTAGGATTTTTCTAGCTTATGCATGGCCAGGAAACATTTTTTTTTTACTGACGTAGTTGCATACATCAAATTTAGTATTTATTTTTACCCATTTCCAGCCATTATGTACCTTATGCAGCCTACGTATGACATAAAAATATAGAATCCACCAAGCCTCAACAATACAACCTTATAACAATGGATTGGATGTTGCTGCAACTGTATCTCGAGCTTTGATATGCAGAGGTTTGACACACGTGAGTGTGCAAGACTTTTGGGGCACATGCGCGGGTCATACCCCCATCGCGATGGGGATGACCCGCGCATCCGCGTCCTACGCGTGATTGTCCGCTATTTTCAAAGTCAATTATCTTTGTTCGTGTTAGACTTATAAAAAATGTAAATAATGTTTTTGTTCATAATTTAATGCTCTTCAATTTTTGCATTAATTTTTTTTACATAAAATCAATATTTCTGAAGTTACTTGAAAAAAAAAAAAAAACGAAAAAGTCTACACATTTTCCAAGATGGTGGCGAAAGCTCAAGTCTGATCGGTGAGTACTTTTAGTATGTTCAACAGTATGCCCAAACAAACATCTCCATCAATTTTCAAAACTTTCATATTTTTTTTTAGCCATAAAACCTATTTTGACTGGGCTATATGTTTCAAAGAATTAAAGAAATTAAGCAGCTCACAACAGCATCGAATGGGATTTTTCCTACTTGCTCCATGTTTGCCGTTACAATAGCAAGGCACATCGCGCTCTCAACTTTAAAGCTTTCTTCCTCCCTCTAAAAGTCTTAAATATTCTAAAACAGCTGTGGCGTCATCATTCTGAAACGGGAAAGGTAAAAGTGCAGAACAGCCATAACTAAACGACAGATAGCAAAACGCACAGTAAGGAAAAAAATAAAATTAAATGTGAGCATTTATGACTTCACAGTCGCTGTTCCCACGAAAAATAGTTTACCCAAGATTCGAAACAGTACCGAAAATAAAGCACTGCGAGCTGTTGCCCTTCACAAGCTAAAAAAATGGATGTACATAAGCGGCAGACACAGTATACATAATACATATTTACTACAATCTCCGCACAATTTACAAGCTTCTACTGATATACTATACACATGAAGATATAAGTGTACTCATGAAGATATCAGTATACTCATGAAGATATAATACATAGCTGACCAGTGATTTTATGCCAAACTCAGACACTTGCTCCAACTGATATTTCCTTTTTATAACCTATCAAGAGATACTTAACTATGTGAAATCTTTATTAGGTGCAGTTTCAGAAATATAGTCGAAATGAATTGTTACGATTTTATAGGTAGTCAATAGTCAAAATGAAAAATACAGCCATTTCTCAGCATTCAAATATTCTGACTTACATCTTAAAAGGTGATGCGAATGCGAATCTCATTAGCAACAAAAAATACAATCGCAATCGAGGGAATATGACTCTGGTAAATGGTTAAATGAAAAACTAGACCACAAGAGCAGTACTTATCCTGACTAATACATTAACAGCTGATGGTACTAGAATTTCATTACAAAAAATAATTACACGCAACTGGTTAAAAAACATGGTTAGTCTATAGTCTAATAAATATTGGATCGCCTTTTGGCGACTTTGGGGAAGAACTTTTCAGTATCTCCGCGACTGAAACTACCGCGGTCATCAGGACCTTGCGCTTTATCATGTGTGACGATTAACTTTAGTTATTTCCTTTATAGCAAATGTGATTTATGAAGATTTGGCAGTGGAAATTCCTACGGACATGGAATCAAAATCCAGCAAGACAAACTTGGAAGTGTTGAAAAGAAATGAACGCAAAATGGTGGACTACATCAATAACGGTACCATGATTGATTATGTAAGGGAACATTGCTAGGAAGAGTTTCCAAGAGCGCCTTCTATATCACTAGCAACATAGTTTATCCAATTCTAGTGAACATAAGCAACATTTCTTCCAAATCTACTACCTCTAACAAGGGACAAAAGTTCTCACCAGTCTATGCCAATAACAGAAAACTTGTCAGTGATCAAGGAGACCAACATGAACTCAACTACTCAACTGCAACCAAAATTACTTCTAAAAATTCCCAAGACTCAGCTTCCCAGTTAAGTCCTGTAAACTATTTTGTTCCACAGATTCAGGTAATTGACGGTATCTTTGCTAAAATCAAAACGGAACTGGGAATGCAGGGTCCCACAGAAGTGTTCAAGTATTTGAAAGAGTCTAAATGATATAATAAAAGCTACAACCTTTGAAGACAAGTTTCTCATGTTTTATAACTGTATGCTGAAATGTACGTCGAATAGTGGCTAAGCGACATGGATTCCCCCATCAGAGTTCTTGCATAGATTGCCTTTCACAATAAACTTTGGGATTTTGTAGCCGTACTGGCTTGTCAGTATAACACGCGACTTGTGTTCGTTCGTCCCAGCTTCGAAACCGGGCGACGAAATTTCTCTTTTATATAGTCATTACTTTAAATGACCGTCTCCACTTAAGCATATTCAGCCCAAATACATCTCTAATTTTATTCTTAAATAATTTTGCAATTTTAATCCTAGTTATTCCCATTTACCTTTGTACTTTATGTCTAATGTACACCTAAGTTTTCTGTATGCTATGTAATTCCTGCGTTAGAGAGCGTAGCCTAGGAAACTTAGTTAACCCAACCTTCTTCTTGGTAGTCTCATAAATAGAAACTGGGGCTTACCCCTGGAATAAATAGCCCGGCTTACAGTTACAATTCATGATAAACAGGAAAATCAATAACGGTAAAACTTACAGGAGAAAGATTGAGAAACACTCTGGTAGTTCATTAAATGGAATTAGGACATTAGAGCAGAGCTATAATGTACATCCAGTTTAACATTAACAACTCGCATAAAGATGGAATAATTAAAAACTCAATTTGTTTAAGAGACTCTTACAGTCGATAGTCCATCAAATTAAAAAAATAGGACCTTTTACCAATGTAATACGTATCCTGGTTAACTTAATCAAACATGACGCTAATCTGGAATCTCATTAGAAAAAAATACACGCAACTAAACGGCTAAGAAACTCTGGTAGTCAATGATCCATTAAATAAAAACACCGCCTTAACCCAGCATTAAAAACGTCTTTGTAAATAAAGTCACAGCTAACGCCAAGTAGGAAATCAATATCGTCAACAGGTTAGCAAACCATAACAGATCACAGACAATCCTATTTAAAAAGTACAAGGTGCGCCCATAAAGTAACCGGACATTTTTTTATAAATAAGAAAAATATTACTCACCTTCAAATAAATTTATCTCCTTCAAAATAACCGCAAAGGAGTCTATGCAATTTTTCCAACGTGTCTTCAAGTCATTGAAACACTGTTTATGGGGGTTGGAACTAACCGTTCGCAAAATACGTGTAACATTTGATTTAATACCCGAGACGTTTTCAAATCTCTGTCCTTTCATGGCCATCTTAAGCTTCGGAAAAAGGAAAAAAATCAGCTGGCGATAAGTAACAAATCAGCATTTTTCAGACATGCTTGGGATAAGCAAAGAAAGCTGTAGATTAATTTTAACTGAAAATCTGAAAATGAAAAAAGTTTGTGCTCGATTTGTGCTTCGAATTTTGGCAGAGCAGCAAAAAGAAGACAGAAAAGCTTGCTGTGAAGATTTGCTGACTACTGAGTAACAGGACAATTTCTTAAAATGTATTATAGCAGGAGATGAGACCTGGTGTCTACAATACGACTCAGAAACAAAAAGTCAAAGTGCACAGTGGAAAGGACCGTCTTCTCCCATACCAAAAAAAAAAAGCACCGATATCAAAATCAGACTAAGGTGATGCTGATTGCATTTTTTGATTACAAAGGACTTATTAACCACGAATTTGTTCCGGAAAATCAAACAATTAATCAGTATTTTTACAAGGAGGGACATTTTCGATACGGTAGAAGATGATCAGCGTAGTGGAACCCCAATTTCATCTAGGACTCCTGAAGCTATTGAGAAAGTACGAAATTCCGTAACAAACGATCGCTGTGCATCACTGAGAATGCTGGAAGATTCTTTAAACATCAACAAAGATACAATTCGTACCATCCTGCATGAAGATTTGGGCAAAACAAAAGTGTGTGCTAAATTTGTTCCACACACTTTAACCCCTGAACAAAAAGCAATGAGAAGTGCACATTGCAGAGACATTATTTCAGCCGCTGAAAACGATCCAAACTTCTTGAAGTCCATTGTTACAGGTGATGAAACCTGGTGTTTCCAATATGATCCTGAAACAAAGCGAAAATGTGCGGAATGGAAGTCACCAAATTCACCGCAAGCCAAAAAAAACAATAAAAGTTCCATCCAAAATCAAAACAATGCTCATTAGGGCCTGTTCACATAGGAGTCCGTTGCGTTGCGTTAAGGAAAAGATGACGTTGAGACGAAAATAAACCAATCATATGCCTCCAAACGATAAGCTATGAAATTTTTAACGCCTATGAATGGTTTATTTTCGTCTCAACGTCATCTTTTCCTTAACACAACGCAACGGACTCCTATGTGAACAGGCCCTTACATTCTTCGATAGTAAAGGTATTATCCACAAAGAATTTGTTCCAACTGGACAAACAATTACAGGTCAACACTACTTAGCTGTTTTAAAGCGTTTGATGGCCAGAATTCGTCGCATTCGTCCAGACTACAGGACTGAAAGCAGTTGGTGTTTGTTACACGACAATGCACCCAGTCACACCTTCCTTATTGTTCGTCGATTTTTGTCAAAAAATAATGCCTGTGTGTTGAACCATCCACCGTATTAACCTGATTTAGCAACCTGTGACTACTCTTTATTCCCAAAGCTTAAAATGAAGTTAAAAAGGTGTTATTTTGAGGATATTTTGACCATACAAGAAGCTTCGACGCGTGCTTTACAGACCATTCCCCAAAGTGATTTACAACAGGCTTTCGATTCATCAATAAATCGCTGTAAAAAGTGCATTGAAGCCGGAGGGTCCTATTTTGAATAAAAAACCAAAACAGGTATTAATTTCTTGTTTCCATTTTTTTTTACAGACCCAGTCTTAAAACTTATTTGACGCACTGTATATATATATATATATATATATATATATATATATATATATATATATACGAGGGTTATTCGGAAACTAAGGTCCGTTTACTTATAAAACAGAAAACATTACAGATTTTTTCAAAAACTTTATTTTTTAAATTCCTTACATGTGTCTCTATTTTTCTACATAGTTTCCATATTTGTTTAAACATTTGTCATAACGTTCTACAAGCTTCTGTATGCTTAAGTCGTAGACGTCTACCGCCTGTGAGGATAACCAGTCTTGAACTGCTTCTTTCACCTCGTCATCTGTGGCGAATCTCTTGCCGCCGAGGAACTCTTTTAGGTAGCGGAATAAGTGAAAATCACTCGGCGACAAGTCTGGACTGTACGGTGGGTGGTCAATCTGTTCCCATCCAAAAGATCTGAACAGAGCTTTCAAGGTGAGTGGGTGAAAGCTTTCAAGGACGGACGGGAAAATGCTCATGATGAACCGCGTTCAGGTCGACCATCAGTGATCACAGATGATTTGGTCAATGCCGTGGATGAAAAGATTCGTGAAGACCGGCTATTCACAATTTCAACTTTAGCATTGGAATTTCCGAATGTGGGTAGAACAACTTTGCACAAAATCGCTTCCGAAAAGTTGAAATTTCGCAAATTGTGCGCACGTTGGGTTCCCAGTCTGCTTACTGAGGAACACAAACTGAAAAGAATGGCTTGTGCTCTTGATTTTTTGGATCGATATCATAAAGAAGGTGATCAATTTTTAGAGAAGATTGTCACATGGGACGATACGTGGGTTTCTCACAGAACCCCAGAGTCTAAACGTCACTCAATGGAATGGCGTCACACAACATCACCAGTCAGAGTCAAGGCCAAGCAGACAATCTCAACACAAGGTCATGGCAACCGTGTTTTGGGATAGACATGGGGTCTTGTTAGTCGAGTTTATGCAGCAAGGGACAACAATAAATGCAGCCGCTTACTGCGCTACCCTAACTAAACTTAGACGTGCAATACAGAATAAGCGACGTGGTCTTCTGATGTCTGGAGTTTTGTTGCTGCATGACAATGCCAGACCCCATTCTGCCATTCACACCCAAAACCTGTTCAGATCTTTTGGATGGGAACAGATTGACCACCCACCGTACAAGTCTGGTCCGTAATCTGACCGTCCAAGTCTGGACTAGACTTGCCGCCGAGTGATTTTCACTTATTCCGCTACCTAAAAGAGTTTCTCGGCAGCAAAAGATTCGCCACAGATGACGAGGTGATAGAAGCAGTTCAAGACTGGTTATCCTCACAGGCGGCAGACGTCTACGACTTAAGCATACAGAAGCTTGTAGAACGTTATGACAAATGTTTAAAAAAATGTGGAAACTATGTAGAAAAATAGAGAAACATGTAAGGAATTTAAAAAATAAAGTTTTTTAAAAAAATCTGTAATGTTTTCTGTTTTATAAGTAAACGGACCTTAGTTTCCGAATAACCCTCATATATATATATATATATATATATATATATATATATATATATATATACACTGCTGGCCACCCAAATTGCAACACCAAGAAAGACAAGAGATATCACAACAAAATTTATTTTGTAGATAACATGTTGACCAAGTATCAAATGATTAAATTTATAGACTTCTGTGAAGTGTGGTTCCTGCCAAAATTAGTAGCCAGATTAGCCGCCATTGTTGGAGATCACCGCTGCCACACGCCTCGGAATTGATTCAAACAGACTTTGGATGAGTTCTTGGGGTACAGCAGACCAAGCAGCTTCCACACGTTGCCAAAATTGATCTGATGTGGCAGCTGGGGATGGAATCTGGGTCAATCGTAGAGCAACCATGGACCACATGTTTTCTATCGGCGAAAGATCCGGAGAGCGAGGCGGCCAGGGAAGCAATTCAATCTGGCGATTGACAAAGAACCGTTGGACAATGCGTGCCATGTGTGGTCACGCATTATCCTGTTGAAATATGGCTGTGGGCAAGCCCTGAAGGTAAGGAAGGACAACTGGCTCCAACACCTCGGAGATGTAGCGCTGGCTGTTTAAAGTACCGGCAATGCGTACTAGAGGTGTGCGAGAGTGATATCCAATACCGCCCCATACCATAATACCCGGTGCAGGACCAGTGTGGCGGTTCATAACGCAGCTGTTCAGCATCCTCTCTTCACGGTGTCTCCAGACTCGAATGCGACCATCGTGGTGTTGCAGACAGAAGCGTGACTCGTCAGTAAAGACAATTTCATTCCATTCTGCCGTCCACATCCTTCTGTCATCGCACCATTGGCGGCGGAGACGTCTGTGGTTCTGCGTCAAGGGTAGACAAAGCAATGGACGTCTTGCGGACAGACCACTCTGCTGTAAACGGCGTCGAATGGTACGCGCAGACACTGGATGATGCGTTACAGACTGCATGTGCTGTGCTATGGTTCGTGATGTGACTGAGCGTTCCGTCACTGCCATGCGCACAATTTGCCTGTCATCACGTGAAGTGGTGCGCTGAGGTGGATGCGATTGAACACGCCGGTCCGTCGTACCCTCCTGCATCCAACGATCACATATCCACATTACAGTTGTTTGGTTTCGTCCAACGCGACTACCGATTTCCCTGAAAGATAATCCACAATCTCGGTACGCCAGTATCCTTCCTCTGTCGAACTCGGATACTTGATCAAAAGATGATCGCTGTTTTTGACGAGGCATAATTGATCGTTTTTTTGAAAAAACCACAAGAAAAACACAATTGCCGAACTTGAAATCGTCGAAATCTCCAAGCCTTAAATAGCGCTTTGAAGTGGCGCCACAGGCGCGCGTGATGTGCGTCTGCGCTGAAATTCTAATCATTTGCATATCTCACCTCCGCTAATGCATGTTGTAAATTTCATGTTATTTGCATGTTTCCTTCAGGGTCTTGCATTTACAGTGGCCAGCAGTTTATATATATAAGAAATAAACATCGTCTCATTTTAAATTTAAACTCATTTAGTATTAGGTCTACGATTATATAATTTTAGGCTATGCGAAAAAAAATATGCCGGGCATTTTTGGGAGGGGCAATTGCCCCTACTGTTCCCCCCCCCCTTGGAACCGCCAATGCAGTATAAGGCGAGTTAGGAGGGAACTGTTTGATTTTGGGTGGGCAATGGTTTCTTTTACACGATAATGCTAGGCCCTGTACAGCAATTTCTGTACAACAATATCTTACTAAGCATTCAATTACAGTGATAAGTCATCCACCATATTCTCCCGACTTATCGCCAGCTGATTTTTTCCTTTTTCTCGCTTAAGATGGCCATGAAAGGACAGAGATTTGAACACGTCTCTGATATTACACTCATGTCCATAAATTAAGGATAATACCAGCTCCGGCAAATAAAAGTTCAGAAACAAAACAAACGTGACTTATTCATAAAGCCAATTTATTAAACAAAAGATAAAGAACAAAAAAGATGGTGTACGTATGATACCATTCATAAAAACTACGATTTTTGCTCCCTGGAGCAATTGTAAAAAATATCTCCTTTACAAAAATTTAATATTACATGGTTGGTATAATGTTTAATACATTGTAAGTCTCCCATGCGACAAAATACAATCGTACAACGCCTAGGCATGCTGAGTATCAAATTATCGAGCTGATCTTGGGGAAGATTACTCCACTCAGCAAGCAATGCTCTCTTAAGTTCTGGTGCACATATAGGAGGTGGTTGACGGGCTGCAACTCGTCGGCCAAGCACGTCCCACACATGCTCTATCGGATTCAAGTCAGGTGAGAATGCTGGCCATTCCATACGGGTGATATCATCAGATTGAAGGCATTTGTTTATGATGTTTGCTCGGTGAAGACGGGCGTTGTCATCCATAAACACAAATTCTGCGCCCATGGCACCCCTAAACAAACGTACATGTTGTTCCAGAATGATGTCCCGATAAATGTGGCCGTTCATGGTTCCGATTTGAACATGCAGATCTCTTCTGGAGCCCAGTATAATTCCACCCCAAACGAGCAATTCTGCACCACCGTAACGGTGTCGTTCAATGATGTTGTCTTGGTGGTAACAGGTACCTGGCGTTCTCCTTATGAAAGTCCGACGTGAATCAGACTGCAAGCTAAACCTGGACTCGTCGGAAAACATCACACAAGCCCACTGTGACGATGTCCACATTGCATGTTCTCTACTCCAGGCTAATCGCTGCCGACAGTGAGTTGCTGTGAGCGGAACACATCTGACAGGCCTGCGAGCATATAGACCAATATTTCCCAAACGTCTGTACACGGTTTGACTTGAAATTGTGGTACCTGTGGCTGCAGACAGCTGACGAGACAGGTCGGATGCTGTGCTCCGTCTGCTTCTTTTGGCAGTTACTGCCAAATACCGGTCTTCATTCGGCGTTGTAACTCGGGGGCGACCTATACTGTAACGTCAAATGGCATTTCCATCATTTTGGAATCGTTGCCAAAGCCTAGAGATGACATTTTGGGCAATTCGAAGTTCCTCGGATACTTCCATCTGAGTACGCCCACATTCCAGGCGGCCGATAATTCTACCACGTAAAAAATCATCCACATGCGTCCTCTGTGTCATAACTATTCGGTTATGGCACTGAGCGGCTTACAGAACGCTTGTGAACAATATTACTTCTTTGCCACCATTCCTTATGTACCCCTCTCTTACACACTCGTCATTGTGACGTACTATCGGCGTCATCTGGTGGCTTCTTGTAATTTGCATATTATTATTGAAGATGTGTGTGATAATTATACAGGTGAAATTTTAACTTTAGAGATGGATTTCCGTGTGATTCTGAATTATCTTTAATTAATGGACATGAGTGTAAATCAAAAGTTACGCGTATTTTGCGAACGGTTAGTACCAACGCCTATAAAAAGTGTTTCGATGACTTAAAGAAACGTTGGAAAAATTTCTTAGACTCCTTTGGCGATTATTTTGAAGGAGATAAATTTATTTCAAGGTGAGTAATATTTTTCGGTACTTACTGAAAATTCAATCGACCATTTTCGCCAAATGAAGGCAATGGCACCAAGATGCGATTTTTAGCCAATAATGGTAAAACCTACCATTTGTGATTTAAAGTTACCTTGATAAGAGTTTCTAGCTCCAGCAGTAAAGTTGTCGCTGTTTTAAGTTGTACTGTAGCTCCGCGTTGTAAAAAATATTTAAAATCTGGGATTTACCAAATACAGAACAAGAAGCAGTAGAATTCTTTAAAAGGTATGGAATCTTACCGTTATCCAAAAAAATGCGTTAATGGCCAATATATGGCACTTTATTTAAAAACACAGATTCAATGGCGTTGTAGTATTAAGACTTGTCAGAAGCGAATATCCATTCGGAAAGAAACATGGTTCGAGAGTTCAACCATTTTATTTGTGATTGCACTAAGATTTATTTACTGCTGGCACAGAGAATTGACTACTATTGAATGGGGAAAAAAAGAATTAGAGTTGAGTGACAAGACTGTTATCGATTGGAATAATTGTTTATGAGAAGTTGATACACACAGTCTTTTAATAAGGCCAAAGAAAAAAATCGGAGGGACCAACCTCATTGTCGAAATTGATGAGATCCTTTTCTCAAAATCCATGCCGGGAGAATAACCCTCGAGCAATGGTTCTTTGGAGGCATTTGCAAGGAGACCAACGACTGTTTTAACGTAAAAGTTCCAGATAGGAAGGCGATAACGCTTATTCAAGCGATAAAATATAACATCGAAAAAGGTTCTACAATAGACTCGGACTCGTGGAAAGCTTATAAAACCGACGAAATAATAGCTGTTAATTTCGAACATTTCAAAGTATAACTTTGTAGATCCGTATAAGTATAACTTTGTAGATCATAAGTATAACTTTGTAGATCCGTATACCGGCGTACATACACAAAACATTGAGTGATTGTGGGGTTCGGCCAAGTGTCGAAACAAAAGACAACGTGGGATAGCGAGATACCACTTATATTCTTATATGGCTTAATTCATGTGGCATCGTCTTCACAAAGAAGAAGACATATTTGTGTCTATTTTGCGCGCAATTGTAAATTTTATGCCGCCAAATTGATTGGCAGCGGAAGCGGCTGGGAAGTTTGGCGGATTTGTGCGAACTTTTATGGTCGACTGAATTTTCTGTAAGTACCTATTTTTAATATTTATAAAAAATTGTCCTTTTACTTTATGGGCGCACCTTGTAAAAAGGAGCTAGCATTTCCTCTGTCAACAACTCTTCAGACAAATCATGTAAAAAGGAGCTAGCATTTTCTCTGTCAACAACTCTTCAGACAAATCATGTAAAAATAAGACAGATAATTAATTTCCATTTATTTTTTTCTACTCTTGAAAATGCTGACCGTATATTTAGTAAGCAACACCGCATTAATAAAATAAATAAACTGTTGTATAAACAGTCTAATTCTTTGAATTCCATCTTTCGATGAAGGGTTTCCCGCAATGAGGTTTTATTTTGGATCAAGGTCTTTTCTGAAGGTAAAGGTACCTGATTTAATGAGTAATAATTCTGGAAGAGAAATATCTCTGTATATCCCTGTACTTTATAATAAATACGGTTAGCTCCATTCTCTTAACTTTTTCTAGTTTGGGATTACTCTTATTCGGGAGTCATTGCATCGTCATAATAGCGGTTCCATTTTAGGCTGCTGCGTTATTTAGGACTCATATACTCGTATAACGTTGGAACTTTTAACTTTCAGGGACAGTTGCCCAGAATGGTTCATATTTTCAATCTATATATATAAAAATGAATGTTTGTTCGTATTTTATGCGCTACCGTACTGTTCATCCGACTGCGATGAAACTTGGTCAACTTATTGCTTGAACTTGCGCAAAGGTTATAGACTACTTTCATCCCGCTACGACGTTCCATTCCCGAATTATGTCAGAACAAGTTTGCGTGGTATCAACGGATATTTTTGTTCAAACACATTGTAACATTTCATTGTTGCCAATTAAATTATAACATTTCCGTAAAAATAAATAGACATGAATTAAAAACGTGATTTATTCATATATTGGCGCATGCAAGAATGAATTTGATGTATTATTTTCATATACGTGGCAACGCCGGAATATTTCTTTTTAAAAATGAAAATATAAGGATGGAAAGTCATTCATTTTTAATGAATATGTTATCTATCAATTTCATGAATTGAAACTATCCCAAGCTACCTGTTCAAACTGAAATATACTGCAGGACACGTTGACTTAGCTAGAAACACATGCGTTTAGCCTTGACGCGATGATTTATATAACTGAAGTGACATTGGAACATAGCAGATGATTTAGTTTTGAGAATGAATTACAATCATGAAATACATGTATATTATAATTAAGAAAGTCTGAAAGTAGCATTGTAACGTAGCAGACAATTTAGTTTTGAGAAAGAATTCCGAGCATTAAATACGTGTATATACTCTTTCTATAATAATTATCAGATTTGATGTGTTTTAATATTGAATGTGATCTCAATCCATTCAAACATTATTGACTCTTTTTCTATAATAATAAATCCATTCAAACGTTATTGACTAGCTGCAAAATTAATGGTTTAAAATGCACAAAAAGAGGAGAGCAACTTTTAATCCTGCAGAAGTAAGGGTAAAATGTCAAAGATTGTTGAGAAATGAGCAATGTGATGAAAAAAAAACAGAGGAGCGCGAAGCCAACAGAATTCGAAATGCAGTTAGACGCAGTGGCGCGCCCAGGGGGGGGGGGCAGGGGGCCCTACCCCCCAAACAAGTAGAAACATTGATTTTGCATTATAAATATTTTTATTCTTTCATCTCGGCCCCCCCATGCATTATAAATATTTTTATCCATTTATCTGCCCCCCCCCCCCCCAAGAAAAAATTCTGGGTGCGTCACTGGTTAGACGAACACAAGAATCTGAAGATAAACATTCCCAAGCGCGCGCAGTCAACAGAATTCAAAATGCAGTTAGACGCACGCAAGAATCTGAAGAAAAACATGAAGCTAATCATTGCAAAAAAAATAATAACAGAAACTGAATCCCGAGCGAAGCCGGGTAATATATCTAATAAATTAATAAAAATGATTGTGATAGAAGTTCTGATTTTCAATTTTGTACCCCTATACAACTTTACGATGTTCTAGATGTACATTAAGGAGACGTGATCAAGGAGAGCATTTCAATGTATTCAGCAACCGCGTATGAAATCCAAATGAGCATAAAAATTATATGGAAGATAACTTGACTGTTACCGGTTAATGTATATTTAGCTCCATGGTGTAAATTTTGATTTTTCCGTATTGGCAACATCGAAATTATCTTAATCATAATAACAATAATGGCTGCGACCTTGTATCGAAATTTAAAGTTACTCAAAGTTTTACAAAATTGTAAAATCTTATGCGCGCCATTCTCGTCTACATCCAAATTATATGATGATAAAGTTACACATACTGGACAGGTTTAATGAATTCCAGTTTTCTAAATTAATATTCACTGTAAAATTAATTATGTCTTCTGTTTACATTTTCATGCTTTAAAAATGATTATTTATGCAAAGATTTTTTCCTGTTTCTCATTTCAGAAATATGAGGAAGATGATCCTAGACTTGCCCGCTTCGTTGGCAAAGAAAAACAGGTATTTCTTAATGCACCTGTTCTACAAATACCCTTTAGTATCTCTTAGAAATGTTTTTCTCCTGTGCTAATTATTGTTGTAGTGACTCAGAGTTTAGAAAGAAAATAGTTCTTTAAAGTGATTCTATCAGTTCGAAAAACATATTAAATTTATTGCGTATACGATTGTAAATATTTGCCTAATTATATTTACATATATTCATCAATTCATGACACTTCGGTCCAGAGAATCAAGGAATTAGAAATGTTGTTATCAATAAAGTTGTAACAAAATAGCAAGAAGAAGCATCATGTGTTCTACATAATTGGAAACTATTGTCTTATGTTGACTGGATTTTACACTTAGCAAAATCCAATAAACATAAGACAATAGTTTCCAATTCCTGTAAAAGTAGCCGAATCCAGCAGTTTTGTATCCTCTTCCAAATTTTGCAAAATGCATAAATAAGCATATCTCTGTTTTGTTAACTTACAGAATTTTCTCCCCTTGTGTTGCATATTCCCCTGTATCTGAATACATAGCTATGTGCTTAGCAGCACCCATCTTTTTAATACCCTAATTTTTCAACTAACTTGTGTTTTAGTATTCTTAAATATACTGTATAAAATTAATTACCAAGATGGAAAATGTTAAGAATTCATTTTTGTTTACAAAGAAGTGAACTTATTACTTTTTTCCTTGAAAGAGGATACGACATGTACATAAACATCACTTATGATATGATTTGTATGTATAGTGTTACGTATTTGTAGTCTGTTGTACTGTCAATCATCAGTACTATAGATTTTCTACCTGTATGGTAAAACATGATCTTAGCACTCCTAACTATTCCTGATATAAAAATTTTTTTAGAATACAATAATCTGGGCCGTGTTCATTAGGTTCCCTAAATCAATTCCTGTGTTATTTATGTATGTATATGATCATGTTATAATTTTTCTTATTATTGCAAATATGAATACAATATCAGTAGTTCTAAATTTCATGAATATTTGAGAATTTGAGTACAAATTTAAAAATATATAGTTTATGACTTTTATTGGTACTTTCTCATTATACCAACCTGTCGCCAATCTCTTAGCTGGAAAAAAACTGTTTTTATAAGCTTGCAGCGACCAGAATTTGATTTCTGGAGCATCAACTTACAAATTGTAAATGTATTCTCCATACCACGGTGTTACTAACAAAACAATTCTATTTAAATATATTTAAGAATTGGTCAGAAATATACATGAAAATGAAATTTAAAGGTTATTATAGGATTTATTTTCTGATGGAACTCAGTTCTTACATTCCTTTAAATAGAGTTGTTGACTATGCCAAGCTAAAGAGCCAATAATAGAGATGAAACTTAGGTACATTGCTTCAGATTATGACGAATATGACTATTTATATATTACTATTATTATGAAGACATATATATTATTATACTTTTATATGTATATTATCTGTTTACATTAATATAGTGGAGATATATGCTAAAAGTGCTCCTATATATCTATTACAGATAAAACTTTCTCAGCAAGATGAAATGAAAAAATATATATTTCTTTATTTTGTAGGTAAATCCTCATTTTGCCATTGATTTGATCAATTCGATTCCACCTAAACCAGTGAAAGATCGTGTCGTTTGTTGTGATGGTGGTGGAGGAGCCCTTGGCCATCCTAAAGTGTATATAAATTTGGTATGAAATGCTACTACTGATTTTATTCTTTTCTTGCTATATATATATACACAGTGGAATCTCAATCTATCATTCTCTGAATCATCATTTTCCCGTATGTGTTGTTTATTTCACCCAATCCTGATGATCATATTGCTTGGTTATGTTCCCACATCTATCATTTTCTCGCATTTATCGTTCAATTAAGTTGGTCCCTTGAAAAACGATAGATTCAGATTCCACTGTATATATATATATATAAATTATAGACAGTGCAATAGATTTTGATGATGGTTACAAAATTTAATATTACTTGGACCGAAGAGTAAAAAACTTCTTAACCCCCCCCCCCCTTTAAAAAATCAACTTTATTGTAAGGATTAAAATTTAATCATAATAGTTTAAAGTGTGCAAACTTTATAGGCTGAGTATTCCTTATCCAACATGCTTAAGAACATAAGCATTTTGAATTTTGAAACATTTACAGTTACATAAGATATCTAGTGGATAAGAGACTAGTTTAAGTTGAAACTCATTTATATTTCATACAAACCATTTACTCAAGATGCAAAATTCATTTATGCAATTTATCTAGCAATTTTATTTGTAAAACAAAATTTGTATGTATATCATGCCTGTGACTGTAAGGATAATTAAACGTGTTTTTAGAAACTGATTTTTAAATCCTTAAAACTGAATAATACAACAAAGACTGATTGAATCACAGCCTTTTGAATGTAACTGGGATTTTATCTAGGTGAAAATAAATGAAACTGTTATTTATATAGTTTAATAATAATATATAGTTATATGCCTGCAGAATTTTGATGTTAGTTAAACAAGTATTTTATATTTAAATAATTTAAAATCAAATAATTTTAAAAACTCGGGTTAAAACACATAGTTATATGAAATCTCTAATTATATTCTGAATTCATACTATAAGGCAACAACAGAGGAATTTGTAGATGTTCTTATAATAACGAAATTGTTATTAGTTAATAAAAAGGACATATAAAGGGAGTCATCACTTTAATGAGACTTAGAAACTTGAATTTTACAGAATTTTTCTCCTTTATTAGTTTTCTTTATAATATCAAATAAATAAAATTTTAAGAAAATGTGTCTACTTAAAAAAATAAATTGACATGTATTATAATGTACTAGCTGCTGCGCGACCGACATGGTCGCTTTTAGTTTTATATTTTCTTTTTCAAAAGAACTCGACTGAAAGTAACATATGTAAGGAATGTTACCATTACCTGTCATCATAAATATACGTTGTTAAGGGGTATTCTCTATAAGGCTGATACTAAAGCATCGGGATTAAAAAATGAGAATTTCCATTACTTCTAAACAGAGGTAAAGATAAGACTGAGAAACCCAACACCAATGATTTTAAAAATTACATCCTTCTCTGTATGTACTATTTTTCAGAAATTTTTGGGGAAATTTTTTTCATTTAAATGGAGTAAAAATTCAGCAAGTACTAAAATATAATGTGGATTACATCACTCTCTGTATTATAATGTACTAGCTTACACTTACGTGTAAGCTAGTACATTATGTACTGTTATTCACAATGCAGACATCTACGCTTAATCATATCAAATAATAAATTATTGGGAAAATTTCACTTATAAAATGGGGTGAAAATTCAGCAAGTACTGAAAAAAGTGTAGAAAATTAAGTATTACTGGCTATTGGTTGCTATGCCGGCGATGATTAAGCCTAGCATCGCGATGAATTATGCTCTCTCTTAATGAATTATTTCTTCTTCGCTTTCTTTATTGACACCGTTCCCAATTTTCACTTGATCGTGCAGCTCACTTTTGAGCATTCAGTGCGTAAATCCACGTTGACACACTGTTACAAATTGTGGACAGCCGTTAATGTTTACATCTGGTAATTGCAGCTGTTTCCATTCGGAGTGTAGAAATATCGTCAATTTTTGTGCCGCATACCTATGTGTTTTATATATATAGATTATATATTTCAATTTATTTTATTTCCATTAAACAAACTTTTTTTTTTAGATAAATAATATGATAATCCATTTTAAATGTTTTGAACCTAACACCTTGCCTTTCAACCCCTAAAATTTTCAGTGGTACTTTTTGCATTATAAAACTGTAAATACATTGTGCATGTTCTTGTTTTATTTGCACACATAAATAAAGTATTAGCACAGTGTTAAAACCATCAAGTTTGAAAATAACATGAAATGTTATATTGAAATTACATGTAAATGATTTTCTATAAGATGTTTTTGGTAAGAAAAATAGGTGCATTTTGTAGGTTAAGTGTAAGCATACTCTTAAAATATAAAAATTATACTTGAAAATTTTTTTTGTTTGTTCAGAAGACATGCTTTTTTTTCATAGTTTTGAGAAAAATGCTTTTAGAGTTATTAAACTATTTGCTACACTTAAGTGTAATCAAGTAATCTGAAACTGTTCATCTACATTAACATTTCCCTCCATTTCATCCATTACTTCTGGAATGTTTTTGTTTGTTTCTTTGTCATTATTTCTGTATTCTTTTCAGATTATAAAATATGATGTTCATTCTGAGATGTAAGGACAAAGCATTCTTACTTATTTTATACCTAATCTCATGTACAAGTATTATGTTTAATCACCCAACTTGTCTGTATTAAAATAGCATAGCAGTATAATTTATTGATAATTGTACACTGATTAGACCAGAAGCGTAAGATACAATTACCTCATAACAAAATTGAGATACTCATTTGAATTTCAGGTATACCATACAAAGCTTTTTCGGTTATGCAAGCATAGAAAAATCTTGGTATATATCTTTTGCAATATTTATGTCAATTAGCAAAATTGATTTCTTAAATCTTAATTTTGTTCTCCCTTTGCAAATGCTTTTTGGTATCAGCACCACAAATGAATACCTTTCCACAAAGTGTATGTGCTTGTTCTAAATCTTTTGATAGTTTTGATAAAACATGACTACAATTCTACTTCAATAAATTTGAATTTCCAGATATTCTCATGATACAATGTAAATTTCTCTATTAATGTGGATGCAAGGGTGCTAGAGGGTGTCATGGGTGAGTGTGGTCACCGGTGGGGGCAACATCCTGTAGGGTCTTAGTTAGTATAACAGGCCCCATCTGGTGTGGTGAAATTTCTCTATTAAATCATCCATAAGCATACTTAATATCTAAGGTAGATAGCACATCATAGGGACTAATGTATCTGAAAATAATGATACTGAGACTGGAATATATTATTTAGATATAACTTAAAGCTAGTCATGAAAGTGAAATACTATTTCTCACATCCATGTGTATTAAACATTAAACAAAAGTGAAAGCATTGATGAGCATATATTCATGGCTTGAAACTATCAAGTTGTCTTCATCACATTAGGATGCTCAAATGATTTTAGTATACATGATTAATAAAAGCTTGTTGGAGTCGCTAGAAGTGTCATTGCAAGGCTGTGGAATTGATTCCAAGAAATAGGGAATGTTAGACATCGACCAGGGCAAGGTCGGCCACGTGCCACTACAGCAACTGATGACCAGTATATACTGTTAACAGCTCATCGAAACAGAACAGACAATGCTACTCAGCTGCAAAGACAGTTGCTCTTGGCAACAGGACAAAGGGTGTCCAGCCAAACAATACGTAATAGGCTTCATCAGGGAGGTCTCTATGCACGTAGGCTAATGGTCTGCATTTCGTTGACCTCACGCCACCGTGCGACCCGAAGAAGATGGGCTGCTGAACATCGAGATCGGGAGCAACATGATTGGAGCCAAGTGCTGTTTACAGACGAGTCCCGATTCAGTCTGGAGTGTGACACTCGATGTGTTTTGGTATGGAGGGAAAGGGGCACTCAAAATAACCCCACATTCATTCGTGAAAGGTCACAATACAGACGAGCTGGTTTTATGGTATGGGGTGGAATCAGCATAGGTGGACGTACGGACCTGCATATCATTCGGAATGGTACTTTGACGGCCCGAAGGTATGCAGACAAGATACTGAGACCTCATGTCATACCTTATGCTGCAGCCATTGGAGATTCCTTTGTTTTCCATCATGATAATGCCAGACTGCATACAGCTCGTCTTGTGGAGAACATGCTTGAAGCTGAAACAATACAGCGTATGGAATGGCCAGCGTGCTCCCTTGACCTGAATCCAATCAAGCATGTTTGGGGACATACTCGGATGACGCATTGCTGTGAGACCAAGGCCTCCTTTTACTCTCCGAGACTTGGAGATTGCACTTCTTGAGGAGTGGAACAGTATTCCCCAAGTCTTATCGATAACATCATCACATCCATGGAAAACACATGTGCAGCAATCTTAGCTGTTCAAGGAGACCATATGCCATATTAAAAATCTTGCATCATTTCTAAACAATACTTTTTTTTTAAATTGTTTACATGTAACCAAATTGTTGCCCTAAATCATCTTTTCATGTTTTTTCCATATTTTCAAAGAATTAAAGCTTAATTGCAATTTTTTTTACGTCTTTTTTCCTGTATTGCGCATTGATACGCATGTACTTTCCATTTTATGCCAATACGTGGCTGTCTCACACGGTTTTCTTAACTTCTTTGCTTGCTCCCCTAATTTTTTTTAGCAGTGTATATTTGTGCATATTGTTGAATGTTACACATAATGCTGGGACATTCAAAATTACTTTCTATTCCTGTAACTTCTACAATTGCACCAGGGATAGTATGGTTTTTGTTCCTTATGTTTTGTACACCTGATACATTTAAGGGAAAATATCTATGAGTAATTAGTTTTGGCATACAGTTCATAACTTGTGTTTTGGTGAAAATAAATAAATAGTGCATTTTATTTAATATCTGTTGATTTCCTTTTCTAAAAAACTTAAGATTAATGATTTATCATTTTTTTTCTTTATAGGATCGACCTGGTCCCAAAGCATGTGGTTATTGTGGTCTACGATTTGTGTTGGAGCATCAACATTAATTGTTTTTAGTTGTAAATGTCAGTATACATTAAAGGTATAATTGTTTCATAGGTTAAAATAAAAATTCAAACAATTGCTGTATCTGTATATTATGTTTCCATAATTTATTTGAATTACATAAAAAGTTTTTGTAACTGAAACAGTTTCAAAAGATTGAGTTCAAACATTTTTAAGGATATTGTATCTTAATTCCATGGAAATTATATTTTAAAGAGGGAAAAATTGAAATTTCAGCTATTTTTTTAAACTCTATATATAATTTCTTAGAAAATACATGGATTTGAGGAACTCTCAATTTTGTATACTTGTTATTGGATTAAAGTTCTATTTAAGAAAAGGATACAAAACCATTAATGATTTGTGATGTCAAAATCAACCAAATACAATTGTGTAATTTTTTTTTTCATTTCATAGAATTTAAATTGTAAGAATGGTAATTAGACCTTCAGAATGAGGGAAAGTATATGAGAGAAGCTTCATTCGATACAATATGTATTGGTATCGAGTTTTCACCGAGATTCTACCAAGGAGTTAAATAAACTCATGAAGTATAAATGTATCAGTATAATTTTTTCTCCAAACCATAATATACAATCCATATGGAAAATCAAAGGAAGAGAAACTTAAAGTGAAAAGTTTGGTGAAAAAAAAAAATATTTATAGAAAGTAAATTTTTACATTGCTCTTTGCACAGAATATAATGTTAAGATAGATAAGAAAAATTTGATGACTTCTTAACATAAATTTAAAATGCATATTCAGAAATAAACACAAAAAACTTTCCTATTTAAAACTGAAATGTTTATAATTAAAAATATATGTACCTTGGTGGCACCAACATCAAATTTCGAAACAGTGTTATAGACAAACTATTATTTGAGGTCAGTTTTTTTTAAGCTTAGAATAGAGGATTGAATGAAGCTTATTTTCTGTTGACTTAGCTGATCTACCATCAACTACAATCTTCTAAACTAAAATTTTCAAGCATTTTAAGCTGTGGTTTGCACCCAGTCTATAATAACCTCATCAGTAGGCCCAAACCCTTGAAAATTATAGAAACAGCTCATCAGTTTTTGAACCTTTGAAAATTATAGAAACAGCTAACCATTTTGATTATTGACAAGACCAGTAAAGTGAGCCTGGCTTTCAGTACTTTAACTGCCCTTTTGTTGAAGAAATCTGGTAAAGCATAGTAAGATTGGTGTTTGACATCAGAAAATTAGGATTTCTGGCTAGGAATGGGGTTAAGGTTGAGACATCACAACATTTTTTCTCACAATGAACTTAGTGATAGTTTTAGATCACCTATATCAAGAGAACCTTCAAAACTACATAACTGTGTCATTTCTTTAAAAAGCATTTCACTTTGTACTGGTTGAAATTGCATAACAGACAGGAAATTTCCTAGTCTGTTGTGCAAATGAAAAAAAATATGAGAGTAGTGACAATGCTTATTACATTCAGTGAGCAATGCATTTCTGATCTATTTAGTTGTCTTGGTTAAGAAAGCTTCACTACAAGTTTCCTTTGCAACTCACTGTAAGTTTTACCCATTAAAAATCCTTTACACTCTTATTTTTGATCTTGGTACAATGCCTCTAATAAGTAAATACAGGAATTGAGGCATTATGAAGGAAGGTATGCTATAAGAACAAATTTTTTCCACATTAAATTATGATTTAACAAATTAATGATTATCTGGGACTTTTTATGTTCAACAGTATTCTACTAATCAATATTTCAGTAGATTTTTTTTTTTAAATTTTCAGTGCAGCATTTATGTAATCATGTTAAAAAAAATACTTCCCATTAAACATGCACACACTCATATTGTGACAAGTCCCTTAGTTTCACTTTAAAATTAATGGAAACTTTGATTCTGGTATTGTATGATTCTTTTTTTTTATATAGAATACAATAATTTAAGTTAGAGGAGAAGTGATTAATAAGTGTTTAAATAAAGTATTATTCTCCGCATTTGGAAGTTAGAAAAAACTTCATATGAAAGTGCTTAAAATTGACTAGTATTTAAAATACAATAAATTTAATATTTATCAGGATTTAATAATATAATTTTAGAAAAAATATTTAATAAGGTGTTCAGAAATATGACTAAATCTTAGGGACACTTCCCCATAACATTTTATAGCTTACAATAACTTTGAATGTTCCAATTATAGGGAATGTATTTTATACAGTATGAACTTTGCCAACTGCATCAAAATGAAGAAGAAAAGTTGGTGAATGTATTTCATACTATATATTAAATAATACATTTGAAATAAAGAGCTTAAAAACAGAACCAGTAGATCCTAAAGTTTTTTAACTATGACAAACTTATTTTTGGTAATAAATGCAAAACATATAAATAACCAAATATACTTTTATAACATTTCTCTAAGATCCTGAGACATTAGTCTCATCTTCCTAAGCAAAGTCAATCAAAGACATCTAATTCTGCAGTAAAAAGTTTGTTAATTTTAGTTATCTTTATTGCTGAGTAGATATTTAAACTGATATGTCCCAATCAAAAAATTCTGCCACAATACATCAAAACAACATCTTTGTATATACTGTGTGTACATAATATATAGATTACTCAGTTATCTTAAAGAATCTATTCATCTAGTCTCAATATACACATGAAAAAAAAATACACAGCACAAAATAAAAAAAATACTCATGCATAGGCGTAGCGTGCTTCTAACTTTTTTTTTTTAATTGGGGGGGGGGGGGGGGGGACACGAATTGAAATCAGTTAAGACCCTCCTCCGCACATTGACTGCCTGGTGGTCCTTAAAATATGAAATATGTTCTTTTAAATATTGAATAACAATAGAATTGATGTTTGAGTAGTATTCAAAAGTTATACAATGAGGAAAATAAATATAATACAAATAAAATGAGAAAAAAAAATAGCATCAAATTTTTTTTATGGATCATATTGTTAAAAACTATGTTAAGGCTAAAGACATAATTGGAATCTTCAGTTTCACAGTTTGAAAAAGCAGGAAAAAACTAACTTTCTTAAAAGTTTTCTACAATTTTCCGATTTTAACTGAACTTCTATTAACATTTTAATTTATTTCAAGTTACACTATGCCTATGATCATATGGGTAAAAATTTATTTATTTAAGATTATATCAGAATAGTTAAGGTTTCAAGCAACTTAGCTTAGATAAACAATTTCCTCTTGTGAATATCTGATTTATTTGGAAATGACCTAATATTAAAATATCGATGTGAGGTGTGAAAAAAAAAGTTTTTTGATCATTTTAATTACTTAAAACTTTGTTTCTGAACAATAATGACAATATATTGATTGACATGGTCATTAACTACAAATTCTGAACTAAATTACGCAAATAAAATTACTTAAATATTGTTAAACAGCAAAAGTGTGCATGATTTATAATAAGTAAGACATTCAAAGAAATTTAGATTTACTGCATGTTCACAATACATAAAAAATTACTCCTGTCCATAACTTTGAACTTGTTAACACTGAATACATGTTTCATTGCTAGATTGTTCTAATATTTTCTTGGCCCATGAGTACAATGAGTTATGATCCATTTGCTCTTCAAATCTACTTTTTGACCTTGTTTATGTCTTGGGTGTTTTTTACAGAAAACGTACCAACGATCTTCTAATTTTTGAAAATAACAATGTTCACATCTTTTAGTTAGTACATCTCTGTATTTCATACCACGGGATAGATTGATTAAAGGTAAAAGAGAAAAATTATTAGAGTCTGATTTAATAACATTCCGTGTGTTGCTATGAGAATGAAGAATAGTATATTCTCGTCTACTAAACACTGCTGCTAGCTTAACTGGAAGTCTGGTCATCTGCATTAAGTTTGAAGAGGAAACTTGCCTCTTCAACAGTGACTGCATTAAGACCTAAAAAGAAAAAAATTAATAAGAAACATTGGTGAATGGCATAATGTAATAAAATTATAAACAAGTTAATAATCAGAGACAGGCAAATTCATCGTAGTGCCTGAGGCAAATTTTAAAAGTGGCACCTTTTCGAATTTTCAGAGACTCCTAAGTAATGAACTTATCTCTATTAGAAATTGTCTACTTTTAGAATAATGATCATTTTGGTAAAAATGTGTACTAATTAAAAAAAAAAATCAATAAGAAACATTGGTGAATGGCATAATGTAATAAAATTATAAACAAGTTAATAATCAGAGACAGGCTTATTTCAAAAGCATTAGTTATGCTTTTAAGCCTATGGCCTAAAAAAACAACCATGATACCTCTTATTTCACAGTTTCTTTTCTAATTTAATTCCTTTCCTTACATTGGTTTTTATATCTACAAAATTAAAAAACAGGGCAAGCTCAATTTCAGAACTCTTAGTCATTCTTTATTTGTGAAGTTTCTCTTATATATCCACTTACTATAGCTTAAAAGATGTTTAGACTTCTTAGACTCAAGAATACCTTCATAGTTTTCACTATGGTTCCCAACTGCTTTTAAAAAGAATTTGTATGTCATATAGGTCAGTACAGGAATTAATACCACAGTCTCATTTTTTTTTGCTTTCACTAAATAAATTTTTTAAATAGTGATAAATAAAATGTTTACACATTTTAAATCATTTAATTGATATTTTAATTTTTAAAAAAATATTAAATGTATACAACATATATTTCAGAAATATTTAAAACTAATATATTATTTCCTAATCAGTCAGCACTACCTTCAGATGCATGTAAAAAAAGAATTTTGTTTTATTACATTTTTGAATAAAATCAATTTTCTCTCTGTATATTCCAATAGAAAATGAAACTTGACCAACAGGAAAAACAAACACAATCATACCATATTTAAGCTATGATGAATGAAATATTACGCTTCATAGTTTCATTACTTTCAGGAACAAGAAGTTCTTCTTAGAAAAACTTATAATAAAGACTCTTTAAAATTATTTCAGTAATGTCTCACTTTAGCAAAAATTTTAATAAAACAATATAATGTCAATACACTGAAAAGTACTGTTTTTTTAAAAAAAAATTTTCTGGTAATATGATTAAATTAATCGGTCAAATTTTTATATTACAGTATACTTTTATCAATAATTATTTAGATCTAATAAGATACAAGATTAGTTTTTCTTTTATTAATACCTCTACAAGCAGAAAAATTACAAGCTAATAAATTAAGAGATACATTTGATTTAAATACATTTATGTATTTTAAAAGAGTAATAACGTATTCTGCATGCCAATATTCCCTCATTATTCAATATCATGTATATTCTATATTACATATTGAAACATATATGAAAGCACATACATATATGAAAGCATTTAAGTATAATGCAATTTCAAATGCTCATATGAAAGTGAATTTACAAAATGGCTACATATTCCTTTTTACTAAATGTTTCATACAACTGTCATTCAAATGTATATGCCAGCTATGACAACAATGTCCCTCTTTTCACAATAATATTTTACTCTAAAAATATCTCTTTCTTTAAACAGTAACAGTTGGAAATCTTTATTTAAGTTTCAAAACTTTAAGAACTTGACACTGCATTACCCTCTCTGAAAGCTATTAACATCTCAAAGATTCCTCTTATCTATATGTGTCATTGGTAAAAATTAGGAAAAGTATTTGCTTAGGTGAATGTGGTGAGCCTTGAGTTAATATTTAACGCACTTAAGTATATTATAAAGTTATTTAACTAGTAATAAAAATTACAGCCATGAGAGCTGTGCACATGATTTGTGTTATAGGTATGGATAAAGAGTTGTGTAATAAATAAAACAAATATTTTCTAAGTTTGTTAATATACTAGTAATGTACCTAGGAATCAGTATGATCTACTGATTATGCATTACGTAGCGCAAAATGATGATATAATTCTAAATCAAATTGTCCATCTTTTACAAACTTCGTTTGCAGCATGTTAAAAACAAATTAATGATATCGCGGAAAGGGTCATCTGAGTTTTAAACCCTTGCCTCATATGCATAAATGGTAAAGTGTAAAAAGATAATTTTTTAGAAGTAGTTTTTGCATGTATGAAGTTCAAGCTCCCTCATCCAAATCGAGGCTGCCTTTCTTAAATAAACTTATTTGATCAGACACAATTGCAAACTCATCTTTGGAAAGCACGACAAAATTATATAATACAGTAAAACTACATAACCGCACACTTACAGCTAGCATAACTGAAACTGAGAGAAAGTTATTTCTAGAAACGATCAATTCATTGAGATCATCACACTACGGATCTTGTTTACAGTTAAATTCTTAACTTGGTTACAGTTATATTTCTAACTTGGTTACAGTTTATTATCCGCCGAATTCAATGTAACGTTTTAGCTCCTTGGGCCCGTTGCACACACCGCATTTTTATCAATGGCGGAAATTTTCCATCGGACGTCGTTCCAACAGTAGACCACAGAAGTCAATTGGAGCTTGCACACTGGGCGGAAAATTAAATTTTTCGTCGACGGTAGCTTGTACAGCTGTCGAGTGCCACTGTGCGCTGGCGGATATTTTGACGCCAGATTGAACTAGTTATCCATGTGACCCTATGCACGCTTACACACACAGCGGATTCTACCGTCGTAGGGTCATTTGCGAGAGGGGTGTTTGGGGGTTTGCTGTGGGGGGGGGGGGGGCGCTGGTTTTCTTGGAATCGTAAAGGAGATTCGAAAAGGAGGGCTCCTCCGATCCCGGCTGGGGGGAGGGGAGCGTAGGTGCGACCCCTTTGGTTTTCTTGGACACGTGTAGGATTCGAAAAGGAGGGGTGAGCCTTTTCCCCGGCGACGGAGTTTTCCGCCGTGTGTGTAAGCTCTAATTTTAGAACGACGTCCGATGGAAAATTTCCGCCATTGATAAAAACGCCGTGTGTGCAACGGGCCTTAGCTGCTTAGCTTGTTAGCTCTTTAGCTAATCCGTAGTCAAATGCCGAAAAAGAGCGAAATATCCGGTCGCCTGTTACTTAACGCTTGCTGAGTGGTTTCTCTGGTGGTGTTTTTGTTTTGATTAAAGTTTCGACTAGTTTCTACTGTTTTGAAGTTAGTAATTAACTCTTTCTTGCATTTTTGAATATTCTAAATTCTATTTATTTAGCTGTTACGTAAAACACGTTATAAATAAGCAAATTATCTCTTGTTAATTAGATTAATCTTTTGTTACGTGCACTTCAAAAAATGTTCATGTTTACCGTTATGTATAATGATTTGGAAATTTAGAGTAGATATATTATGGTAATACTGATTAGTATAATGATTTGAGAATTTCTGTAGCTTTAACCGCTTTCGCTCGTGTTGTAAAATGGAGGAGTTATATACAGTTCGCACACACAAACGAAATATAGATTTTAACTATCAAACATTTGATCTCTTTTCAGTTTAAATATCCGTAGTGGAAAAACACAGACGAATTTCAGAAAATACGTTTAATTAACCATTCTTCATGCTAGAGAATGAGAACTGTATCAATCAACATAAACGTAGTAATAACACTACAAAACATTTGGATCTAAGCTGGAAAGCATTTTTAAAATTTATATTCCTCTTCTCAGACAAATTACAAGCTTCAAGACCCTCTACCTGTTCCAGGAAATTAAATTTTTATGTATATAAAATGGGTTTTTCCTGGCTGTTGCTCTTTTATAAAATCCTTAGTGGATATTGATTTTTTCCCATTTACTATACATTTGCATAAAAGGAGCAATTTTATCTAATATGTCTGTGAGGAAACTGCTCTTCCATGTGTTCAGTAATTGTTTTGATGTGTAAATTTTGTCAGTGTGTAATTGAATGCTTACCTAGAAGAAATTTTTTTTTCAATCTAAAAAAAAAGTACAGCTGTAATATGCCCTTAAGTATGATTTTCATAAGCACAACATGATTTCTGTTTGTTTCAATTTTATAAAATGTGATTAACCCCATTTTCCAGAACTTTACTTTTTTTCTTCTTCTTTTTTATATGTAAACAAAATTTAAGTGTTAGAAAAAGTCACGTTTTAAAAGCAGTTACTAATGTTAAATTTTACAATGTACACGCTTTTTCATGGCCTGATATAATATCCTATTTAATTAATTAAGCTATAACTAAAATCAAATTTGGCTTAGCTATGGGTCTTGAAATTTGGTACTTACGGAAAATCCAGTCGACCATTTTAGCCAAATGAAGGCAATGGAACCAAGAGGCGATTTTTAGCCAATGATGGTAAAACGAGCCACACGTGATTCAATGTGAACTTGATAAGAGTTTCTAGCTCTGGAAGTAAAGCTGTCGCTGTTTTAAGTTTCGTTGTATTTCTGCGTTGTAAAAAATGTTTAAAATTTGGGATTTACCAACTATAGAACAAGAAGCAGTACAATTCTTTCAAAGGTATAGAATCTTACCGTCATCCAAAAAATGCGTTAATGGCCACGATATGGCGCTTTATTTAAAAACGCAGATTCAATGGCGTTGTAATATTAAGACTTGTCAGAAGCGAATATCCATTCGGAAAGAAATATGGTTCGAGATTTCAACCATTTCATTTGTGATTGCACTAAGATTTATTTACAGCTGGCACAGAGAATTGACTACTATTGAATAGGGAAAAGAAAAATTAGAGTTGAGTGACAAGACTGTTATCGGTTGGAATAATTACTTAAGTTTGTACACACAGTCTTTACAAGGCCAAAGAAAAAAACGGAGGGGCCAACCTCATTGTCGAAATTTATGAGAGCCTTTTCTCAAAGCGTAAAAATCATGCAGCGAGAATACCCTCCCCCCCCCCCGAGCAATGGTTGTTTAGAGGCATTTGCAATAAGACCAACGAGTGTTTTATCGTAAAAGTTCCAGCTAGGAAGGCGATAAAAGATAACATCGAAGAAGGTTCTACAATATACTCGGACTCATGGAAAGCTTATAAAACCGATGAAATAAGAGCTGCTAATTTCGAGCATTTCAAAGTTAATCATAAGTATAACTGGTACTTACGGAAAATCCAGTCGACCATTTTCGCCAAATGAAGGCAATAGCGCCAAGAGGCGATTTTTAGCCATTAATGGTAAAACCTGCCACTAGTGATTCACTGGGACCTTCAGAAGATTTTCTAGCTCTTGGATTAAAGCTGTCGCTGTTTTAAGTCTCGTTGTAGCTCTGCATTGTAAAAAATGTTTAAAATTTGGGATTTATCAACTACAGAACAAGAAGCAGTAGAATTCTTTCAAAGGTAAAGCATCTTACCGTCATCCAAAAATGCGTTAATGCCCACGATATGGCGCTTTATTTAAAAACACAAATTCAATGGCGTTGTAATATTAACAGTTGTCAGAAGCGAATATCCATTTGGAAAGATACATGGTTCGAGAGTTCAACCATTTCATTTGTGGCTGCACTAAGATTTATTTATAGCTGGCGCAGAGAATTGACTACTATTGAATGGGGAAAGGAAGAATTAGAGTTGAGTGACAAGACTCTTATCGATTGGAATAATTAGTTAAGCGAAGTTAGTACACAAGGCCAAAGAAAAAAATCGGAGGGGCCAAGGCCAACCTCATTATCGAAATTGATGAGAGCCTTTTCTCAAAGCGTAAAAACCATGCAGGGAGAATAACCCCCGAGTAATGGTTGTTTGAAGGCATTTGCAAGGAGACCAGCGAGTGTTTTATCGTAAAAGTTCCAGATAGGAAGGCAATAACGCTTATGCAAGAGATAAAATATAGCATCGAAGAAAGTTCTACAATATACTCGGACTCATGGAAAGCTTATAAAACCGACGAAATAAGAGCTGCTAATTTCGAACATTTCAAAGTGAATCGTAAGTATAACTTTGTAGATCCGGATGCCGGAGTACGTACACATAACATTGAGCGATTGTGGCGTTCGGCCAAGTGGCGGAACAAAAGACAATGTGGAACAGCGCAACACCACTTAGATTCTTATATGGCTGAATTTATGTGGCGTCGTCATCACAAAGAAGAGGACATATTTGTTTCTATTTCGCGTGCAATTGTAGATTTTATGCCGCCAGAATGATTGGCGGCGAAAGCGGTCGGGAGGTTTGGCGGATTTGCACCAACTTTTTTGGTCGACTGGATTTTTCGTAAGTACCGTATAACTTTGTAGATCCGGATACCAGCGTACATACACAAAACATTGAGCGATTGTAGGGTTCGGCCAAGTGGCGGAACAAAGGACAACGTGGGACAGCGAGACATCACTTAGATTCTTATATGGCTGAATTCATGTGGCTTCGTCTTCATAAAGAAGAGGACATATTTGTTTCTATTTTGCGTGCAATTGCAGATTTTATACCGCCAAAATGATTGGCGGCGGAAGCGGCTGCGAGGTTTGGCGGATTTGCGCCAACTTTTATGGTCAACTGGATTTTTCGTAAGTACCTGAAAGTTCAGCCAGAGTGATTTTCACTTATTCCGCTACCTAAAAGAGTTACTCGGCGGCAAGAGATTCGCCACAGATGACGGGGTGAAAGAAGCAGTTGAAGACTGGTTATCCTCACAGGCGGCAGACGTCTATGACTTAGGCATACAGAAGCTTGTAGAACGTTATGACAAATGTTTAAACAAATATGGAAACTATGTAGAAAAATAGAGACACATGTAAGGAATTTAAAAAATAAAGTTTTTGAAAAAATCTGTAATGTTTTCTGTTTTATAAGTAAACGGACCTTAGTTTCCGAATAACCCTCGTACTATCAATTGTATTCCCTTGTACTACAATTGAACTAGATTTAACATTTTCTTCATTTACACATGGATGTGTTTAAAAAAGTGTAAATCTATCGATTTTCTTAAAAGGATATTATATCAGCATTTAAAAAAGATTGAGCTAAATGAATTCTTGTGCAGTGCTGTATTTATACTGAAGCAGTGTCTGTACTTGTAATTTTTTTTGGCTACTATTGATTGTGATGCATTTTTTGAATGTTATGAGTATGCAAGAATCATTGCACTAGGCCACTTTTACACAAACACATAACATTTATTTTCTATTTACAACGACGAACATTATTAGGTTTCGCCAACCTTCAGTCGGTGTTTCAGCTCGTATCATTACATCAATCAAAAACTATAGAACACCAGTTCAAACACTTGAGATGTGCACATAGCGCCCTCTTTAGCCCATTTCGCTTCACTCCCCACCTGAACTCATTAGAGTTCAATTACATACTTGGCATAAAATTTCAAAACTATTCAGAATACAAATTTGAAACAATAAAAACAGTTAGTGATGCAAGTGACAATTTAAAAGCACATAAACACACTATCATAGAAATAAATCTAACCATAACACAATATACAAAATGATATCTAAATTAAAGTAATATAAATGAACAAATAGAGCATTATCTAAATTAATTAACAATGTAAAGATAATTAAAGAAACATGCAAATTCAATGAAATAAAAATTATCAGTCACTAGAATCATTAAGTTCTAAAGGATATATAAGCTGTACTAGTCTTTTGAACAGTCGTAAGTTCTTCAAATGTTAACAGCGCTCGTCCAAGGATTTTCTTGAGAAGCTCTTTAATGCTTCTCATTAGACGCTCATAATATCCTCCCCACCATGGGGCATGTTCAACTATAAATTTCCAAGTAATTCACTCTGATGATATGAAATTCTTGAATTCCTCATCTCTAATAATATTGAAGAAATACATCAAATCCTTGTTCGCACTCTTGAAGGATTTTGCATTATCAGAGTACACTATACGACAATTTCCTCTCCTGGATACGAATCGTCGAAAAGCTAACATGAATTTCTTGGTCGTCATGTCGGATACTATCTCGAGGTGTACCGCCCGAGTGACAGCACAAGTAAATAGAGTAATATTGAAGTTTGTTACCTCTTTTCCAGTCTTAACCATCGTAGGTCCAGTAAAATCGATACCAGAAATACTGAAGGGTGGCGTTTCAGCAATTCTGTCCCGTGGAATTTGCGCATTCACCTGATTGGCTGGTTTCACTGCATACTTCTGGCAAATGAGACACTTTTCAATTATTTTCTTTACCAGCTGTCGGCCTTTGGGGATCCAGTACTTCCTCCTAATTTTCGACAAGATTGCAGCAACTCACTATGCAAAGTCTTGTTATGCTCACGTTGTATCAGTAAAACAGTGAATTTAGAACCTCGAGGGAGAATTATTGGGTGTTTTAAATCTAAAGGGTTTTATGTCTTTTATGTGTTTCATCTAATCTCCCTGTAATCCTAAGAATCTCTTTATCATCAAGGAATGGAGCTAAACTGTACAGACAAGATTCTGACGGAATCGTCTGGTTCTTCTGTAATGCACGAATTTCAGAATGATATATTTATTTCTGTTCATTCCGTATCCCAAATTCTTCAGCATTCTGAAGTTAAGCAGCAGTGAGGGGGCCATTTTTAACGGATAACTTCTTAGCTTTCGAGATGAAACGTTTGATCCAAGCAGTGATTCTCAAGACTCGTAAAAGGCTAGAATATCTTGATACATCAATAGGTTTCTCAACGACTTTAACTACGCATTCGTTGATACGTACATCGCTACGATACTCTAATTCTTCTTTATTTATCAACCTCACTTGCTGAGTGGGCCAATTTTCAGCAGGAAGCTGCAGCCACTCTGGTCCATACCACCATAACACGATATTCTGCAAACTGTGGAGGCATCTAAACCTCGCGTTAATAAGTCCGCAGGATTGTCCTTTGAGCGGCAGTATTTCCAACAGTCTGGGTCAGTAAGTAACTGAATTTCGGCTACACGGTTACACACAAATGGTATCCATTCTTTAGAGAATCCTTTTATCCAGTGAATTACTATCGATGAATCAGTCCAAAGATTAGTTTTAGACCACATATCAGGAAATATCTGTTTCAAGTGCTCAGCCATTCGAGCTGTAACGACAGCGCCCCTGAACTCCAGTCGAGGCAGAGTCAAAGGTTTCAATGGGGCTACTCTACTTTTAGACATAACAAAACTAGTGCAAAATTCGTTCTTCTTATTCAGGTATCTAACAAACGCAACTGCACCGTACGCTTTGGGACTTGCATTGGAAAATACATGTAAAGTGACTTCATTTCTTTCCAATTGTTTACAATGGAAGTATTTTCTCTCAATCGTTAAGTCATTCAGTTTAATTATCTCCGAACAAAAGTTTGTCCATTTTGATATAAGATCATTCGGAAGCTGATCATCCCAATCTAATCCTTTTAACCAAATCTCTTGAAGCAGAATTTTTACTCTGACAACGAACGGTGATATGAAGCCTACAGGATCGTAGATTTTAGCTACAGTTTGAAGCACACCTCTCATAATGTACTTTTTATTGTTTAAAGATTCTACAAGAGCTGTAGTATCTAATTTAAGAACGTCATTTTCAGGATTCCACAGCAAACCTAACAGCTTTTGGTAACTACACGAATCATCTAAATTATCTGCAATTCCATTGTTAACCCATAATGCATTTAGTTCTCTCGAATTAGACTTTAGTTTTTTCAAATTCATCCCTGCATCTTTTAAAATGTTAAACGCATTAGATGACAAACGGTATGCATCTTCTAAATTATCTGCTCCATAAAATAAATCATCAACATATAATGACGAATTTAACATTTCATAACTATCCCGCTTTTTGTTTTTGAATTTCTTTATGTGATACTTTATTGTAGCCGCTAAAATGAAAAGACTAAGGATCAAGCCAAAGGGTACGCGTGTCATCCGCATAATTTTGAAGGATTTGTCCTCATCATTTTGAAACCAAAGAAATTTCACACAATTTCTGTCTTCTTCAGCAATTCCTATCATTAAAAATGCCTTTTCTATATCGCCGCAGAATACGATCTCATACTGACGAAATTTAAGTATTACATCCAAAACATTTGGGTTTAAATTAGGGACGGATTCTAGATAATCATTAAGAGAATTTGCGTTTTCCTTTTTAGAAGAAGCATCAAAAACTATTCGAACGCGTGAAGTTTCTTTATCGGACCTAACGATAGCTCTATGTGGCATGTAATATTCAGAAGTTTGAGCCTCATTTGAGCACTCCTCAACGTACCCTTTCTATGCCGATCCTTAATAATTTCCTTATAATCTTGGAACATAATTGCGTCTTTATTTAAACGGTTGCGCAACAATTCAAAACGTCTTTTTGCTACTTCAAAATTATTATTTACTTCATCTGCACTAGATTTCCATATTAATTTCGACTCATATCTGCCGTTTTTGAATTGAATTCCACTCTCAAACTGATTAATTAAAGCATTATATTTATCCGATAATTTATTACTTTCACTACTAATACCCATTGAATCTAAATCCCAGAACATCCTTAAATCATTCATAATATTTGCGTTCATTACTGCAATATTCTGAGAACATCTGCTGTTTTCCTCACACAGAAATCCAGTTAAAACCCATCCAAAAAAAAGTATCAATAGCATTCAAGTTTTTGTTTATGGGAATCTTCTCTCGAGCATACACGACATCCCAAAACATATCTGCTCCGATTAGAACTTCTATGTTCAATAAATCGTCTCCTAAGTATGAGTCAGCGATCTCCAATTTAGGAATGCGACATCGATGTCGATGTTTTCAAAACATCGATGTTTTAAACATCGATTTATTGAAGCCGATGTTTTTTTAACATCGATGTTTTGTGCTAGATATTTTACGTTGTGTCGATGTTTTTTTTAATGAAAAAGTACCATAATTAAAAAAAAAATTACCACGTAGCATAATTTTCACACTCAGTAAATGTAAGTCAGAATTCTGAAAAGGACGAATACAAAAGGGGAACGATTCCTTAGCAAACAGACAAATGGCAATCAACAACAAATGAACCAATCAGAGCGCTTGAAATAATCCTGACACTCCAGAACCTTCCATGGGGATTTATTTTACAAATAGTATATACACGAGAGCAGCCATTTAAGTTTTTGTTTTGTTCTAGTTTTATATAAGTTGACGTTAATATTATTAGTAAGATGCCTCCCAAAAGTACCGTTTAGAAATATTTTTGCATAACCTCTGACAAATTGAGAAAATGCAATATTTGCCTTAAGTCCCTCAAAACTTCTGGCAATACCACGAATTTAACATCGATGTTTTAAAATATCGATGGTTTTGGAGCGATGTTTTAATATTGAATATCGATGTTTCAAAACATCGATGTTTTGTTATCGATGTCGCATCCCTACTCCAATTCGCGCCTCTCCATCAAGTGCTGAATGTTTACATTAGGGGCAAAGATTGGCGCCACCGATATTTTGTCTATCACAGGAGCTTCAAACTGTATTTTGACATGCGAATCGTTTCTCTTTCTCAACTCAATAAGAACTACTGGGTACACTTTTTTGGGAGCATTTTTAACACCAAACGCATAAACAGAGAGCCTTTTACTTCTAATCGGTTTTAATTTTAGAGCATTTGCTAATTCACTATTTACGAAACTTCTTTTACTCCCATTATCCAACAGAATTCGTGTTAGTTTGGCGTTACTATCGGAAGAAGCCAAAACAGTACTTGTTTGCAACATAACGTTCTTGAGACTGGAAATGCACTGCGAAACGGATGTAATCACTCCTGAACTAGAAGAATTTGTCCCATTCACATTTGGTACTGCATTAATATTTGATCCCAAATTTTGAAAATTTCTTTCATTTTCCTGTAAATTTTGACCATTTTTAATTCTTATGGGCCCTGCCCTATATCGACTATTATTTTTCAAGCAAATCAATTCAGGATGGCCTCCACCTTTGCATTTATCACATGGTTTGTTATTAAAGCAATTTCGACTTACGTGACATTTCTTAAAACAAGAAAAACACCTATTATCAGATTTCAGTTTTGTTATTTTATCACTAGCCGAACTTTTACATTTTAAAGAATCATGAGACCCTGAGCAGAAGATGCATATCGAACTTATCTGAGCATTAAATGAAGCAGTCGTGGGTGTATTTTTTACAAATCTTTTATTTTCAAATTTCAGTTGATAATTACTACGCGAAACCGAAAATTCCTTTCTCTCATTCAAAATTAATGGCGAAGTTTCTCTACATTCGATTTCCCTTTTCAAAAAATCTACTAATTCTGAAACATTTACATCACTTTTCGAATTCTTTTGCCTGTTAAATTCCAAAACTAAATCGTCTGGCATCAACTTTAACAATATCGGCATCAATAAATGTCCATAAGAACCGGAAGTAACATTCATCGCATTCAAATTTCGAATACAAACTTGTAACTCATCATACAGCCTACGAAGAGCTCGAATATTCGAAGAATATTTGACAGCTTCTAAATTCAAAATTTTACTCATAAACGAATTAATTAATACATTCTTTCTACCATATCTTTCCTTAAGAGCTGTTACACAATTATCATAATTTTCACTTGTAAGTTCTAAACCGCATACAACGTTATACGCTGGTCCAGTTAAATATGACTTCAAGTGCAAAAATCGTTGTACATTAGTAAGCGATTCGTTTTGATGGATCATGCTTTCAAAACTATTCCAAAATTCTGTCCAACATTTTGGATCGCCAGAAAAATTTTCAATTGTCAAATTTGGAAGTTTCACCGATTTAGGAATGAATGACGGGACACTATAGCTATAATTTTGAGAGGGACCTGGAACATCTAAGTTTTGTTCCGATGTCTGTATATTAGTAACTCTTTTTCCTTCTAAAAATCGCGCAATTTTTTTTGGAACATTTTAAACATTTTTCGTTATATTCTTCGCTAGCAATGACCTCTTCCTCAATCGAATCCAGATTAATCAATGACTCAATTTCTTTATCAAGACTTTTCATATTATCAGATTTTTCAATTAGAAGGTCATAATTTTCCTGTAATTCAACAATATCAATTTCCAAATCAGAATTTAAAATACTTTCGATTTTGTTTACCAATTTAGTTGTTAGCGTTCTCACAACAGACCGCTTCTTTTTCAACATTTCCAAACTTTCGTGATTGGACATTTTAATATTTAAAATTACTTATACAATTCCTCACAATCAAATGATCTAAATACACCCAAGACTGCAAATAAAAAAGAACAACTCGTACCTCGTCTGTATAATATGATGTGTATATTTAAAAATTTTAAATACAATATTGTTAGTTTTAAATACTATGCTAAACTTCAGAGATTTGAATGTATTTTATTTCAGATGGAAAGCACATCAATGTGGTAACTATTTCAAAAGCTTTTATTAATGTATTTAATTGAAACAAGGACATCACATAAAGTTCAGTGTATCATTTTATCAGAAACTTTTTTTTATGTCAAAATAAAGAGCTTTTGTAAGAAGGTTAGATTACTGAATACAACGATGTTAATGTAGAGACAAGCGAGTCACTATAACAAGGAATAACGTCCCCTATCGTAGGGTAAGGGGTACTACGCAGAACGCTGGGGGTGATTGCAGACTCCAGACGTATCTGATAGGCTGTCACGGAGAACGACGGAGGTGATTGCAGACTCCGGTCGTGTCTTATATATTTTTAGAGAGAAAAGTTCGGAGGTGATTGCAGACTCCGAACGTATCTGGTTTTTGCTTCAGAGCGTTGAGGTTATGATAATAATTTGTTCCTGTAAATAGTATTCTTCTCCTGCTGTTATATACAGTGGATGCTCGTTAATTCGAACTCGGTTAATTCGAACTTTCGGTTAATTCGAACTAATCCAAAGGACCCCCAAAACTTGTATTGGAGTTAATGTTAACAATATCTCATTAATTCGAACTAAATTTTTATCACTTCGGTTAATTCGAACTAAAAATTTGACAAAAAAAATTCTTTTTCCTCGTTTAATAGAGAAAATACATACTGTATTTATTATTTTGTGTATCAAAATTTCTTTTCTGTGTAAAGAGGCCCATGCCTGCATTCCTAGACTATTGCATGTCCGCTAAACGTTAGTAGCTATTGTCCTTCTTATCAGTGCTAAACGGAAAAAGCAATTTTCCTTTATTCGGATCGATTTTCTTAGAATTTCAGAAAAACTAGTCTTTACTATAGATTCTAGGGAGCTGCGTCAGTTATAACTGCAGTGCAGACAAGTTAATGTGGTCTAGTTTTTCTTCCTCATTGTGTGGTGTGAACGTGTAAAAATTCAGGATGTCTACACGTGGAAAGTACAAAACCCTAACTTTGAAGACAAAGATAGAAATTTTAAAGAAAGTAGAGAATGGCGAATGTAAAACAAAGTTAGAAGCTGACTATAGAATTTAAAAAAATGCCTTGTCAACTAATTTGAAAAAACAAGGAGTCAATTTTAGATTTATGGGAAAAATCAAAATTTGCCAGAGGAAGGAAACGAATGGGAAATGCGTCCCCAGAAGTTCTAGAAAAAGCTCTACTGATATGGTTCCAGGATGTTAGATCTCGAAATTTTCCGATAAATGGACCCCTAGTGCTGACGAAGGCTGATGAATAGGCAATTCGAATGGGTATTGAAGATTTTAAATGCAGTGATGGATGGCTTTCTCGATTTAAGTCAAGGCACAATATTTCTTATCTCTGTATGTGGCCAAAGCTCTTATGTAATCGAAGACGTATGCACTAATTTCGGTAGGAAACTGCTAGGGCTTTTCTCTACTTACCTGACGAAAGATATTTCTAATGCGGCCATAATGGTCAAAGCCATAATGGACTCTATTAAAACTCTGAAAGCATTTATTTAGATGGAACCTTCCTCTGAAAATGAATTAAAATGTTTACTTCAAATCGAGAAGCTGGCTGAACAATGTAGGCATCATAAACAGAACCAAACATCCATTTTACAGTTCTTCCCCAAAATGTAATTCATATTTTTAATAAAAGTTTACTTTATACTGCATATCATCTGCTTCATTTTATGATTAATGTAAGTCTGTATTGATTTTTAATATGTTTAACTTTAGATAACATAGTATAATATATTTTCTGGGGTTATACATACTAGGAGAGTTTCTTCTTCAGTGATACACATTTAAAGTTATATATTTTCTCTTAACATCGGATAATTCGAACTTTTTTCTGAGAACCTTCGAGTTCGAATTAACGAGCGTCCACTGTATATCGTCTCCTGTACTTGTCCGTGCTGTGCTCTGTCTTATAATAAACTTTTTGTATAAAAAAAAGAGATGGTTCTAGTTTGATTAAAAAAAAAGGACTTTCAACTCGACATCCATCACAGTTAATATTTTAACACTTAGCTAAACTTTGTTTTAAATATATTTTACTTCATATCCTCCATATTAGTAATGTTTTTCTCTATTAATTACTTTAAAACAATGTGGCATTTTGGCTAGAAAAAAAGCTTCAGGTAATTTAACATAGTGAATTATTATTATAAATATCCTATATATAATAGCCGTTGTCTCTGTATGACACTTCCGGGCTGTACTCATCTTTCAATTGAAGCCCTCAGTAAACAAACCGCCGGATAGGCTTAATTTCAATTTCAGATTTGGATCAGAATTTTTTCTTACCTAGAAACAAATATCTTCTCCATCAAATCACGTTTGTTCAGCCTATTTTTCTATAAAACATTCAGAACTAAAAAAAATTGGATGTTTTTAGCTGTATATTTAACAGTTTTTAAAAATCTGTTTACTTTTGCGATGAATTCTGAAAGTAAACAACAAACTTGAATGTGAATGAATCGCGTAGTGAACTGTAAAAAATTTTTTTAACTTTCATATAAATTTTTCATTATGACGTCATTTTTAGTATTATGACGTCAAAATGACGGGTTGGATGGCAGTCTACTACTCCAATCGCATGAAAAACTAAATAAATAAAAAAATAATGAAAATGATTGCTTTTACAAGGTGTGGATTAAATGCAATATTTTAGATAATTCAGGATATTTCATATACTTTTTCCATTATGACGTCAAAATGGCGGGTTACCTACTAGTTTCAAATAAAGTTGAACGTAGAATTATGAAAATATTTGTAAGTATTCTATCCACAAATTTAAAATCATTTGATTCATTTTTCTTTTGTTGCGTATCCAGGCATTACTCGTTTTTATTGTTATTATTTTATCAGTTCCGAAGTTTACATGTTTGTTTACATTTGATGTCGCGCTGACGAGGAATTTGGGCTGCCTGGTTGGTTTACTGAGAGCATTCGGTTAAAATCCTCCGAGTTTTGCCGAACATTCCCTCGTCGGAGAGTGGTGCTCAGATCGGAGAGCGAACGGGCCATTTGCATACCGATGTGCTAAGAGTTAGCAAAATTGAGGTTTGCTAAGCAGCTAACGAGCTAAGGAGCTAAGAAGCTAAAATGTTACATTGAATTCGGCCGTATGTTTTATTCCCGATGAGGTTTGTAGGATCGTGTGATCACAGAAGTTCAATCACAGTTCATTTCACAGTGATCAGAGAATTACAAGTTACATTACTACTTTGGATTGAGTACAGAAACCTTAGAAAACTGTCATTAATAATAATAAACATTATTTACTGCAAAGATAGAGGGTTCCAGGATTGCCTCTATGGTCGGCGGATCTGTACCTTCTGTCCGGTATCCAGATCCATAATAATTGAAGGAACAGGCGGACCTTCGACTGGGTATTCAGGATTTACTGCAGTGACTAGTCTTCAGTTCAGTTATAGTTTATGCCTAATCGGCGGGAAACTTTAAGTTTTGTAATTACTGCAAGGTTAGATTGATAACGAGGAATAGATAAATCTAAAGGTCACATCCGTTTAAGATTGGTTTTTTTAGCTTATTTACTAGGTGACTGCGATAAACACAGTGGTTTAATAACAATCTTTTTGTAGAGAGTAATAATGATAAACACTGTATTTACCTTTTTCCGTTGGTATTCTAGTCTCTGGAAGGAAGTTAATTTTTTACCACCACAAGAATATCAACAAAAATTAAAATAATTGTTTGCATTAAGGCAAGTCTATAAACAACAAGTATTTACATCTTTTTAGTGTCTGTCAAGTAGTTTTAACATATTTTAAAGGAGAATAAGATATCTACTTGTAATATTATTGGGACTATAGCGTGATCTGTATAACAACACATATAAAATATGAAAAATATCTTTTCTTATGTGTTGTTGTAGCATCATATAATTTTCAAAGAGTTTTGACTTGGATAGTAATTATAACATGCAGCTCCATAAAGTTTGAAGAAAATTCGGGAGAGCTTTCAGATGCATTCATTTGTATTAACCTCTTTCAAAGGTTAGAATAGGATTATATAAATGGTTTTAGTATATCCTCCATTTTAAAAACATTCCACAAGAAAAGATACAGATATTTCCGAAAAATATAATAAAAAAGAATCACCCTTCCTTTGGGATTTTAATTTGTTTTACAGATCATTGTTTGTTTGTTTGAAAAGATGCTCATCAGATTTTATATACGTATTTTTTTCCTTTGACCGATTTTCGTGAAAATGTCCTCAATGGCCTGTTTGCAGAAAAACTACCCGCCGGGGGGGGGATTTCATTATTCTGCCTTGGAAAACAGAAATTATACGAAAATTAAAATTCCTTTAACAGTACGAATGTTATTACACTCATATCCATAAATTAAGGATAATTCAGAATGACACGGAAATCGAACTCTAAAGTAAAAATTTCACCTGTAGAATTATCCCACGCATCTTCAAGAACTACTATATGCAAATTACAGGAAGCCGCCAGATGACGCCGATTGTACGTCACAAGGACGAGAGTGTAAGAGAGGGGTATATAAGGAATGGTGGCAAAAAAGTAAAATTGTTCACAAGCGTTCTGTAAGCCGCTCAATGCCATAACCGAATAGTCATGACACAGAGGACGCATGTGGATGATTTTTTACTTGGTAGAATTATCGGCCGCTTGGAATGTGGTCGTACTCAGATGGAAATATCCGAGGAACTTGGAATTGCTCAAAGTGTCATCTCTAGGCTTTGGCAACGATTCCAAGATGATGGAAATGCTAGTAGACGTTACAGTACAGGTCGCCCCCGAGTTACAACGCCGAATGAAGACCGGTATTTGGCAGTAACTGCCAAAAGAATCAGATGGAGCACAGCATCCGACCTGTCTCGTCAGCTATTTGCAGCCACGGGTACCACAGTTTCAAGGCAAACCATGTACAGACGTTTGGGAAATATTGGTCTATATGCTCGCAGGCCTGTCATATGTGTTCCGCTCACGGCAACTCACTGTCGGAAGCGATTAGCCTGGAGTAGAGAACATGCAATGTGGACATCGTCACAGTGGGCTTGTGTGATGTTTTCCGACGAGTCCAGGTTTAGCTTGCAGTCTGATTCACGTCGGACTTTCATATGGAGAACGCCAGGTACCCGTTACCACCAAGACAACATCATTGAACGACACCATTACGGTGGTGCAGGATTGCTCGTTTGGGGTGGAATTATACTGGTCTCCAAAAACAGATCTGCATGTTCAAATCGGAACCATGAACGGCCACATTTATCGGGACATCATTCTGGAACAACATGTACGTTTGTTTAGGGGTGCCATGGGCGCAGAATTTGTGTTTAAGGATGACAACGCACGTCCTCACCGAGCAAACATTGTAAACTTATGTCTTCAATCTGAGGATATCAGCCGTATGGAATGGCTAGCATTCTCACCTGACTTGAATCCGATAGAGCATCTGTGGGACATTCTTGGCCGACGAGTTGCACCCCGTCAACCACCTCCTACATGTGTACCGGAACTTGGGAGAGCATTGCTTGATGAGTGGAGTAATCTTCCCCAAGATCAGCTCGATAATTTGATACTCAGCATGCCTAGGCGTTGTACGGACTGTATTTCCTTGCATGGGAGACATACAATGTATTAACCATTATACCAACCAAGTAATATTAAGTTTTTGTAAAGGAGATATTTTTACAATTGCTCCAAGGAGCAAAAATCGTAGTTTTTATGAATGGTATCATACATACACAATTTTTTTATTCTTTATCTTTTGTTTAATAAATGGGCTTTATGAATAAGTCACGTTTGTTTTGTTTCTGAACCTTTATTTGCGAGAGCTGGCATTATCCTTAATTTATGGACATGTGTGTATATTCCTTTTACAGAGCACCTATGATTTTTCTTTTCAAAGTTTAGGAATAAACAGAATAATTTAATTCCCATAACATATTGCGCTTATTAACAGTTAAAATGCTGAGGAGTGCGATCGCCCTTTTCTCGTGGTATGTAAAATATACGAACATTACGATCGCGCTGCTGCTTGTTAGTGTAATTTTTGCATTCATTGTGTACGATTGTGTTCGCGACGATCATGACTTTCATTTGATTTTACCGTATAGAAATGGAAAAAAAATCAGTTAACTATTTTAAAGAAACATACGTACAGCGTCAAACCTTATTTTACGAGAAAGTGATCATTAAGGCCGTTGAACCGCAATAGGATTGAGAAGCATTGGCTTGGCGCTCGCCATGTTGGCGCTACCTTCGTAGTCAGCGTTTGTCTGCTCAGTTCTATAGTTGGTCGGGCAACGAGCTCTTGCACGACTCGGTTGCTCCCATATTCTAACATGTTATTCTGACATGTTCCACTATGTTCTAATAGTTTCTTAATAGATACTACTTTGTTATTGTTGATTTCTACTATGTTTATTTCGATTTGCATTCCGCTGATTCATCGACCATAAAAAGTTTCTTCTAGACAGTTTCCTACTTTTTTTGCATCATACAGTGATTATGCCATGAAAAGTGACTGTGAACTGCGTAGTAGTGACTATGAAAAGAGAATAAAGATCTACTGTATAGTAATGAATATAGAAGTGATAGCGGAAGTGATATCATTATACCTATTACCAGGAAATTTCGTGTTATTAGTGACGGTAGGTTGATGAATTATCTGAAGAAGATAACCCCAATGACGCTACCATCGATGAATTTGTGATTGTTAACATAACATTATCAAATGAACTTCAGAGAGAGTAACAATTTTTTCACCCATTATTAGAGATGAACTGTACTTATTTTTTCTTGGAATTGGCATTTAAAAAAACTAGGTATTTTAAATAGCTAAATTTTTTATCAATATTGTCATTGAACGGAAAGTTAAAGACGATGATTTTAACATGATTTTTCATCTGTGATTTTCAATTGCAATTAATTCCTCAAGAATAACGAGATAAGAAGTTCTGTTTTTAAATTTATTTTTAAGAGTATAGTTGGCTTTGATATAACTTGGCTTTGAAATAATCGAAAATTATCGACTGCTAAATTAACCACAAGTTTCATAGGGTCTATATTACAGCAAATAATGACATGAAATATGCTCCTCCTGAGACGAATATTGTTATTGTACAGACTAAAATAATAATCTCATTCTCAAGAGACCTTATGATTTCGTTCTCTACACAGGAAATGTAACACAACGCTCTCCTGATTACGATGTTTTCAAGAGGTTTGAAATTTTAGATTATTAGATGATTTGGGATGATTTTTTAATAAAATAAATTTAAAATATCAGTTTTATTTATACACGTTAATTTAAAATTATTTTTTTTTTTTAAGAACTGAAAATATAAAATATTTAAATGTTAATTCACATTTTTTTAGTGCTGCCATCTATGATCACTTTTTATAAGTATATTCATTATATAAACATAATTCGAAATTTGTTTGTCATGTTAAAAGTGCTGTCATCTACTTTATTTTTTTGAGAAGATTTCACTTAAAACTAAATTAGGGTTTTTAAATAATTAAAAAAAATATTATTTCGAAGAATTTCCGATAAAATCTTTTGTTTTATAGCTACTGATTTTATAATAAAACATATTTTTGAAAGGTTACATTAAATGCTAATATGCAACGTTTACAGTTCTGCTGTAATGTTGACGTTTTAATTCTTCATAAGGGAGAGAAATTTTCATATTCAGGCATTCATATCAGAGGCATTCTCATTTATATTCAGGAAAAGGTGAATTTCAGTTGGTGGGAGTTTTAATCACTTACCCAGGTTTAAAGGTTATGGGAAATTCATTGCTCAAAATGACTTTAATGTTATTTAGCGATAAAATGTTTGTCTTTAACTATCGGATTTCTTTTTAAAAAGTTTCTTATAACCCACTGTAGAGAAAGATTTTCTTTGTATTACTAAAGCTTTAATTTTCTTTTTTATATATTTTCTTTAAAAGGAAGATGTTTTCATTTGAAGCTGTAAACATTTTTTTTTTCGAAATATTTTAAATCTAAGAACCATATTTCAACAATCCTAAATTAATTATAGTTTATGAAAGGACAGAAGTTTCAAACTAATGAACGACAATGTCGAAGTCCAACTGTTATTCAACAGCTGGTATATAGGTCTAACATAGACACAAACATAAGAAGGATAGTGAATTTATTTCACTATCCTTCTTAAAAATTGGCAAATTTCCTGATGGGAAATAAACTGATTTACTTTGACAAAGCAATTGATTGACTGCTACTCTGTGAAAGCTGAGTTTTTTAAGAATACTTCAATCATATTCATAACAGATATACCATACAGTTGTGCTATGCTGTAAACCTTCAACTTACGGGGCCCATTTTTCCGATTCCCTCTTTAGAACGGGAAATTTCATACCCCCTTTGTAAGAACGGCCATTAAGGGGGTTATACACACACACACACACACACACACACACACACACACACACACACATATATATATATATATATATATATGTATATGTGGCTTGGTACAAGAAGTGCCTAAATCAGTTTTCTCCAAGATGACTTTGTTATGTACCCAAGTCTGTACAATGGTTTGGAAAACACTTTTAAACCATCGGACAGACTTGGGTACTTCTTACATTAAAAATAATTTTTTTTTTAAAGAGACATAAGCAAACAAAGTCATCTTCGAGAAAACTGACTTAAGCACTTCTTGTACCAAGCTACAGATATAAACATATACATACACGCATACATACACATATAAATAAGTAAATAAATAAATAAATAAATAAATATATATATATATATATATATATATATATATATATATATATATATATATATATATATATTGTGGCGTACTGATACAGAAATGTGTCCAATTGGCGTGGTATCCGAGTGGTCTAAAATAGCCGGCCAGAAGTAACGAAAAACTTAATATTTATTTACACAAAACGTAGCAAGTAAGAGGTTGGTTCGAGCAGGTTACAGCATCACCAGAGTGGTGCAAAAATTTTTAATAGCGGCTAACTCAGTCTTTCGGGGAGCAGAAGTCTGCCCCGCCGCTCTGGCCCAGATGTTTCGGGGGCTCTCTCTTTAAAATAACAGATAATTTTGCATATATACTCTGCTTGAAGTCTTCGCCGGTGGTGGACGTCTCTTAGAAATTTCGGAATTTTCAGAGCAGGGGCCGGCCGATTAGCGGGTGACAGTTCTTCTTAACCACGAACATTCCGGCAAACTTTATTGCTCTCCAGTGTCAAATTCGCGTTGAGCTATTTCTAAGTTTTACGAGGCGATGGGAGGCGCTTCTGTTTTTCAAAACCGATATTCCCACATCTTGTTCAGGAAAACGATATCCTGGGCTTGACTTTTAGGCCAAAAATTCTGGTGGCATTTGCTGGTATCGGTTTTTTAATCCGTTTGGAATCCACACACGTGTTCAAAACGATGGGAACTGGAAAATGGTATTCCGATAAGTTCGCAGCTGTGTTCGTGCACCCTATGAGGTCTTGGGAAAAAAACCCATATTTTCATGACGCTGCAATATGTATATATATATACAGAGGCTGTTCGCACATTGTTTAGACGATTTTGGTAAGCTGCAATAAAAAATCGTTTGCTGCAAAAGAAATAATTGCATTTGTACTATGTTTTTAAAAGTCAAAATTATCGTCTGCGGCTTGAAAGTTTTGTTTTCATTCAAAATGGCGTTTTTTACAAAGCAGTGGTTCGAAGGCTACATTTATGCTCTTTCCGAAGAGAAATATGCATACTCCGTTATCCAAAAACGATGTGAGAGTCATGGTTTTGTGATGTCTAAAGCGTCGATAGGTAATATCGTCAACAAGAAAGGAAAAAAACGTCAAATTGGAGCCTCAAGTGGGACAAAAATTCCAAACAAGTATCCAAGGAAAAAACGGACATCTTCGACTATTGCAAAGGTACGTTGTTTAATGTTAAAAGAAAATCCCCCTAGTCAAAGGACAGTTGCAAAATCATTAGAATGCTTGGTGTCCACTGTAAACAAAATGATAAACGTAGATTTAAATCTTAAGAAAGCGAAAAAACGCAATGTGCATCGTCTTCTTCCAAATCATATCGCTGAACGCAGGACACGCTGCAAAATTCTATATGAGAAACACTTATCCAAAGAAAAATGGAAAATAACTGTCACAATAGATGAATCATGGGTGTATTTAAATGATTGCAACAAAAAAAGAGCCATTTATTATCATAAAAGGGGAGAAAAAAATTTAAGTACATGGTTCAAAGAATCGAAAGAAAGTTTTTCTAAGGGATTCATGATTGTTGCTGGTTTTTCTTATAATGGCAAGTTAAAAATAAAGAGAGTGAAAAAAAATGTCAAGATTAACTCCAAATACTATCAGGAACATATTTTATCGCCAATTTTTCTGAATGAAATACCATCGCTTTACCCACAGTGCCATCAATCTGTGAGACTCCATCAGGACAAAGCTAGCAGTCACACATCAAAATCCACTGTAAATTTCCTAAAAGAAATGAAACAAAAAACTGGTATCAAGGCCATACCCTTCACTGATATCCCTACTAAATCTCCCGATGTATCACCTGTGGATTTTTGTGCTTTCGGACTTTTAAAATCTGCATTATCCAAACGTCGTCCCAAAACCCTTACTCTCTGGAAAGCTGTTCAGGAGGAATGGGATAGAATACCTCTTCTGACACTTCAAAAGGCATTATTATCCTGGAAATTGCGGTGTCGAAAGATAGTTCAGAATAAGGGATGTCAAATAGAACATTTAAAACACAAGAATTTTATGTAATTTAGTTTTGTGAATACAATATACATCGTCTAAAAAATGTGTGAACAGCCTCTGTATGAGGCGGTGAAAGGCAAAGTGGTGTAAGTCAGTAAGTCAAGTTGTGTAAGTCAAAAGCGTTTTACTGCAAAAACTACAAAAAAAACCCACTATAAACTGAACAAATTATAATTCATAATAATTATTATAATATTGCAAATAATATTTATTTGCAGTTTCACTATAAATTGAACATGGAGATTACATTTTTGCCCTCAAATAAAAAAAGTTGAAAATGTGACTGACACCACTTGGCCTTTCACCGCCTCATATATTCATTCTTGGGCCCGTATTCTTGGAATACATACTATCCCACCCCGTAAGGAGTAAAAGATTAACAGGGCCGTTGTTACATGTGAGGCGGCAAGGCGTCCGCCTCAGGCGCCGAATTGAATTAGGCGCCGAAATGTGACATAGTAAAAATACGAAATTTTAAGGAATAACAAAAAATAAAAAATAAAATAAATAAAATAAAATAATTTAATCTGACTTCAGACAAAATTAGTAAAAATACACAAATATAAGCGAATTTTCAGACTATTTTTTATGAACTGTTGAATTTGAGATCATGAGAAATAAATTTTGAATGACTATTTGCAAACATTGTTATAGGTCTAGGAATTCTAGTAACAGTACTTGTAACTGTAGTCGCAGCTCAGCGCAGTTTTTTCTAAACTGAACATTTTTGAGAATTATCTATTAACAACAATACCCCAAGAGCAATTGAATGATCTCACAATCATTTCTACCGAAAAGACGGTATCTAAAACAGTTAATTATAAAGATGCAATCAAGTAATTTGCTGCCATAAAGACTCGAAAAATGATTAAGTAATTATTTTTTATGTACAACAAATTACATTTCAATATATTTACTTTTTCTGCTTTTTTAAGTTCTGTTATTTTTAAAATTTTAAGGTTTTTTAAATAACCCTTTTTAATTAATGCATAATTTTCCGAAAAGGATTGTTATTGTAAAAGTTGACTATTTCATATAGTGACACATTCATTACTTAGAGTGTCTCCAAAAATTTGAAAAGGCGCCGTTTTTAAAAATTGCCTCAGGCACCACGGTGGATCGACCCGGCTCTGGCTGTTAAGCCTTGCAATATTTTGAAAACTTTCTAACCTCATATAATTTTTAAAAATTTATATAGATCCCCCTGTGTATATCTGAAAAACCAATAATGAGAACTTTTTATGTAAGTATTTAAGTTTCTTATACAGATAAAAAGGCAATGTCTTGAATAACATTCCATTAATATATATAATTGAAGTGACTCTGCAGACTTCAGTATGAGGGACACGATGCCCTGGGAGGTATTTAAAATTGAATTCGAAACAGATGTATCCTAACCATATTTCACACCTAATTTTCTTAAATCTATATTCTCCACATGAAAAAGTAACCTAAAGGTATTGGATGCTTATAAATCGTATTTGTTTTCTAACAGTGCGTTAAGGGGATGGTGGACCTTTCAAAACGATTTTTGAAATTTTTACCACAGAGATATGAAATTTTGTATATATATTCATTAAAGTATAACAATATTAAACACCTTATAAAATTTTATAAATATTTAAAAAAAAATATTTTATAATTAAAAAATTTAAATTAAATTACCCTTCTTTAAAATGCTCCTTGCGACTCAATTTTAAACTTTTCCCCTTAATTTTGCATTTATATTGCTTATAAATACTTTCTGAACAAAGTTATGTATTTTTTTGTACTTTCGTTGATTAGTTAATTTTTAGAAAATATTTTTATGCTTGTACTCTGAATTTTCGCGAAATTTTTGTACTTTTCTACACTAAAGTTAAACTTTTATAACCTAAATGACCTCGAATCCTAAAATGGATACATAACTTTATTTTGATGTATTACAGGAATCTTTATTATAAATTTCATAAAATTTCGTCAAAAATTATGACGCGAGGAGCATTTTAAAGACTTGCAAATCTGGAAATTTCTCATTTTGAGAAAAAGTCATTTAAAAGATAATTTTTTATCTACCTTTAATACTTACTACTCTAAAGCCACCAATTTTTCATTTTTCTTTTCACTACACAATTTAAATGCATTTCATTCCAATATTTACATGTTTTTAAAATATTAATACACCCCCAAAAAAATTCCAATTTTTGCTCTATTTTTGGTAATTTGAAAGTCCACCATCCCCTTAAGCAATTTATTCCATGTTAATATTTAACTAACTTATTGAGAGATTTTTGACCTTTCAAATACACTGAAAGTATTTCAATGCACTTCAAAAGGTTACGGAACAGCAGTATGTAAATTTTCATGAGGATCTAGCTCCCCGTAAAATCTTGTATAAATACCCAGACCGTTATCAGTTATGAGTTGAAATGTCCTGAGTGTTGTTGAACATCCTTAATTGTGACTACGGCAAGCCGACATGAATTATCATATTTTGAACGCGGAATGACAGTTGAAGGCAGAAGAATGGGGCATTCATTCCCTTTCCAGAGTTGTTCGGACATACACCTTCCCTAGATCCACAGTGTTACGTGTATCTCGAGACTAATACATGGAAGGCCTTCCACCTACTATGGACAGCGCAGTGGATGACCAAAGGTGCTTGATGAACGTGATTAACGACGTTTGTCCAGAATTCTCAGATCTAACAGTCAAGTGAGACTGGCTGAAATGGCATCCACACTAAATGAAGGAAGTACCAGAAACATATCAATGAGGACAATCAGGAGGAATTTAAAGTTAATGGGATATGGGGACAGATAACCCGCTAGAGTGCCTTTGTTGACACCACAACACCGGACACAGCGCCTTACCCAAGCTCCTGAACACAGTAACTGGATCCTGGAAGAACAGAAAAAAGTAATCTGGTCTGATGAGTCACGATACCAGTGTCAAGAGCTGATGGTAGGGTTCGGGTGTGGCATAAATCTTATGAAGCCATGGATCAAAGTTGTGTTACGTAGAACTTTTTGTATAGGGGTAATTAAATCTAATTTAATAATTACTAATTAAAGTTAGGATAAATCTTGACCATCAGATACATAATTTACATTTAACCTTTAGTGCAGATACAATTAAAGTTCATTTACATTTTAAATCTTGTCATTAGAAATTGGTGGTTAGTACATTTAAGATATGCGTTGTGTGTAACGATAACCCAAAATTAATTATTAAAACTGGTTCGACTTACTGTTGCATCACTGTGGTGATTTATGAGCCTTAAAGAAAAATGCAATTAAATCAAATAAAATTACCTCTCTATCATTTGAGCACACCTAAAAATAAAATAACTTCTTCTAAAAGAAAACTTAAGGATATCAACTCTGCTGAAATAAAAACCTATAGCTCAATATTAGAAAATTAACTCAAAAGCAAGGATCGACATGACATCTCGTTACAGATTAAAAATAACAATTTTATTAACAATTTTACTAACAATATAACAATCATTCTCAAATCGCAAGTTCTCTGTGTTATTCCGACATACCAAATTCAATACTTAAAATACATTTGCGGTAAAACCAAATATAATCTCATTACAACTCAAACAATTAAACAAAAATTCAAAGAAATAAAGTGAAGTGGCTGGTGAATCAAACTTAACTACTCTATTTGTAATTGCTAATAATAAAAAATTAAAAGTAAAATGAGTCTTAAGGACCCTGCTGCGGCGCTCATAATGAAAAAAAACTAAAAGCAGAAGGAAAAGAAAAAGGAAGAAAGGAAAAATAATTACCAATGGCCGACTGCTAGGCTTCGTAAAGATAGGGCAGCTTCATCCCGAGGCCGGTAGCCGGGCGGCCCCAAATCTGGGTCCTACCCCCGTCTCGCCCCAGTCCCCAATCCTTTTCAGACTCTCCCGCGCTTCCCGAGTCAGCCTTGTCACCACTTGTATCTTTCGCGCAATCCAGCTTCTAACGAAGTAGTCCATCGGCACGCCGTGAATTGCAGGTGGCAAAACTGTGGGGGAAGGCTACAGATTGCACTCTTCAAGTCTGCTAGCTGTTGTACAATTTATTTTTCACCCCTCTTCTCGTTCTTGTTGATTAAATTTAATTCACGGCGCCCTCGTCATCCACCTGTAGTCTTGCGTGCATTCCATTCTCCTGTCTTTTCGGCTGAATTTTTCCCCGCTCGAAAATGCAGCGGATGTATCGGATTACGAAGGACAGCGGCCAGTACAAGGTAGCGATAAGAGCTTGTTACCAAGCACAGATTTTTTGGAAAGGAAAGAAAAACAAGGAATACTCAAAACTTTACTATTTAATCTAAATTTCTTCAAAATTTGAAGCAAAATTCACCAGCCAACTAAGAATAACTTCACCCCAGCCACTTAGAAGGTTTATAAATAAGATTCATTAAATTATAAAAATTTGAACAATGAAGCAAAACCTGTGATGATCTCCTTCAATTTAATTCTTCATAATATCAAAGCATTTCGAGAAACTTGCGCACGATTCTCCAAATGCGATGACATTAATCAAATAAATGAATATTTGATCATCACAAGTTTAACCACCAAGTATATTTAGCAGAGGCTTAATAATTTAATTACCCAAAGCATTATTTTATTTAAGCTTAATTACTTAAAAACCCGAGATTAAAATAAACTTTAATTATTTATAAAACTATTAATTATCATCACAACAGTTGTCTACAAGACATTTTCCAGTTTGGTGGTGGGTCCAAAATATTGGGGGGTGCCTTCACATGGCATGGTTTGGATCCTTTGGTGCTCGTTAATATGTCATTAACCGGAAATCGCTGTATTGAATTGCTTGGTGACTATTTGCAATACTTCATGGACTTCATCTATCCCAACGATGATGGGATATGCTCCAGGACGACAATGCACCATAGGGCTCAAATTGTCCAAAATTGTCTCGAGGAACACTGGGGACTTTTCCGACGAGCTGCCTGGCCACCACGTTCTCCAGACATAAACCCAATCTAGTATTTATGGGATATGGTGGAAAGGTCCTTTCGTGCACAAGACCCAACACCTACAAATATCAGCCAACTATAAGCTGCCATGCAATCGGCATAGCGGAACATACAGAAGACATTCGCTGACTTGTAGAACTAATACCACGTCAAACTGCTGTATTTCGCTGGACAAGAGAAAGTCCCACAATATGCTAAGTAGGTATCCCATGACTTTTGGCACATCAGTGTACTTCAAAAGAAAAGGTTTGAAAAAAGTTAAAGGAATAAATGTTGTGAAACATTAGTAAAAATACTCATGATTTAAAGTAAGTGAAGCAAGTGCAAAACATAAACAGTCGTCCAAAAATCGTTTTCTTGAAACACTACAAGTATATCAGTTTTTACCCTTAAAACTTGCACAAATTAAGTTACGGAACCTCTTCTATCAATGAAAAATGTACAAACATTAGTTTTAAGCCTAAATTTTATGGAAATCACCCTTTTTTTCAACACTTTAAAGTACAAATGTGACGTCAAGAAAGTGCTTTCAACCGATCAGAGACAACCTTTAATACGACACCGCTCTACCCATCAAGGCACTCTAGTTTTTAGATGTAATTACCGACACCTAGCTGTTACGTCTAGCGAAACAGGGTGACAGGTTTTCAGAAAAATAGGCAAAAATAAGGCTCTTGTATCAGGGATGTATTGGTGGGAATCACAATGTGGTCACCAAGAGAACATTGCCTGATTAATTCTGCTTGTCAGATAAAAACAAACAGTTCTTATATAAGTTACGGTAAAACTTTACGCATCTGCCATTTATCCTGTGTATTGAGAATTTTTAGATGAGAGCTTTCAATACTTTTAATTATTTTTCCTTTTCGGAAATAACAGCGCTATTGTTGTTAGATATCAGATCTTCTTGTCAGATATTTAAAGCAGAAATTTCCGTAACCACGCTAACATTTGTTTGTGTGCAGTTATTTTTACAACTCAAGTTAAATTTTAAGAATTTGAGACGAGTAACAACGTCTTCGAGATCTGAAATTATGGGTAATGGCAAAATAGGGAGACAACTGTAAAGCTACAAGTAAGAAATGTGGATCTGAACTGAAATATGCGACAAATGCACCTATGTTTGTAATACAATCCATCGGCAGAGCTGCAGACAAACAACTTGTGCAGTTTAACTGCGCATACTTGAAGGTGCTACATGAGATGGTCTGGTTAGAATTTGTCACTGGCGTATATCTCCAACTTTCTAATTGTCTTTTCAAAATGATGTCAAAGTAGGATCATAAAATAATTCTTTCATCATTATTTAAAGTTCAAAACATAATTCTAAAATTGTTGTTAAATCAAAAAAGAACAAATTAAATTATTTTTCTCTGATAGAGATTCAGATTACGATATCCAGAATAGGAAGGAAAAGACAAGAATATAATTTTTTATGGCCTGAAGAATGTGAGTAACTTTTGACGAACTGTAAAATCCAGTTGTAAAATTTGCCCCACCGGGACATCAGACGTCGACGAATGAGTTAAAAATGCTGTCTTTCTGAATTCCTGACTGGTTGATCTATGGTACATGAACGGGTTAATTAATGTATACCAATTTATCACTAACACTGAGCTTCTAGAAACTTTACACAAACACTTTAACAAAGAAATTATCTGAACTGGTTTTTATTTCAAACGGAAATCTTTTCAGGCTTACTTCTTTTCTAATTCTTTTGGAAGTAAAACGTTCTATATTACTAACCTCAACGGCATTTCCAATGTCACATTTCCGCTACGTAACGAATGGTCGAAATTTCCATAATGGACAGAATGAAAAAAAAATGCCACTGTGTGAAATTCTAATTTCTGCTCTCCTCCATGTACGCATGCGTCCAGTGTACTCTATAAAGCCTGTAAAACGTTAGCCACCCCTCTCTCCGCGCGCTGTGTGTCCACCACCATAATACTAAACTATACCTATATGATCAATCCAACCTCTGATTCGATGGCATCGGCTCGAAAGAGTGGATCCTTCAGTAGCAACCCCGAGTCACCCTCTTCTCCATTAAGGAACGAAAACCAAACCATGATCCCAGGTCAAGATGCCGACTTTAACCAAACTGCCTTCTCCAACGAACTCCTAGACTGCGGATTGAAGGAGGAACGATTTAGGATTGACAGGAAGAAACTGGAGGACATGCTTCAAGTGCAACAAAGTGAGCTGTTCTTTCAATTCGGTTAACATTTAAACATATTTTCTCTCGCTTTTTGTTTAAATAGGTAAACAAACCTAAGGTGATCGTCTCTTCGATATTAGCATCTGAAATAATCACAATTTTCTGTCTCATTCTACTGAAGTTTTGATACATCTCCCTCTGTCCAGGTTACTATAAAGTCACTAAATGAGAAGAGTAAATTACTAGATTGCTTTAGTTAAACTGTTAGGGAGCTGCTTCTGTAATCTCTTACCAGTGAAAAAAAGATTAAATTACTTTATCAGTTCAGTAGAAGGTGGATAAAATGAAATCCATGCGTATTTATAATGAACCAGTACTGATGTCTGAATCAAATTTAACTTCCTATTTAACATGTAAACGTCTGTAGCAAGAACATCTGTCTAGATTGTCTTCCGACGCATTTTAATTTTCGTTTGGAAACTAGAATATTTCGTGAATACCTCTAGAATATGTACGTATTAACTCAGAAAGGGAAAATTCTTAATCGAGCAATGTAAATTGCATGCCAATATCATAGCTCGTCGCATCCATGGGTTTGGATTTTTAAATTGAAGCAGCTTCAAAAAAAAAACTTAAATCCTCGTATGACTACGTAAGAAATAATTAGCAAAGGATGTACGTTCTTTATTTCCCTTTCGTTTTAAACAGATATCCAAACAGTTGAAGGCGCACTGACTTCATTAGGATAATTCACGAAATTGTCACTTCATGTTTGTCATGATAGAATACGTGATGTGCTTATGAAAAAACTTAAAAGAAAAATGCTTCACACTCTTTTCTAATTTTCTAAAGATTCAAAGTTTACGAAGTCTTAATACCTAAGTATTAAGAAACTAAATCTTCCCCTATAACATATGGTGTGTAACGAGTTTCCTCGAATTTAAAGGGTTTAAATTGGGTTAAATTATTTGAGGTCCAGTGAAGTAAAACAAATATTAAAATGTAAAGCCAGAGTTTGTAGTGAACATAATGTTTGACTCTTAAAGTACTAATATACCATGCAAAAAATTGAAATGCAAAATGTTAAATTACCATGCAACGTATAACTATTTAATTACTTTTCTCCATTCTGAAAGAAGCAGGTATACAAATTGTGGCACTCATATACTTCAAACTGAATCCAATCTTCAATATTTCGGTTAAGTTTGTACAACCTGCGTTTTCATGAGTGGCACTAAAACTCATCTACCACTATTCAACGTGGATATTTAAGTTAGTCGTTGATTGTACACCCTAAGGAAATCCAGAACAATGTCATGGATCTGATATAGCCCTGCTAGTCTTGGGGGATGTGCAACAACAGCAACAATTTATCCGATTATTCCTAAGGCACTCATTTTCGCATTTAATCTCAAATTTTGCTCACCTCATGATCTTGTAGGCCAACTGATCTGTTGAATAAAATTCCAGAATTTGTTTATATGACGGTAAACTTGTTGCTTCCCACATCCTAAATGAACGTTATCTTTAAACCAATCATTACTGAACTAAGACTTCTATTATTGTTATAGTTGGCTAACCATTTCAGCTGTTTTAGCCTCAAGGATCATTAAAGAGTTTTCTTTGAATCAATCTCAATATTGTATTAGCATCTCACTTAAAAATACGGTTCTTATTATATGGTGTTTCTTATGAATTAGAATACACCTTTTTGTGATATGAAGTGATATCAAGTTTGGTATCAGATTTGTTTATTGAATGTTCCCCGCGCAGTCGGTTTTGTAGTTTTAATTTTAAAATGGAACGAAAATGGCCGACAGTTTGAGTGTGATTAACTTATTGATCGGAACTAAACTTTCGCGAAAGTTTAGTTTTATGCTTGCCCAAGTACATTTAACATTCTGACATACAACCAGAAAGTAACTTTTCAGATCCTTCACAGTTCTGAAAGTATGCTAGTATTTATTTTAAGGCGGCAGTAGGGAGAATTCGCTCGTAAGTTGCACCAATCGAAAATAAATCTTGGAGACTTTATTAGGATAGCTTTTGGTACAAGTATTACTGATAACCTTTTTTAAAAGCACTTAAGAAATTAAGTTTATATAAAAATCTAGTCTGTACGAGACTTATCACATAATCTCGTAACTAAGCCTGCCATTCTACAAACTTTCGTTGCTGATAGACCCACAAGACCCCATTACATTACTCGAACATGCTAAGAGTCCACGGCCACCTTTCAAAGTCCCTGCATCTAATTGGCTAGCAGTTATTTTTCAGTACTTCAGCTGTGACTATGTTAAACATTTCATACGAAACGTTCTTTAAATTTTTTTATTCGATATTTTCAGCTTCGAATGAAACAGTTGAAAATGCGGAAGTATTCTTTCAGAGGGTAATGTATAACCTTAATTATCAAAGGAAATTATTATAGAAGTTTGAAACTACAAATTTCTGAATATTGTGTTTCACACATTTAGGTGATGCTGGAAACTTCAACGTTGATATCATGGCCCTCAAAGTTAAAGATCGGAGCCAAATCCAAGAAAGGTAAGTGTCAAACGCTGAGATTATTTTTAAACTTTCGGAGGTTCGCATTATTAAGCCTTCCTGAAACGCAAGTGGCTTAATACACAAGACTGAGTATCCTGAAATGTAGCCAGTCAAAATTCAGGGGACATCTTAATCAAGTACTCTAAATACATTTCAATGTTAACACTCGGCATTCTTGGGGGAAAAAGCTAGCGTCGTTGTCACAAAAAGCGGGAGTAGCGGACAGTACAGATCTGCCGACCAAATTGGGCAACCCGGGGCTCCGTGTTTTAAGGAAAGGCTGGCTCGAAGGAAAGGTTTTTCACAATGCCTTCAAGACTCATTTTTCATAGAATACTTTCATAGTTGCCGACATGAACATTTTTATACTAGTTCATGGGTACCTAAAAGTGGCCGCAGATCTCCCAAGCCAAAGTGCGTAACAGTACAAGCAAAGAATGAAGTTTAAATATGTATTTGGTATTTCTAAATATATTTGAACGTGTAAAGTGGTTAACATTTCTATTAAGCTCAAGATTAACATTTTTTGTAGTGCTGTTGGAAAATAATGCTAATCAAGTATTTAAATATCCTTTACCGTATAAGCATGCTTATATTTTCCGCTAACTGGTCATAAACGGTTAAAGTATTCGTGGGTTACAAGCGTTTTTAAGACTGACATATTCTGTTAATTGATACACTACCTTGATACATTTCGAATTCTTGAGGCCGCTTGACCTTCGCATTCTGCAGAACTTTTTATGTTCAGATAACATGACTGATTCACAATAGTCCAGTATTTATCCATGATGTGAATTTCAAAACTAAAGAAATCTAAAAGCTTTAAGTTTGAACTATTTTTAAATAGTAACCTAGTATTTTTCATAAAATTCTCCCCCTTTTTTAAATATGAAAAGATAAGAGATTTTTTTTTTTGGAAGGTCTTCCCTGTTTTCCAATGCTCATACTCAAGTTTTGAATTGCGTCAAAAGCACAAGTTTACTTTGTCTTTATGGTACATGGTGTATTTCATTCATAATTATATAAAAGGTAATCGGCATTTAAGGTATGAGCAAGAAATTATGTTATAATACGGTACATATCGGGAACCTTATGGAGCCCTAGAATTTCCATTGGTGATAAAACTCAGAAACTGTGTAGTCCGATAGCGCCTGAATGTTGAAGAGAAATTTTGGAACGACTGACTAGGTTGTGATGTGGAACAGTATCTTCGTGTATGCGTTTACTGTTAGTCTGCATGTCGTCTGACAAGTCTTTACTGGCTAGATGTCTTTTGGTTTTGATACTTTAAATTATCTTGGGTAAATGGAGCACTGTAATTGCTATCCTTTCACACGGTCTCGATACAGTCGCTAACATATAAATTCTAGACTGCCCAGAAAGATTTAATAAACTTAACCATATCGTTAATGGTGGAATGTGGGCAGATTTCGTTTTCCTTTAGTGGTAATGTATATCGCTGTGAGTCTTCTCTTCAGCTAGCACTGAAAATGTTATAAATTTCAGACCCCCACGTGAAGATCGTTGGAAAACCTGAAGCGGTGCAGCAGGCTAAAGAGAAGATCTTGGAGATTCTTGATACCAAGGTAAAATAAAATGTGGTAGAAAGTTCTACAGACATGCCTGATCATAAGGACTTTAATTTATTTTTTTATCCTGAAGCATTTCTATTCAATGAAATGAGTAAGATCACTGAAAATTCACTTGTGTTCATGATTCGCATTTGTTCTAGAAAAATCGTGTTACTCTAAAGATGGACGTGTCTCATTCGGATCACTCGTATATAATCGGGAAGGGTGGATTCAAAATCCAACAAGTTATGGAAGAGACGGGATGTCACATCCACTTTCCAGATTCGAACCGGAACAGCTCAACTGAGAAGAGTAATCAGGTAATACATCTTTTCCAATGTGGCGGATTCTTATACTAGGAGCAACTACGCGACTTTCTTTAGTTGCAATATGGCAGCCTAGTCATAAAATACTTTTTATTTCCAATGGCGAGCTACATAAACATAAAAGACAAACGTAAGAAATACAACAGAATACATATGTTTAGCCCATGAGGGCCATAATCTCCCAGTACCGCCCATGCACACTAGAAGAAACGAGCGAGGGCAGTGGAGAAGGTGAGATAAGTCCATATCTTCCCCAAGATTGCAGAGATTTCATTTAGGACTTTCAATTATTCCTATTCGGAAAAGGTGTTTAGCCAGACAGTCAAGTCTCGTCAAAAGTCTGGAAAGTGCCACCGCTATAAATTTGGGCTGGTCAAGGATATTGATAGTTTAGACCAGGTTTTAGATATATTGCTTTCACGGAGACTCTTTGAATGATGGTTCGTGACCTTTTTCGGAACAATTTCAACAAGTGAAGAGATGGCTTCACATGAAGGTAGAGTAACTGTTATCCCCGTCTTGGCCAGTAAATCCACCTTCACGTTACCCAGGATCCGACAATGGCTTGGCATCCACTGTAGCTTATATTTTTTTTCCTCTTTGAGGCCAGCTCCTCGAGGCAAGAGATGCATTTTCCGATAGGAGGACTGTGGGGCAAGAGGGAAATTGATAGAAGTAATAAAATATAAAATGCAACATTTTCTTTTTACCCAGTAGTAAAATAAAAAAAATCAGTTTCTTAAGAAATGACAGCGCGGTAACATGCTCTGATCCGGTTTCAAATCTTATTAGCTTGTAACAATAAACCATCATATGTGAGCCGTGTAATCTGATAACGATGCTACAGAGTTTTGTTTTCTATGCGAAGCAGCGCATTCCTCTTGATGGTGAAACAAAATTTAAAGAACACTAAAAAGGCAATTTATTCAGGCTGACATCAAATTTAAGTACACTTCTATGCATTTAGAAATTGACTTTTCAAAGTATTAACCTTAATAAAAAAACTAAATTAGTTTTTAATTCCACTGCTACTTAATTCCACTGCAGGTATACTCTTATCAAGTCTTATGCCCATTCATATAAACTTAGAATTCAGGTTAACAGCTTCAAATGATCAAGAGTAAACACTACAAATTACGGAAAGTTTAATTTAAATATTCTCTTGCTGTAGAATAGTTTATTTACTTGGTCCTGTTCTCTTAACATTAGAAATTAAGTGACCTCACGCATTTGAATTTCAGTGATGTATAAGTTGACATGCTGATATATATATTTAATGCTCTTAAGGGGACAGTGGGCTTCCAAAATTGTGAAATTTGTCCAAAAATTCGATTTTTTTTTATTTTATTGAATTGTGAAACTACGGACGAGTAGGAATGTGTTGCAAAAATTTAATTTCTGTGATTACTTTCCTAGTTATAGGCATTTGTATTAAATTTAGATATGTGGTTACTAATAGCAATAACTTTAAATGTGTTCTCAAAATAAAAATTTTCATGTCATACGAATATTGAAACTGCTCCAGGCGCATTTCTAATGATCGTATTGCTTTGAAATTTAAGTTTTATAATACTTAACTGTATATCAAATAAATCTTATTGAAAAAATCATGCTTCGTAGCTCAGAATGTCTAAATTTTGTACTCGAAAAGATGATTTATAGGTATTTTGCGTAATAAAAAGGGCGTTTTCACTTTCTCTATCTTTTTAATGAATGCTTAAAATAAGCAATGTTTCATTGTTAGTTCTATAAGGTATCCTGTAAATAAAAATTACCATATTATATGCAAAAGAAATGCGCATGGAAATTTTTAATTAGGCCAATTTTTCATGTAATTTATAATTAATAAAGTTCATCATTGAATTTTAATCACTTGCATATCTATGATACTAATCACATATTCGAATTTCAAGCAAATCTATACAAAACAAATTAGGTTTGAAGGTCCACTGTCCCCTTAAGTCTGCTATGGCTATACGCTAACAGTATCTTTTTAAACAGTTTGTGTATACTAGAACACTACTTGCAGAGACTTGAAATATTTTATGCTTTCGATAACTGAAAGTTGTCTAGTTATGAGACATCATATTCTGATTTTGTGTAAAATCGTGAAATGGTTGAATGGCTAGGGTGCTGGCATTCGGTACCAGTGTGTAGGTTAGTCAGACTACTGGCACGGATGTTTACAGCCGTTCGGAATCGGCTTTAACCCTTTCAGGGGCAACAACCTCCCCAGTTTGCACTGTGCAGATTTTTTTTCAGATTGTTTTAACCTAAAGAATCTTTAACATTTTTCCAATTAAAGGTTTCAAAATGTTTTTACTTCTTTAAACTGATAACAGATGGCAGTACGAACCAATTTTCTACTCATTTAACTGGAATACATTGAATGAAAGGGAAAAGACTAGTGTTAGGCGTTTGCACTGTGCAAACGGCGCCCCTCAAAGGGTTAAGCAGTAGGTCCCGGTCTAATTAACCCTCGTGTGGCAAAAATCCCCGTAGAGCTACCAACTTGTTTAAAATCATGGGCCAAGTTATGCGACTCGCATGCAAGTGTTGAATGTGAGTTTCCTCCAACTTCTGCCTTTTAATTTGCTGTTATATTTAATAGGTGTCGATAGCCGGTCAAGCTGCAGGAGTTGAACTTGCAAGAGCAAAGATAAGGGTGAGTACGGGATTTGAAAATAGTTTTGATATATTGACAGAAAACAAGGCAATGAAAAGAAACTTAGAATTTTTATGCACTAAGATAAAACAAATTTACTCTGAATATTAATTTGGAATCCACTTTCAAAAATTGTATCTGAAATAAATTTTACTTTTTACATTTACTGTAAAAGTGAATAATTTATATTCAGTAGTTTCATGATTCGTAAGTACAACCTAATATTAATACCATGGGGTCGTTACCTACTACCTGGATAGGTATAGAGAATTCCAGTACTTTCTACAAATACCCCCTTCCCCTAGCTCTTAAGTTGTGTATATATAAACCTCAAGTGTTGAACTTTATCAAGAAGTGGCCATTGGCATACTCCCATCAAATTTCTTTCAGTAACTTAGAATATGTCGCACTTCCCCCCCCCCCCAACCCTCTGTCAAATATATTATCTTAGGTTTAGGTTTCCCCTATACATGGATTTTCTCTAATTTAAAATATGTACCAAAAACTAGAAAATCTTCCTTAAATTCAAACAAAGGAAATAAGAATGTCTTTAAGTGCAGAAAAAATCTCAGTATTCCTTCTGGCGGAGTAGAAAATTTCCCTTCAAAGACTAGCTAATGTCTATTTTACCCTATTTTGTCGCTTGTAAACGTTTTCTCCCTAGGCATTGAAGTAAATAGCTGAACTGTAAAACTTGCATCCTAACTCTGACTTCTATTGATAGTTTGAAACACTAATATTCAATTAAGTTTTATTTCATTGCTTTGTTGCCCAGTTTTTGAGCAAGATTTAAACAACCAAGCTTTGAATAAATGCTCATTAGTTCATGCCAGTTGTCTCCAAATAGCAAATGAAACAAACCTTTGCGTACATAAAGCTAGACACCATTTTAATTTGACTGCTCATAACATTCTCTTGCAGGACTTGTTACCGTTAGTCTTCACGTTTGAGCTCCCGAATGGGAAAACTGTCAGTCCTGGGAAAGAGTGCTCACCTGACATTCAACATATTCAACAAACGTACAGTTTTAACGTGTCTTTTAAATCTATTGGTATGAATCGTACCCTCCTGGAGGTTAGGGGATGTCAACGACTACTTTCCAGACTTAGACAAGGTCTTTCGCTGCTCATGGAGTACCTGACTGGTTCTAAGACGGTAAGATCAAATTGAGAACTTTCTGAAGTTTCATTCAATGTCATTGGTTGTATCTGATTACTTTCCTATGAGATCATCGCTGTGGTGACTTCTCCTTTTAAATTTTTGACGTGACGCTTCATTTAAAGAGAATCAGTGTTTTTGAAAAAGTTATTTGAAAGTGTATACTCTTATGAATAGACACCTTGTTTTACACTGCTCAGCTTTGAAATGAATTTAAATTTGCAATCGTATTTAAAGAAGTTTGATTAAAAGAATGTTTTACTATAATAACCCATTTGCGTGCGAGTTCTGGGCTTATCAAACGTGATGGTTCAGTGAGGGTATAGAGTAGTAATAACATTTGCCATTGCATAAAATGGAAGACTAAAATAAGTTATAGTCTATCTTTAAGTCTAATATCGTTTTGAGTCTAAGGAAGTCGGGTGGTAAACTATTGATAATACCAGACCTTAAAAGACGGAAAATAACTGGTTTTATGGGCCCGAATACTCATTGAAAATGAAAGATGGAAATGGAACAACTTACTTTCGGGAAACTTCCAACCCAAAACTCTTGACACGAGGATTTACGTTTATCCTATCTTGTGTGCAGGTGGCAAAAGTTAGCTTTAAATTTGCTTTAAATTCTAAATAAAACTTTTAGAAGGGTGGGAACAGATTTTAACTTCATTTCATAAGGAAGACTAAGATAACACTTTGAAGTACAAGAAGCATCAAATACTTGTCTTTTAAATAAGTTGTTTTGAGTGACAACGGGCGTATGTACAGAAATACTATATCTAGGGTTTTAAAACCCAAAAATGTACTCTAAAAATTTAGTCTTGATGATAATTTAGTGGCCATACATCTGATAACCTAACCTTTGCATGTGTAGAACCCCCTAAAATAAACTGACTCTGGAGAACTCATCCAAATCGTAACTGCAGGAGTGCCTTCAAATTTTCGATGTTTCTCCAAATTTGCTTTGGATTAACAGTTGATGTGTAATTGTACTGATAAATCCTATTTTAACGCGAGTCTTGGTCAATCGCTTGAAATATCTCAAAGTGAGAGTCCTTTGTTTTCATTTGTTTCGTTGAGTTTTTCTTTAATCAGTTTAAAGCTTGATATAAGTTGATCAGTTCTGTCAAACCTGAAACTGCTTCAGACCGTCCCCTGCATCTAGTGAGTTATTCGCCGTTCTCGTACATACTAGATTGTCAATGCATGACATAAAAAGAACTAGATACTGGCGCAAAACTAAAACTTAGATAAATTTACTGACGCGTGAAACTACTACATAAATTTTAAATGCATTTACTATCGTGGATAACGGTTACCTCTCAAAATTGGCTTATAAATTTGGCTAACGAATCTCATTAGTAACTGAACGACTTCGCAATGTTTCTAAAATGTACGGGGTAAAGGAATACTAGTGTTTAAGATGGTGTTATCTTTCAAAATTTTTTGCGTATTATGAACCATATTCGTCGATAGTATGAAATGGTAACTAACAAGTCATTCAGAGCGTGGTGTAAATCAAATGCAATATGTAAATTAAATAGTATAAACGGTAGGTTTGCCACGTCTTGACAACTAATGCGGTAACTGTTGCGATGTAATTAAATAGGAACTTAATTTACCATACAAGATATTTATCTCTAATAATCGGGAATGACTGTTCAAATTAACTCAACACTCAATTACTTAAATTTCGTCTAGAAACTAAAGTAAGGCGTAGTTGCCGCTATCCTGAATCACGGTATCGTTTCTCTTCTGATTGGTTGTTGGGGCAAGTTATCCTGCTTTTTTGATACTAGAAGAGGAAAAAATAACTATACTAGTATTATTCGAGATTAACTTTAACATAGTACTCGTTCGAAAGTATTAGGGCCTGTTCACATAGGAGTCCGTTGCGTTAAGGAAAATATGACGTTGATACGAAAATAAACCAATCATGCCTCCAAACGATTAGCAATGAAAATTTTATCGCCTATGATTGGTTTATTTTCGTCTCCACGTCATATTTTCCTTAACGCAACGGACTCCTATGTGAACAGGCCCTTATCCATGCCCAGCGTAGCGTGCAATTCTGTGTTATAGGCTATACAATTCAAATTTGTAGAGTCGTTGATTTAAGACAGTAATGAATCTTTTGAATTTCCCGCATATTAATGATTTAGATCTCGCTATTCGGTTTCTCTAAGACTTGTCTGAAGACTATGAACAGGGAATGGGGTGAAAAAGTAGAAAAATGAAGACTCAAAGCGAAGATGAGCAAGGTGTTCAGTTGTGTTGACGTCTTGAAAGAAGAGTGTATAAGCCGTTACCGCGTACAAGTTAGATGACTTAAAATCGGATTACGTCCAACACAAAGCCGCCTAAAATATTTAACTAGATAATAAATGTAAAAAAACTGAAGTTCAAGATATTTTAGTAAAGCAAAAAGATTGCATTGGAGACTATCAAACTCTAGATGCTTTAACATCTAATTCGATGCACTGACAAACGATTTTACTTGCGTACACATACGTAAGCCTCTAAATGGGTTTGGGAGTATGTGTAGTTCTGTTCGGTAGCGTTCAGTTTAAAAATCTTAAGACATTGAAAAGATTTTATAAGGCTGTAGATCAGGGTTTTCCAACTGGCGGTCCGCATGCGGCCCGAGATGCCTTTTTTGCGGTCCGCGAAGACTTCTAGGAAAATAATTTGCAGCATCAATTTAAATATTAGTTAACGAAAAATGTTTTGTAAATCTTTATTGTTTTCAAATGCTGTTCATTTACAAAAAAGATTGATTTTTCTCGAATTCCATGAAAAGTAGGGCGTCCACTCATGTTCTATTTCATACCCCCCACTTATTTGACCCACTTCATATTTAAATACCCACTTATTATTTGACTTTTGTGTGTCGGTGTAATTTAACGAAAGTTGGCCAGTTATAATCAAGATCGTTGTTGGAGGTTCATCCTCAAATTTTTAAACATTTCATGGTATATACTATACACAAATCCTCCAAATCCCCCTCCCTCAAGAAAAGTCCTGGTTATAGTCCCGATTAAATTGCGGCGCGCCACTAGACAGGTGTTTTCGATTGCGGCCCTTGGACACTTGTAAGTTGGAAACCCCTGCTGTAGATGGTCTCAACTTTTAACCCGTCAGATTTAGACAAACCCGTTTATGTGTAGATTTGTCTATTAGAGAAGAAATCGTTTGTTTCTGATAAATTGCACTATCCTTAGGTACCCATAATGGGTTTCATGAAGACAGAAATAGCAGCACAGCATCATCAGTTTGTGATGGGAACCTGTAACGTCAACACTCAAATGATTATGAACAAAACCGGTGCAACCATAATTTTCCCCGACTCGTCTACATTTGGGCCAGAAAGCCCTACTCATGCTGGAACCCAGATTGGTGGACTGAGTAAATCGACAGTCATAATTCAAGGGTCATTTGACAGCGTCTGCATGGCTTGGCAAGAATTACTGGTGAGTATAGTTTCTTATTAAATAGTAATGAAGATCTACACTCTCGTGTAACGTTTCGTAATTTACATAAATCTCATGTCGTGACTTCTGCACTGAGGTTCGTTTTATGGCGTAGGGCATACAAATTGAGTCTTCTCTTACCACAAGTATTCCTTTGCAATTACTTACAATTAAAGAACTAGCCAGCAGTGGACGAGCCCACAGGACCTCGCCAGACATCCTATCACTCTATAAGAGATCCCTCTCTGACTCCCTTCACTCCGGGTGTTTACTTTCACGTCAGCCAATCACTCAGATTGGTGAGGGGAGGATCACGGGATACACCATCTGAGTTTTGCTTAGCTTTCATTAGCGCCCTTTACACGTACGTTCTTGGAGTGCTTGAAGCGTACGGGATTGCGCGCGGGAAAACTTGCAGTACGCTCAAAAGCAGCTTTCCCTTCCTCTCAGACACCTTCACACGTGCACTCAATCGCGCGGGATCGTGGTTTCACGCTGGAAAGAGCGTACGTGTAAAGGGCGCTATTCTCAAATATAGCACTACACCGCACATAGTGAGGTAGTCACTAACGCAAATACGATCTCCATCAGCCTTGGGTCACACGGATTCTTTCACTTAATGCTCCTCAGTCTAGCAAACCCTAGAAGTACCTTAAGGGAACAGTGGACCTTTATTTCAGCAAATCTCGTCATTGTAATACTGATTGTGTTATTGTAAATAATATATATTTCTGTAGATTATTAGTACCAAAATGATTTTTCAAGTAAATCATTTATGAATCTCCTACAAAGTAATTTATAATGGGTAAGTGTAGTAATAAATTTTAAACCTGTATTTCTCAAACCAGATTTTTCAAAGTTCTTAGATTTTTTAAATGCTCCATGCTACTTAATTTTTTTTTCAAAATTCATGAAATTGATAAGGAAGAATCCTGATGCTGTTTACAAAACTGGGTATGCATTTTACAATTCGACTTCATTAAGGTAATTAAATTTGATTTATAACTTTTCAAAAGGCAATTTTTAAAATCGGGATGGAATTCAGAAAAAATCTCAAATTAACTATTCAAGGGATTAAATAATTGATACCCAGATTTGTTTGTTATACAGTTTAAAGAGATTAAAATGCAAAATCGAGGAAATATCTCAAATCAAGGAGCATTTTAAAATTTTGTTTATAAATTTCAAATTTTAAATCTTAAAATTATAATGAGACTGGAAACTTTTAAGGTATTCTATTTATAGTGAAATGTGTATATGCACAAAATTTCGTATCTCTATGATGAAAAGTAAAGTAAATTTTAATGTCCACCGTTCCCTTAAAGGCGAAAATTTTTGAAAGCTGAACCAACTTTCATGGACTCATAAATTCCAATAGCAACAAATGGAGCCAAATCTTGGTTTTACTGCGGTTGCAATCATGGTTTTTGTGGTGCAAAATATAGCTCTGATAAAATTGTATGAAACACGCCCTGTCAAGAAGGATCCCGTGTTTTGCTCATTACGGGCTTGTAAGTTTTACATACGTCCATTTTTGTAGAGTATGCTGAAGGTACTTGCCATTCGTAAAGAGATTTTTTTTTCTCATACTCAAAACAAGAGTTTTTTAAATTTGAAAGCACGAGTTGAAATTTTCTCGGTCTGACAGTACTCCAAAAGCGTTTAACTTCAGAGATTTAAAGATCATGACTGCTGTTCACTTAAATGATTCTTGGATATTAATACTTTAATTCCCTTTACAAGAATTCTAAACTAAGTACGGCTTAAATGTTTTAAGCTGAAATTTAAAAAAATTGTCATGTACGTGATTGTTCGAAAGGAGTTTAGTCAAATTCCCTGTCATTTGCGTCCTAATGTCTAAGATTTCTTCTGGCAACTTGCATTCAAACTCTTTCGGATTTCTTTGCCCACTGGAACAATTCTGTGCCATCCGTCCTCCTAATGTCAAACTATAACGTATAGTAACTCGTGTCACTTTTGCTTTCTCCTAGAAATGTTTGCCTTTGGTACTGATGTTCGATTTAAAAGAGGGACAAGAACTGGACCCAGGTACATACATTACTATTTAAACTTAATCTTGTTTCTCTGGTAACATTTTCATGCACCTTTTTTGTTTTCAGTTATGGTGAATAATTTCATGGAAGCATTCAATATTAATATCATGGTCCGACCCAAGATCAAAGAAAATACTAAGGTAAGTATACAAACCTTAAAGACCAGAGTACACTAACTGGTAGAATTCGGATGACGATTCTACCTTATCCTTAATCGTACGGGGGAGGGTTACGTTCACCTAGCGAGCTGAATAGAATCTGTACTCTGCCAAAAGTTGGTTACTAAAATAAAATTTCTAGCATAGATGAGTGGCTATAAAGTTGATCTAAATTTTACAGTAATCTTATCCGTAAGATGAATTGTCTCTTGGTTACCAGTGACCCCACGGTAATCGAAAGTAGAATGCTAATGAAATCTCTTAACGCAGAGCGGAAAACAATTTTTTGATAGTTCTTGGACCCTAATCTACCAAATTGCACCAAAACTCGGAAAATCAACATGAAACCTATTCGAAGTGAAAATGCAGGTAGTTATCAAAGTCGGTTAGACCGTGGGTGTAGGAGGCCGAGAAGTATTGTTCCGTAGAGAAGTCTGTTGGGTCTGGCGATGAATAATAGACAAAGGTGTAGGGGAAAGGTCACCTCATCGTCCGAATAAAGGATCTAAATTTAACTGCTAAACATAGATATAAACAATCGCGTTTTCCTAAAAGTGAAAATCCTCTGACTGCTTGTAGGCCTTGTTTGCCCAACGATAGCATGACTCGCATTGAAAAGTATTAACTAAACAGACCCCCAAACGATTAGCCGCGATATTGTTAAGGTCCGAGATTAATTTAAAATATTGCAATGTGAAAAAGGCCTTCGTTAACGAAATCGGTTACTACAGTTGGTCGAGGCGAGATGGCTCGGGATAATTTTCGGGAGACGTATGTATTGATTGGGTTACGAAATATCGTTTATCTAAGCATACCCTGTTATAGTTTTTTCAATGATTTGAAACGAAAATGAAATGGTGAAATTCGTGTACGATGTAGTTGATCAATGTAGTGGATCAATGTGTGTCCTGGCTAAAGGTATCCAAAAATATGGCTTATTTTTACGGAACTACCCATTGAAATTATTTAAATAGGAAGAACATCTCGCCAAGTTTTAATATCAGATTTCAATTTCATAGTATCCTAGATTTCGATGTGTGCACCTTTCGAAGCCCGCCAAACGTCTAAATGGCAATCCAGTTCTCAGTGTTTCGTAGCATATCAGGAGTTATTGCTTGAATGATACGCTTAAACTCATCCAGTTTTAATTTTTTGTTTATACACAACAGACTTCCTGAATCCCCAAGCCAAAACGTATAACTCCTGATATGCTATAAAACACTTGGAGAGAACTGATTACCATTTAGACGTTAGTCGTGATATGAAAGGTGTACACATCGAAATCTGCTATGATCGAAATGATTGATATTAAAACTTAGTGATATGTTATTTAATTTCAATTCTAATGGGTAGTTCCGTAAAAGTCTTAACCTTTATCCCGGACACCCTGTATACTTCGACACAGCTACAGCTGGGACAATATGAGCGAGCTACTTTTCTGAGGTGCTTTCAGTTTGAAACTACACTCCTCGAAAAGCGGCCGTACTTGCGTGGTACTGTGTAACAGATCATCCTAATGATGCATTAATGTAAAATATTTATAAAATCATTGCTACATCACGTGTAAATTTGATTTCAGTCCGTGCTTATCAGAGGTGCCGAAAAAGACTGCAAAGTACTCTTTCAAGTGCGTAAAGATATTCTCGGACTGGAGGAAGATGACGGAGATGTCTCTCCAAAGCTGAGTAGTTTTAAAGCTCAAGTTACTGGGCGCTTCCCTCAGATGGAAGTGAAAGAGAAATTTGAAAGATCTGGTACGTATATTGCCCTCTATTCTAATAACTCATTTTGATTTAAGGCTGAGACCGATTCTTATTTCGGTATAAATTGAAAAATTAAGTCTATAAAATCTTCCAACATTCGAAGCTGGGAAAATATTAAACGTGGATTCAAATTTCTTCGGGCAGTTTAAAGTTTTCTTCAAAAATCTAGGCTATATGTATTTGAAGATCTTTTTCATGCATGATCTCTCACGGAAAGGATTGTACTTCCTGTTTCGAAATATGACGGCAGCAATGTCTGATCGCGAGACTGGCAAGTGAGTTTCTTTAGGAATCCGGTGTTAACGAAATTGGAATGTTGACTTACTCTATTTCTTGGAAGCATCTGGACTGACCTGTATTCCTCGCTGTTCCTTTCAGGAATCTGAAAGCAGTGTTTAGTTAAAAGGATAATTGGTATTGGGTAATTAAGAGACAAGATTAGAAAGCACGAAATGTTATGTTTCTGACGTTTCAAAACTTAAGATTCTAATTAAGCGGAGAAAGGCTTTAAATTTTCTATTAGTTAGAGCAGTTGTGAATGTTTGGCTAAGGCAAATTGAAACATTTGGGCCTTTAAGACAAGCCAATCCTTAGTTTAAAGTGGATTTTAACTAGGGTACATGGTAGCTTCAGTGTTATGTCGCAAGTAAATGATAAATCTTAAGGTTCAAATTTACGGTCGCGAGATACGTATATCCACTGATAGTCTATCACACGAAATACTTTTCCCTTAAACCTGCATGTTTAAAACAATCATTGTGAAATCAGGCGTCAAACTTTTAGAGCAAGAAACTCGTTCGCTCATAGACCTATAAAACATTTTGTATTTATCACTGACTTTTGTTATAGGCTTTTAAATTCAGAGATGTTTTGTGAGATTACGCAATATTCATCGTCTTCCATTTTTACTTTCTCTTGGGTATGAGCTAGTAAAAACTGCACTCTTGCATCCCCACAAAAAGCCTATAATCTTAAGCATCTGTGAAAAAGGAACGCTTCCTTTTTGGACAAATAACTAGACGAGCTCTTCAAGATTTTAAATTACTCCGATGTCTTAACCCTTTCATTTCTTAAGTCTCGCAACATCAGTCTTAATGTAATTTGTAGGTCCGAATATGTAAGGACCCCCCCCCCCCGGTATTTCGTCAGGTTAGGCGTTCGCTTTGATATCTTTAGCAATCTCGCCCGCAGCGCTAATATCAGACGGCATCGCAAATCTTCAATTATGTTCAGTTGTAACTTTTCTCTATTTCCTGATCAGATAGAGGTATTTTTGAATTTGCTTTCCATATTTGAAAAAATTTCTTGAATGTTTGAAATCCTCTGAATCTTTAAAATTTTAAATTTCTAAATAACGCAATTTTAGTTTTCTAGCGTTAGACGTAACTGAATGCCCTATAAAATTGAAATGCGGAAAAATCTAAAATGCCATAACTTATGGCTGTGTACTAACACTATTGGATTTGCTAATCTTAGTGTTAAACTATGGAGAAAATGTGTAAAAGGATTGCCGACTTTGATTACAAGATTTTAATTGTACTCGGTAATAGAGAAATTTGACACTTTCGGGAATTTAAAATTTAAAATATTTGAAATTTTAAACTATTTGGGGAAATCTGGTCTAGTGTTTTAAACGCTCCAAAATTCCTTTGGTGGAGGAAATATATAAAATGAATCGTGCTGTAAGGTGCAGAAAAGTTCCGGCTATCTGAAATGCCATTTTTATTGGATTTTCGGCATTTATGTGGCGGTAAATAGACAAATTTTCTCAGGTCAACATTGAGGTGAGCGAATCCGATAGGGTTAATACACAAGTCTTAACTTTTGAACTAAAGATCTAAGGTGTCAACTAGAGTACAACCTTAGCGACATGTCATTCTCCGGATCAGTTATTCCTAGCAGCGGCTAAAGGGTAAAAATGTTGTCCTGTTGCCATGTACGATTAGTTTAAATTTCGGAATGAATGCAAGAAATGTATTGTACCGAAATACTTTGCAATTTCAAAGTGTTACTACTCTCTAAGCAGTCATTTTTCAATTGCAGCTCAGAACATGTCAACTGCCGAGTCGCTGAGTTTGCTGAGCAACATCATTCAACAAAATCCCCAGATCGTCGGTCTCCTGAGCAATCTGTCAACTGCATTTCCGGCAGTTAACCCTCCGGAAGTTCTGGCACATCCTACACTTCCCAACCCTGTTTACAGAGCTGTGCCGAATCCAGTCCAACAAATACCAATGAACCATTATACCGTCAAACGTAAGTGTCTACAGCGAACACTAAAGAAGCTAAGCATATTTACAGCGTTTTAAATTGAGTGAAGGGCGAATGTTCAGTAGATGTTTAAATGTATTCGCAAGATTTTTAATTTTCTGGCAATTTCAAATGGTGTTTCTACCCGTAGGGGATATAGAAAACTGGATAAATCGTCATGATAGAGGCTATGCTACACCATCGGGAGGTAACTTTCATGGTCACTTTCAAAGATGCGGAACTGTTCCCACTGACGATGGAGACTCTGGCATATTTATACCTTCTCGGAATAAGTACGTTTTCAAATCTTAACTCTTGGTTCTTATCTTGAAATTTCAAAACTTCGACCTGTAATTTTAGTATAGATGCTTGAAAACTTGAACTGGCAAAGTGTTCTTAACAAGAAACTCCTGCTGAAGTCCTGATTTAGTCTTAAGACCAAATAATAAATACTCGCAGAACTAAAACCTGTAAACTGGTTACTTGGGTAGAGTTTTAATTCGGGATTTCATAAAAGCAACTCCAGGGAATGGTGCTTAGAAATAGCTTTTAGTATTCTTAACTCCCTATAATCGTAGCTGAATGCTTACCACATGATCTTGGAAAAGTTGTGAAATGTATGCAAGTTTCGCAAGATGACTAGTGTCATCTTTAGAAACCTCTGTGCCTTTTTTTAGAATTAAAACTTCAAGAGGGAACTAAATGTGTGGGCTAGTTTAAAGAGTTCGCGTTTTCTCTACGCTTGTTTCTCAGTACTTCCTTTCTTTTTTTAACAATAAGGGGGTTTAGGTTCCAAAATGGCCTGGAGACTCGCAGCGATGTGAGCAGCCAGCCAGAATCTTCAGCGTCGTCTACGTCGTCAAACGATACTCCAGATTATAAGACGAACGCTTTCCGGAGGAAGATATCGCAGTCCGGGGAATCTAATTTAGGATCGGACATCCACCACCTGCTGGCAGAGTATGGAAACAAGAAAATAACGGCAAATAAGGGTACGTATTCTGTTTGGTACCTTCCTAATGTTCCTTTTAGTGTAATTGTCTTGTGAAACTTCTAATTCTCAAATACTAGCAATCGCATTTACAGTGGCTCCCAAAAGTATTCGTACACTTACGATTTTCAATGAAATGGGGGGGGGGGGTCTATCCATTAAAATGAATATTTCAGAATGGGTATTAAGATCTATTAACAAAACTACATGAAATATTTTGAAAACATAGTAAAACTTTATTTTTAAGAAACCAATAATCAAAGTAACTTTATCTCAGAAGTCATCTTACACTTGTAAAACTCTGCATATTAGTAAATATTCAAATTTTTCGTTAAATTAATATTTAGAATATCCTTTAGCATCCACAACAGCTTTTAAACGTCTGGGAATAGACGTTTTGCACTAGTTTTGTAATTTCTGCATAAATGTTCATCCATTCTTCCATCATTTTTTTTAGTTCGCGTTTCGTGTGAATGTCGTGTTTTCGTAATTGAACCTCCAGTTCTCCCCAAATATGTTCTATTGGGTTTAAATCTGGCGTTTGAGGTGGTGTTTTCAAAACTTCACAATTATAGACAACAGTCGAGTGAATGTCGAGAGCTGTGTGCTTAGGATCGTTATCTTGATTTAAAAAAACAAAGTTGTTTCCAATACTCAAATTTTGGGATAATTTTAAATTGTCTCTTAAAATATTTGTATAAACAGCATGATTCATTATGCCATAAATACCAAATTGCCAAGTCCTGATGCTGACATGCACCCCCACACAAGGACACCTCCACCGCCATGCTTAACTGTTCCTATATAAGTTCTTGGGATAAAGTTCCTCATTTTTTTTTCTTCTCCATACAATTTTACGCCCAACGGAACCAAAAATGTTCATCGGCAAATAAGACATTATTCCAATACGTTTGGGACTAATTTATCATTGATAGTGAGAAGGAAAGCCTAAGCTTTCTGCCTTTCTCACTCGCAAAAAATTTCTACGAGCAGAACGCCCATGTAATCCAGCTGCTCTGAGAACTCGTCGAACAGTTTCAGGTGAAATTGACGTAGAAAATGTTTCATTAAATTCTGAAGAAACTTTTACAGCACTCAAACGTAGGTTTTTAACAAATTTTCTAATTTAAATCTCTCGCGTATTGTTAACTTTGTCGGACGACCTTTTCTTACCTTGTTTTCGATCGGAATTTCTTTAGAGTTATCACATACTGCACAGTAGAATGGGATAAATTAAGTAATTTAGCAATATTCCAAACTGATTTACCACTATTATGATGAAAAATAAATTTTTGAATGCTGTTCTCTTTACGAGTCAGAGCCATTTTTAAATAATAGAATATTACGGAGTAGGCAAGCAAAAATTAAAGCTAAATGATATTTTAAATGCCACCACAATTAAATAAAAGCGCCAGACTATAATTTTAATTATGAATTTATCCGAAAATATTCCGGTGTACGATGACTTTTGTGAGAAAGTTTTTTTGTTACTTTTTGACTACTGGTTTCTTAAAAATAGTTTTACTATGTTTCAAAATATTTCATGGAGTTATTGTTAAGAATAGGTTATAGATCTTATTATTAAATACTCATTCTGAAATAATTTTAATGGATAGACCCCTATTCATTGAAAATCGGAACTTTACGAACACTCTCGGGAGCCACTGTATATTGGTTGCATAGAGCAGGGGTGGCCAACAAGTCGATCGCGAAGCCAATGTTGGTCGATCGCTCGGAATGTCTTAACTTGGAAACCGATTAGACTAAGTGAAAAATAGAGCACTTAGTTAGGGCGGCTGTAAGGGTTCTATTTACACTGCACTAGACCAGGACTAATTCAGTCTGAGACCGAACGTATACTGTGGCACCCGTGCCTTCCAAGCATAAGAAAATTGCCATTGATATACGCCTAATTTTGATTCCTTGGTTAGGTACATGCAAACTCGGGTCTTCCCATTAATGTTAACGTAATAAATTCTAAATCTGACTTTATCTGTAGCTAATTTAAACTAATATTGTCAATTACTCATGTTTCAGTTCCCCTGGACGTGACTTTTTTGGCCCGTTATGTACGAGGTAGGGTCAAAAAGTTCCCGGAATAGGTCAATTGCAAATTAAAAAATAGAAGAATAATTTTACCTTATTGGGCTTCAAAGTACTTTCCTCCTGCATACATACTTCTTTCAGCGTTCGTATAACTGTTCAAAACACTCCTGGAATGCATTTTTTGCGAGGTCCTTCAGTTGCTTCGTCGCATTTTCGATCACCTCATCTGAATGCACAAAACGGTGTCCCTTCAGTTTCATTTTCAGCCGTGGAAACGGGTAAAAATCCACTGGTGCTAGGTCGGGAGAATAAGGATGTTCCAGAGTGGTAACACTGTCTGGCAAGGTAATTTTTCACAATCGGAGCATGATGTGGTGGAGCATTGTCGTGTAAAAGAAACCAATCGTTTGTTGCCCAGTGATTGCCCATTTTTCAGATCGTTTTCTTCTGATTGCATTTCGTAGTCGTTTAAGGATCTCCAGGTGAAGTTCTTTATTGACAGTTTGGCCTTCAGGAATAAATTCGTGAATAACGCTATCGTAATAGAAAAAACTTCCATAAATTTCCCTCGGGAGAGGAGGGACGCCCAGTCCGAGGGTCATCTTCGATGTTTGTGCGACCTTTACGGAAACGCTTATGCCTCTCGTACACAGGTGATTTCTGGAGCAAAACTCAGAATTTGATGTTTGCACGCTGCTCTAAAGACATTTCAAAATCCGACGAATGAAAAATTCTTTGTCAGAAATGATCTGCAGCTAACGCCGACAGTACCAGAAATGAATTCAGATGGCTGTTTTCCTTATTAGTGCTGTCAACATCCAAAAAAAGATTCCCCTCCAACGAACACCTGCATGAATGTAAGAGACCATTCCGGGAATTTATTGACTACCTCGTATGTTATTTTTCACGTAGAGAGATACGTATGTTTGAACATTTTGCTTATATACCCATAGCTCGCGAGAGTGCACCTCGTAATGAAACACAGCGTATAAACATTGTATGTATTCCATACCTCCCCTTCCCCACTTAGACTACGCCTATGACAAATCGATCGCGACACATTTTTAAGAAAAGTAGATTTTATGTACACTAAGTTAGTCACCCCTGGCATAGAGGATTCCGAATTTGCTCGACAGCAAGGGCAGCCCGGGCGCGTTTTGAGCTAGAATTTTAATGTATTCTGTTAAGTATTTTCTAAATTACTAATTTCTTGCTACTGTAATGGAATATAGTCTGTATTTCATCGATATTCTACATTAACTGATAAACGTTTAATCACTGGCCCTTTGATTACAAACTCAAATCGACATTCAAAATAGAATCTGAAATCTATTGATGTTTCTCATTTCATAGCTCTGTTCTCAACGTAAACTTAAAGAGCTATTTAGTTTGAGAGGAAATTCAACTTTAAAGTTTGATCTGAGGGTTCGTTTGAAATGAGATCTGATTAGTGTCTTCTAAACCCATTAACATGCATTAGGAAAGTATAGAAGGGACGACCATTATGTATTGAACAGGGAAGTGATCGTATGCACTGAATGTTTGAGCTATGGTGGAACTCATCAGAATAACAGTAATATACACTATTGCTTCCCAATTCCAAATAAAGTTAATCGGACTATTTCAACATTTTTAGCTATTTCAATGCCAGAATTTTAGTTTACGAACCTTCAAGTTTATCCAGTCGTCAAATTAGTTCGTTAGAAGCCTTGAATTTACTACTCTTTGAATATCGTGTGCCCGCTCCGCAATGTCGGATTTATATAGAAATTTTAGAAACGTTTTGGTGTGTCCAGGTGGCATCATCTCGCTAAAATACGTATTGCATTACTTGAAATATATGCTTTACACTTACAGCCTTGAAATAAGAGTAAATTAGTGGCTAAACTTTTTCCACAAACATTTCATGGGCTCCCATAATTCTGTACTATTGAATGCTTACCACTCACGAGATGTCTTGTTTGAAATGTGAGATGTATTTAAATTCTGCCTTATTAGCCTCTTTCATTTCAGCAATGAAACAGCCTATTGGAGAAGGTGTCAGAACACCAACTCAGTTGTGGTCAGGATACGGGTTTTCCAAATCCGTACCAGACTTCGCTGCACGGGCGAAACGAGCATCGCAAAACTCTGGATCAATTTCAGAGTTCTTAGACGTAAGTTCCTAAGCTTTCCATTTAATTCCATCCTTAAGGCCTTTTAGCATAACGAATTCCTGATTCGAATCCCGCGCTCTAATTTTAAACAAGAGAAAGGAATTGACTCTATTGATATACGCTGTGGGAAGTCTGTCTTTTTATTAACATGTTTTAACTCTAGTTTGTGTGTTTGTCAAGTAAAAATCTTGCAATAGATTTTTAACTTCCCGACTAGCTAGACATTTGAAACTTTTAGAATAGCTCAGAACACGATGACAATGCATTCTTTTAATACTTTTAGCCATCTTTATGCAGAATTGAATTCATTTACAGTTAATTTTGTTTGACAATTTCTTATTGCTCTCTTTATTACGCATTTGATAATTTTTTCACGTTGATGGGATAATTCATCAAATTTTAAAGTAGTTAAACATGACAATTCTGTGTATTAATGATTCAACAGAAAATTTATAAACGTGGTATATAGTTTTTAATCTTGTAATTATTTTAACCAAAATCTGAAGTAGGTTGGCAGAGTTAGCGTTGAGTTGCACGGTTTAGCACATATGAACTCAGACTTGATCCATACTCTGACAATTTAAGTCGAATGGGATATTAAGGATCCATTATATCTATGTACATAATATAATGGATCCTGTCTTAACTGATTTCAGATAATCTGTTTCGTTTTCGTAACATATGAATTGATATTTCTTCAATCTTGGTTTAGCCTGAAGATGGCCGAATGGCTAGGGCTTGCCTTGGGTACCAGAGTCTGTGGGTTAGAGTCCCACTGTTGGCTTGGACATTTGTAGCCGTTCGGAATCGGCTTTAAGCAGTAGGTCCCGGTCTAATTAGCCCTCGTGTAGCCCCAAAAAAATTGATCTTAGCGCTCCAAATCAATCTTGGTTTAGGCCTCGTTCTTTAAACACGTTGACCAGTGAACTTGACTCTCAGGCTGCTTTGAGGATTTTACAATAACATTAGGAAATGTTGCATTGCTACATAATTTAGTGCAGTTATCGTACCGTGGGGCACTGATATGGGGTGCCGTGATAAATTTTCGATACACAACAGGCTGTACAGCTAACTGATTTCAGATAATCTGTTTCGAATTTCATTTGCTTTGTAGTTTTTCTATCCCTATTCATTTGCAGACGGTCCCATAATCCTAAAGCACAGTTACAAAGAGTAAAAATTCCTCGCTCAGTGTCCCAAAATAGAGTAAAAGTTTAAATTGTCCCTGCAACAGCGAGCATGGGTAGACGATGAGCGAGAAGTTTAACCATACAAGTACTGACATTAAAATTGTCCAGTTACGACTCATTTCCATTTACTCTACAAATTTATTTCCTCTAAGTTATCATTCAAATAAAAAGTAATATTCGCTGTTCCTATTCATTTTTGCAGTTTTATAAGTATCCTAAATCTTAAGTGTTTATAATGAATGTAATAACGTGGCCCATTCATGGACCACGCAGCGACTAAGTGGAAAGTCTCTTGAAGATGGGGGCGTTTACCATGTTTGAAGTGTGTATGCTTGTCCTATTTTTCAACAAATTCCGCTTCATGGTATTTGCAAGTTCTATTGGATAATGTACATAGATATAATGGATCCTTAATATCCCATTCGACTTAAATTTTCAGAGTATGGATCAAGCCTGAGTTCATATGTGCTTTAAGGCTATGTACTAACCCTATTAAATTTACTAACTTCAATGTTAACCTATGAAGGAAATTTGCCTAGTTACAGCTATATAAAAGCTTATCTATTAAAATGGTATTTACAGATAGCCTGAACTTTGTTAAACCTTGCAACATGATTCATTTTATGAATTTCGTCCAAGGGAAGCGACAAAAGAGTTTAAAACGCAAAAGATTTTTTCCCAGAGTAATTTAAATTTTAAACATTAAATTTTTTAAAACGAAAATGCCCAAGGTGTAAAATTTTTATTACGGAATACAATTAGTCTTTGTGTCCAAGGATTGCCGACTTGGACTTAATCTCCATGAGTTGTCATTGAGGTGTGCGAATCCAATAGGATGAGTGCACATCAGCTTTAACAAAACGCGTTTAAGGCATCGAAATGTGATATTTAACGGCTGTAATTTTTTTATAATCTTAGCGGGGATACTTAAACATTACGGAAGCATTTACTTACGAGTTGAAATCCAGCAAGAACTTGCAGTAGTTGATTGTTTCATGACAGCTTATTTAATACCCCCAGAGCACTCGAGTTTAAAGTGATACAACGTGTAGTCTTTAGTCTTCTACAAAGTTTATGTAAACGTAATGTTACACTACACCAAATAGTCTTCCATTTGAAACCCATTATTCCTACTTGCCCATAGTTTTTAGTTGCAGGATTCTCCTTATAATAAAGTAATCTTAATCTGAGAAGGTTATAAAAGCTGAATTCATAGTACGAGACATGACTTGATTAATTTTGAATACCTTCATAAGCGAAAGGCAAAATTGATATTTTCAGAATATAAATGTGTGTAAATGCATTTTCAGATACAAACTGCCAAGAACTTAAGCTGCATAAAGGAATTCTACTTGAGATAATAAACATGGCTTCCAAAAGTCAAAGCACGCTAAACTTTCGCATTTTTAAGCGGAAGCTGGGGTTGCCGTAATTTCCGAATACTTATTCCACATAAATACTTCCAAAAATCTATTTCTCTTTAAGGTTTTTGTTCATAAAGTTTCGAACATTTGTAAATTATGGTATACTTGCACTGTAATAATTGAGTGTAATCCCTGATAGATAGGATCGTGTTTCCATATTAAAAAATTTCGCTGTATAATTTCTATATTCTGATGCAGAAGTCGGTTGTACCTACAATCGGTGAAAACTTTTCATCACGCAGAAGTTCGTGGCATTGACATCTGTAAATAAAAATTTGAAATGGTCTAAAATTCAGATTTCTGCATTTTCCAAAATCTCTCATAAATACGAGAACATTGTTGGAATATTTAAACGGATCATACTTGAATTAATGTTGAAAGACTGTACGTATCGATTTACTAAAGGGAGGTCTGATGAGATTCTAAATGTAGAACTCATGACATGTATCTCTATATTTTTAGCTCCTCTCTGGAGAAGAGACTTGAAAACATAGCCTCTCCGAACGATGTTTTACCATTCCGAAATCCAAATCTATATCAGTAATTAAAACATTTGCGATGTAAATTTGTGGTAAATGTCTACCCACCCCTAGTAAGGTTACTAAGGACCTGATGAATCAAGCTGCAGATTTACGATACCACTAAAGTGCACTTTCTAATAGAAAGTTATCAATGTTATTCGATAGATTTCCTTCGATGTTAGTTCCCGGAATTTTACGATAATTCTCTGGAAATCTTCCTTTCCTGTCTGTTTCATCTTAGTGTTTAATATTTATTGGAATGTTGTTTTGAAGATTCCAATATGTATAGCGTATTAATGTGAATTCTCTCGCTAATTCAATGCAAACTATCATTACAGATGAACAATTCCAAGGTTGACGCAACTGCTTCTAAAGCATGGACATCAGATGTGGTCGAAAATGAGAGCCCGTTGGAACAAGGTTTGAACTTGTATTTAATCACTTTATGGGACACTAAAGTAATTTATTCAAATACCTTTACACATCTGTTTATCCGTCCACTATAAAAATCGACAACCTTTGCTGTCGAAGCAGAAACGAAACAAGTGCTTCATCCCTTTTCTAACTGGCCACAGTAACTTCGAAAATCCCCCTTTTTATACATGAGTATCGGAACGAGTAAAGTCCCTTGTCCGATAGCGTAAGAAAGTGAAAGGTAACTCGACATCGCAAGGAAGAGTGCAAATTATGATGCATTAAATTCTCTGATTTGAAATTATGTAAAAGGCGGTTCTTCAGTAATGGAGTCCTTCACAAACCAAATAGTCCTCTTTGAAATTTGTGTCGACACTTGACTAAACTTTTTAAAGTTCATAAATTTCCTGTATAAAGGGGTTGAAATCGCTAAATGACAAATTGATAGTCTTCTGAAAAAAGTTGCTTATTATTCTAAGTCAATACTCTAATGTAAATCGTTGCAATAATGAAATTCAAACGCAGAAGCAAATACTTGATAACGGTAAATCGTTGTTTCATCACAAATGTAAGAGTCAAACTGCTGCAGAAATAAGTACTTGGGAATTATTAAACAACTATTTAAATTTTTCTGTAGTTAACATCCATTCTTCAAATGATTTTTTTTATTTCTTTATTCACTTGCCAAATCTATTAAGTCCCGAAATCACGCAAAAATCGTAAGGATTACTTCATGGCTATTCATCTTGTAGCTTTTATCTGACGACATAAAATCTATATCTGCAATAATGAAATCTAAAATGTTTATTTGAATTTGTTTTCAGAGAAATTAAATGTATAATCCCTCTTCTCCACTTCGTTTTATGGACTTAACCTATTTGGTAAGTGAGCGACTTTATTATGAACCAACATGAATTGCGTTCAAATGAAATTTTCCGCCTGGGTGCGGATGCAACTTGTGTCATGGCGTGAAGTCGGCAGAGACAAGTAAATCCTCACGATTGTAAATCTATAAAGATGGCAAAGTTTAATTTGAATATTCCTGAAATAGCGTGCACAGTAGTTAGTGAATAATCGATTCATTGCTTTAATTCTTGTTAGACCTAAGCGTTTAAAAAAGAGTGGGCGAATGGCTACAGTTGTCATTTGGTACCAGTCTGAGGGTTAGAGCACACTTTTATGATGGGAATTTTCTGCGGTCATTCGGAATTTGCTTTAAAGTCTGTTTAATACTCGTGTTGCACAAGATAATAGTAGCTATTCAAAACAAGCCAACCTACAGGAATATTTTCCCAGTACGATGAATTTCTAGGCCAAAACTGGATTTGATGGTAATCCAGACTACAAACGTGTTTGGGCTTGTCTTTCAGGTTTAGACTGAATATTTTGGGTGTTAGATATGAGCGTGAAATCTAAAATTAAGAGACACGCGGATTGTTTAAGAATTAAGTATGAATTTAAACTTAAACGTCCCAAATTTGAAATATTAACTTTAACTGAAGTTGGCGATCCTGAATTCAAGTGTTGAGTACCAGAAGCTGCTAGCTTGTACAGAGATAGTAAATGCTGCGATGGTGCTAAGATACGGAGCAGAAGTTGGTTAATGCGACAAGGGGAGCGGGACAGTTGTTTCTAATGCCCCCTGACTAAGTTCCAGACCAGGTCCATATAGGCTTCGGTTTATATAGCACCACAAGGGTTGGAGTCTGTCTTAGCTAGTTGCCACCTCAATTTTGACAGAGCACCCCCAAGGTGGGAGCCGTACCCTCTTCCAAGGGGCGGGGACGAAGTACTCTCGCCAGAAATGGTATCAATCAATATGCCTGGTTGACATTTAATTATCCCTCTATCTCCATTGACTCGTAATGCCTTGATACTTTTGACCAATCTTCCTTGTTCAATTGTTTAAATTTCCTGTAACCGCCGTTTATTGAAAGAATGACGTTTTATAGGTCTTTCTCATTGGCAACTTCATTTGAGGCGAAATGTCTGATCAACTAATTTAGTTTTTCTTCCAGCTACATCACCATTCAGCTTCAGCAACTACTGGGACAATATTCCTCAGCAGCCGCCTATCAACTACGGTGCTATTAAAAACTTGGATCAATTGCTCAATCTTCTGGATCTCCAGAAGTATAGTGAAATTCTGAGCGTTCATGAGGTAAACATAAATCTCTTGTAACATTGCATTCGCGTTGTTGTGAACCAAATGAAAGTGTACGTAAACGTGTCCAACGGAGGTACGTCAGACTCTTGTTTGAAAAGTACAACTGAAGTAGCTTACCGCCTAGCTTGCTGAAATCTGACCTAAGCAGGGTTGTATTTAAAAACTCAATGTGAAATTTCTGTAAGAAATCTTATTTATGCCTATGCTTTAATTTTGCTTCCCCGAAGTGTTTTAGTACGCTTAAACTGTTACCTGTTTAGTCCAGACGTTTAATGAGTACATGCTTATTTTACTAACTTGAGTACCTTTGTCTGCACATCCGAAACTGTGGCGCCTTTAACTTTTTTAAACTAACCTTACAGGTGTGTATGCTGCATCGTAGGCTTTGGTACAAAGTGGCATTTGAAGCGTTTGAAAATAGCCGAAAAAAATTTTCGGCATTTAGTTTGACTTCTGAAACTTTCTTTACGCTCTTCAAACGCATGAAAGTTCTGGAACTGGAATTGACACCTGTATATCCTTTGGCACTAGCGTCACCATGTCGGTCAAAATGTACCGTGCTGGTTATAACATTGGTAGCTCTATATATAGCTAAATCGGTAGTTCTAGTGTTAAATATCTAGATTTTCAATAGCAAAATTTTAAAGTTTACTGTTGCCTTCGGTGTATGAATATCTAAACGCGGTAGCGTCTGTTTAACGCAATTTTCCTAGTAATGATGTGATAAGAGAATGAGATATAAAGTAGAATTGGTGAAATTGGGTGATGTAGAAGGGGAAAACTTCAGAAAAATTAACGCTGGTCCAAAAGTTGAATGCCATGATTTATCCCTATTTATCTTTACTGTTGGTACGGATATGAAGGTTCTTGTTGAAATACTAAATTATCTAATCCTTAAAGACTTAAAACTGCTGTGTACTAGCCCTATTAAGTGAGAATGTAATATTCTAGAGCTAATCATTAAATATTGACTTCATTCCAGATCGATCTTGTAACTTTCCTCACCCTGACTGACATAGATCTTCAGCAGCTAGATGTAAGCTATGGAGCTAGGAGGAAAATGCTTGCAGCCATAGCAGGTACTATAAACATAGAAGATTACGTTATTACAAGATATCTGTATTAATGGGCAAGTATTAATAAAACTCCCATTTCAGCTATTCGTGATAACAGACTCGGCGACTGGTCGCTGAAGAATTTCAGAGCTGCGCCGGGCGCTGAACGTCGCACGTTCCTGACACGATATCCTCCTGGCTCGCCCCTTTCTGAAGATGATAGAATGTAGAATAAGCGGAGGTCTTTATCAGATATTCTCCTCGCTGTTAAAATCAAAAAGGTTAAGAATTGCCCAAAGGGAAATCAACTATATCAGTATTCAGCTGTTAAAATTAATCTCGGACGGTCGTTTCCAGTTTCTTCCGAAATGTTTCACACATGCACGTAGAGTTTAGGTTCTATCAATCTGACAAATTTTATTCACTTATTAAAGCCAGACACTGCGGTTCTTGCATGTATATTTTAAATAATCTAATTCTATGCGCCTAACAACCTCGTTTTAGCTTTTAACACTAATCTTTTGGCTCCGATATTTTTAGCCTAGATAACTTTTCGATAACTTTACCAGCCGATACAATTCTAGTTGGCAACTTTCCAATCGGCTTTGGAATATTCTTTCTAATTTTGGATGTTTGTTTATTTTACTTTTAGGAAAATTTTTTTGAACTTGACAATGTTTTGAAAATTCGCTTAGTTTATAACAAAGTCCAAGAGACATTTTTCTTGTTTCGATGTTTTATACGTTTCCTAACTTTTTAAAAGTTCTTGCTGTTCTTGAATAACTTAGGATGAAAATGCTAAAATCTAGTTTCGTGTTAGTGTAATGTTTAAATTGAACTGATGCCCTCTCAAGGTCACAACTAAGTTCGTTGCTTTTGACTGTTGCTTATCTTGCGCTTTCGCTCAATTTAAAATCTCCCCCTTGAGCAAAGATTATGAGAGTAGGTCACAAATAGTAAAAAAAAATACTTAGATGTAGGTCACAATGAAATTTAAGGTATAGCGAACCCGTTGCAACGATATATTTTAGGAACTTGTGTGAGCATTTTAGTGTTACCTGTAACTTGATTTATTTTATCACAAGCTGATACATTTCAATAAAGTTTTCTATTGTAATGTCTTGCGTCTCGTTGGATTCAAAGTGTACATTTTCTTGCAGTACATGGACCGAGGAAAGATTTTCCTTTAGACTTGATTAACGTTCGTGACAATCAGCTGTGCAGAGCTTGATTTAAGGTATGACGCCCGGTTTAAACCCTATACTTTATTTTTTAGTTAGCAGATGTAAGTTTTATCCACTAGAAAATTTAAAGACTTGCATTTGTTCAGAGGGTTGCAGTTGTATAACAGCTGCCCTCTGAAATTCATTCTAAATTACATAACTTTTGTTAAAGCTGCTGGGTAACAGCCCATGCTCAATGTTAACCTATGGACAACATTTGTCTACTATTGACAGCTACGTAAATGCCGATAATCCAATAAACAGTGGCATTTTCAGATAGCCCGAACTTTTCTGCTCCTTGCAACGGGATTCATTTTATAATTGCGTCCACCAAAGGAATTTAGAAGTGTTTAAAGCTCATAACAGATTCTTTTGCCGAATTATTTAAATTTTAAAATATTGGCATTTTAACCATGGTTTTTATTAACTCTTGTGTGTTTGTCCAGTACAAATCTTGCAATCTATTTTTAACTAACTTCCCGACTAGCTAGACATTTGAAACTTTTAGAATAGCTCAGAACACGATGGCAATGCATTATTTTAATACTTTTAGCAATCTTTAAACAGATTTGAATTTTCAGTTAATTTTGTTTTGTAGACTGGTGCAGCCATCTATCAACCGGGACGGGAACGAACAGTTAAACGGAAGTTAACTTCCAATTATTTTCATTATCTTTAAAGTTGATGGGATAATTTATCAAATTTTTAAAAAGTATTAATACATAGAATTGTCAAGTTTATGATTCAACAGAAAATTTAAAAACATGGTATATAAAGTGCTTTTTATCTTGTAATTATTTAAAGAAACAATGCCCCCAAGGTGTAAAATTTCTGTTACGGAATACAGTTCTTAAACTCTCAAAATCAGCAATTCTTGGGCACATTTTCTCCGTAGGTCAACATTGAGGTGAGCGAATCCAATAAGGTTTGTACACAGCAGCCTTAACCTTTGGCAAGAATTTTTCCAAGAATTGTTGACTTTGATGCAAGGGTTTTAAAATTATATCCCGTGATAAAAGAAATTATTTACTGGGCAACTCTCTTCAAAAGGAACTCTAATAATTTTGAAAGTCCAATTCTTTAGAAAAAATGTTGTCTTTTAAAGTCATTATTTTTCTTTAGTCGACGATATATCTAAAAGAATACGATAGCGGAGCAATTTTGTTCTTGCGGAGTAAATTTTAATAAATCGAGGTCGACAATCGTAAGGATTTTTTTCTTTCCTAGGTTAGCATTGAGCTAAACGAATCCTATAGATGCTATCCAGCATCCTTAATAGTGTCACATCCCGGGACGTAGGATTAAAAGCTATCAGTTTTATGACTGGACTAACCGGACATTACGGTTAGCCCAGTAAAAATTCGTGCTAAAAGGTGAGTTGTCACGGGTAATAAGGTAACGCAATTGAACCGCGACAGTCCTAAAGTGGTCAAAGTTCATATTTTCCCTTAAAGAGGCAGCCTGGGTAGATGCGAAGTACAGCTACGAAAATGACTGCCAAGTTATTCGAAAGTGAGGAAATGCCATGGGTTCCAGATGGCTTTAAAAAACTGCTTCAGATTTCGGGGACGTTTAGACAGACTTCAGTGTTACTCAAAGAAACATCCATTGAAAGTGGAAAAAATAAACCATCGATTGGGTTATGTGAAAAATTAACGATTTTAGATTCGTATCTTGAGTAATTAATGGAAACTCTACCCTTTATCTATATTTTGAAAAGAAAAGATTAAAAACTTTGCTCGAGGAATAAACAGGAAAACCAACGTAAATAAAGCACAAATAGCAATAAGATGCAATTATTTTGCATACGGCCGTTTCGAAGCTACAAAGGAGCTTCAGTGCAACGAACTTAGTGGCAGCTCAAAATAGCCGAAGACTAAGGGATTATCGGCTATGGGCTTAGTCTACGGATTTTTTGAGCTGCCACTAAGTTCCTTGCACTGATGACGCTCCTTTGTAGCTTCGAAACGGCCGTATGCAAAATAATTGCATCTTATTGCTATTTGTGCGTTATTTACGTTATTACGGTTTTCCTGTTTATTCCTTTATCTATAGTTAGTTTGAAACTTGAATCCTTTGAACATGTACTGCGATTTTAGTGATACCATGTTGATGAGACTTAATGTCAAAATTTTATTCTATTCGTGTGAAATGAAGGTCTTAAAGAGAAGCAAATGGGAAGTGAATACTAAATCTGCATTATTTCGGACAATCATTTACTTGCTTTTGATAATTAACCATGAAAATGTGTCCATCCTGATGTGTTAATATTGTACAGTTTTGAAACGCCGAAGTTAAATTGCAGATCTTTTATGCAAATCCATATTAACTTGGATTTACTGCATTCTGTTTTTGTTGCTTATTCCACTTGACTGACAGCAACATCAGATAGTCCCGAAGGCTATGGGCGATGAAGGTGCGGCTCCTGTTTTGATTGGCACCACAAGGGTCGGAGTCCGACTTGGCCAAAGGGCCAGTCCCATAATTTTGAACAGCTAAGTGACGCGACCAAAACACTTGATACCGCAACTCCAGAGGTAATTTTGATAACTTGGAGGACATTGCATCCACGACAGATTTTACGTGCACCAGCCGTCAGTGTACACGACAGTGGATTTTCCAGCGACGAGCATCGAACCAGTGACTTTCAGATCCCTGGCCATTGCCAACTGGCCATTGCACCCACTACTGATTCTTAAAACAAATCTGTTAAACCCTAGGATTTTTCAAATTTTTTAAAACAAAACGAATGCTTCAATATGTGTCGAGACTTGATGTTTGCTAGACATGCGTGTCCATTAAATATCATCACCAAGGCAATCTGACAAATACAGTGAAAGTTCTCTAGATGGCCTACCCTATACGAATAATTAAATACAGTGGACGCTCGTTAATTCGAACTCGAAGGTTCTCAGAAAAAAGTTCGAATTATCCGAAGTTCGAATTATCCGAAGTTCGAATTATCCGAAGTTCGAATTATCCGAAGTTCGAATTATCCGAAGTTCGAATTATCCGAAGTTCGAATTATCCGAAGTTCGAATTATCCGAAGTTCGAATTATCCGAAGTTCGAATTATCCGAAGTTCGAATTATCCGAAGTTCGAATTATCCGAAGTTCGAATTATCCGAAGTTCGAATTATCCGAAGTTCGAATTATCCGAAGTTCGAATTATCCGAAGTTCGAATTATCCGAAGTTCGAATTATCCGAAGTTCGAATTATCCGAAGTTCGAATTATCCGAAGTTCGAATTATCCGAAGTTCGAATTATCCGAAGTTCGAATTATCCGAAGTTCGAATTATCCGAAGTTCGAATTATCCGAAGTTCGAATTATCCGATGTTAAGAGAAAATATATTATACTATGTTATCTAAAGTTAAACATATTAAAAAGCAATACAAACTTACCTTTATCATAAAATGAAGCAAAAGATATGCAGTATAAAGTAAAATTTTATTAAAAATATGAATTACATTTTGGGGAAGAACTGTAAAATGGATTTTTGGTTCTGTTTATGATGCCTACATTGTTCAGCCAGCTTCTCGATTTGAAGTAAACAATTCAATTCATTTTCAGAGGAAGGTTCCATCTAAATAAATGCTTTCAGAGTTTAATAGAGTCCATTATGGCTTTGACCATTATGGCCGCATTAGAAATATCTTTCGGCAGGTAAGTAGAGAAAAGCCCTGGCAGTTTCCTACCGAAATTAGTACATACGTCTTCGTTTACATCAGAGCTTTGGCCACATACAGTTTGATAAGAAATATTGTGCCTTGACTTAAATCGAAAAAGCTATCCATCACTGCATTTAAAATCTTCAATACCCATTCGACTTGCCAATTCATCAGCCTTCGTCAGCACTACGGGTCCATTTATCGGAAAATTTAGAGATCTAACATCCTGGAACCATAGCAGTAGAGCTTTTTCTAGAACTTCTGGGGACGCATTTCCCATTCGTTTCCTTCCTCTAGCAAATTTTGATTTTCCCCATGAATCTAAAATTGACTCCTTGTTTTTCAAATTAGTTGACAAGGCATTTTTTTAATTCCATAGTCAGCTTCTAACTTCGTTTTACATTCGCCATTCTCTACTTTCTTTAAAATTTCGACCTTTGTCTCCAAAGTTAGGATTTTGTACTTTCCACGTGTAGACATCCTGAATTTTTACACGTTCACACCACACAATGAGGAAGAAAAACTAGACCACATTAACTTGTCTGCACTGCAGTTATAACTAACGCAGCTCCCGAGAATCTGTAGTAAAGACTAGATTTTCTGAAATTCTAAGAAAATCGATCCAAATAAAGGAAAATTGCATTTTCCGTTTAGCACTAATAAGGACAATAGCTACTAACGTTTAGAGGACATGCAATAGTCTAGGAATGCAGGCATGTGCCTTTTTACACAGAAATTTTGACGCACAAAATAATTCAGTGTGTATTTTCCCCATTAAAGGAGGAAAAATACTTTTTTTTTTTTGTCAAATTTTTAGTTCGAATTAACGGAAGTGATAAAAATTTAGTTCGAATTAATGAGATATTTTTAACATTAACTCCAATACAAGTTTTTTGGGGCCTGCGGATTAGTTCGAATTAACCGAAAGTTCGAATTAACAGAGTTCGAATTAACGAGCGTCCACTGTACATGAAATTCCACTGATGTCTGGGAACTTCAAACACGGTTCTTTCAATCATTTTGTTCTAGTGTGAAAATTGTGTCGCGACCATGCCTGATGTTCGCCGCAAAGCGAATATTCGGCGTACATTAACGATAACCTGTTCCTGAAGAATTTTATGCGTTCTGCAGAGGGGGTATTGATCATGATGGGTTTTATTGTATGCACACATGTATGTGTGTATATTTATACACACACACGTGTGTATACATATAGCTATATAAATATATACATGTATATATACACAAGCGTATATACTCACAAATAAAAGTGAGAGAGAAATAAGTAGTATTAAGGTGAATACAACCTTAAAACTAATATTCAGAATAAATTACTATTCTCTGGATTATATAGCTCAAATCTGTAACCTTCTTTTCCATGTTATTGTGTAACGTTGAAATTTCTTAATCTTCCATTATTTATTTCATAAGCTCAAAAAATGAATAGATACAAAGGGGAGTGATCCGCGAACGATGAGGTGGGCCCCTAGATTATAACCATACAATTTTGTGTGTGCATATATACAGGGTGTCCATGATTAAACTTCCCTACTTTCAAGTTGTCTACAGTCGAAACTCTTGTTCAGAAATTTATGAAATTGTGTAAGACATATTGAAAGGATGAGAATTTGCTTGAGGGAATAAAATATTGGTTCAAAATATCACCACCAGAGGGCGTTTTTTTATGAATTACACATTTACGACTGGTTCGTTACTTAAGATTTCACCATCTTTTAATCCATAGGTGACACTAACACAATAAATCATACTCATTAAATATTACAATCTTTAAAGTGATTGCAAAGTCGATCGGAAACTTGTTCGATAACTAATTTTCGGACAAAAGATTTGAAGGAACGAAAACGAAACAAATATGCAAATTAATTTTTGCCGACGTAGAGCAGAAGCTATTATAAAACCTAGAAACTTTCATGGAGATTTTGTTTTCAGTATGCTTGCTATTGCTAATCAGAGAGTCATTGTTACGATAACCAGATCGAGCTCCCCAGACCTCAACCCATGCGACTTTTGACTTTGGGGGCATGTGAAACATCTAGTCGGTCTTGGTAAACCAAGAACTATACCTTATCTGAAAGACAGCATTTCGCGACATGCTCTCAGCATTTCCACGGACACACTGCGGTCAACTGTAGAACATGCTATCTTGAGATTACTAATGGTAGCTCAAAATGATGGCCGTCATGTTGAACATGTCTTGTTGTAATAAATTTTTTTAACTATAGTAAATGTTGGCTAAATGTGTAATTGATCAAAAACGTACTCTGGTGGTGAAATTTTGAACTACTTTTTTTATTCGCTCAAATTAATTCCCATCCCTTCAATATGTCCTACACAAAATTTCATAACTTTCTGAACAATAGTTTCGACTGTAGACAACTTGAAAGTAGGGACGTTTAATTATGGAAACGCTGTAAATATGGTGCCCGGTATAAAGGGCTTAGGTAAAAAAAAAAGTGATTTTTATATAATTGTCAGTATTGATAAAAACAAAACAAATCTTTTGTCTTGTATAAAATACTGGTCTATTAATTTTGTAAACAAAATTCCATTTCTTTGTACAAAATACTTAAGTCGAAATTATTGTTCTGTGACTGATATAAAAGCCAATAACTTAGTTTATTTAAATCACTGTTTTTGACTTAAGCCCTTCATACCGGGCACCATAGATATAACATATAACGTATTTTTCGGACCACAAGATGCACCCCAATATTTATTCGATTTTTTTACGTAAAAAGGTTATATATATTTATATATATATATATATATATATATATATATATATATATATATATATATATATATATATATATATTTTGTTGTGTTGTGTTGTGCTGTGCTGTGCTGTGTTGTGCGCACTAAAGTCCCTTCCCACCCTCTTAGCTTCGGAACGGCTGCTGCTATATTCATAAAAGTGGTGTCTAGGTATAGTATAGTAGCCATGCGCTACTGAATGAAACCACCAACCACGCCACCTGGTGGAAAACTGCGCAGTTAGCCCTCCTATCTCGAAAACGGAACGAGATAGAAAAAAAAAGTGATTTACAAAGTTGTAGAAAATCATTGATTTAGTACGAAAAGATACCTTGTGGACATTAATGCAAAGAATAGAACGGTTAATACGCGCATTTGTTTTTTCGTGATTTCCTACACTGTGACGTCACAAAACTTGAACGGAAGGAGAAACGATTATCTTTCGGGCAAAACACGACACCGCAATGTGCACAGTGGTATATCGCTTTTGATCCCCAATTAAAAAGACCGCGGTTCAAACCTCGAGGGTTTCATCCTTGTACTGATTGTCTTTATAAACAGAGTAGACAATACGTAGATTGTGTAAAATAGTGTTGCATCAACTCAACGCAACTTGTGTTGGTGTTCGAATTTTTGCAGTATGCAAATACGTAAGAAACGTCACGCCTGTTCACCTGAGACAGCTATAAAAGAGACGACATCTTGGGGTCGTAGTATGTTGATGCTCGTGGTCATGGCTGAGTATTCCAAAGCTGAGATCTCCAGTGAAGCAGTACCTCGTCAAGGAATTCGGAGACCAAATAATTGGGTATGGCGGTTTCGAAGAGTGGCCTCCACGTTCGCCTGATCTCCCAAGTAACACAAAACCGTTGGCAAGTCGTTGGCCAACCACTTTCGAGCATGGTTGGCCAACGGTGGTTTTTGGCCGTTGGCGCGAGGTTGGCCCAACGGTTGGCGTTCAGTTGGCCCAACGGTTGGCGTTCAGTTGGCCCAACGGTGGGATTTGTAGGGAAACGGTTGGCGTTCTGTTGGCCCAACGGTAGATTTGTAGGGAAACGGTTGGCGTTCTGTTGGCCCAACGGTTTGATTTGTAGGGAAACTGTTGGCGTTCTGTTGGCCCAACGGTTGGATTTAAATGATTTGGCCGTTGGCACGAGGTTGGTCAACAGTCAACTTTGTAGGTAAGCCTACATTAAATTTATTTAGGGCTATTATGCATTTTTCAACCCAGCCAGCAACTCTTCGTTCATCAGGCCAACAGTCAAACTATCCAAGGGTCAATAGTTTTGACATTTTGCTATTTTTCAGCAGATCGTTTACAAAGAGGATTTCCCCTTTTTAAACAGTTTATTAAGTTCTAGTATTTAGCCACAAATAATTTATATAAAAATAGTATATTCGAAATTCTATTTTGAATATATAAAATAGGATATTAAAGTATATTTATATAAAAATAGTGTATTCAAAAATGCTTTTTTGAATATACAAAATGGGAAATCCCCATTGTAAACGGTCTGCTGAAAATTAGCAAAATGTCAAACTATTGACCCTTGAATAGTTTGAAAATTGGCCCAATGAACAAAGAGTTGTTGGCTGGGTTGAAAAATGTATAACTCTTTTCCCCAAAAAGTAGTCTGAAAACTGCAAAATTCACTCTTTTATGAAATCAAAAAGTTTCCATAGTTAAATATTAAAATGTACAAAAAGCAACAATACATTTTAATTTTATTGTTATTTTTAACAGTTTATATTTTGCTTGACATTATTTATATAAAGTGTTTTGTTTTAAACACTTTATATCTTTTTAAAGAGAATAAATCTTATAGATTATATCCTTAGTGATATTATAAATCTCATGTCACTATATATATATATATATATATACAATTTATAATATCAATGCTACCTGTTGTTTTTAATCAGTCACTTTACTACATATATAATTTTTTTTAAATAAACACCTTTCCATTATAATCAACTGGTGTCAAATTGCACACTCATGCTGAGTTAATATGACAAATACTTTTTGTAAGATTACCTTTATATAAATATTTTTTCCATTTTATATATATATATATATATATATTTATAAACACTTTATCTTCCGATTTGTCTTCAGGTCTGATACAATATATACAACTGAGGTCTGATTTTTTTAAAACTTTCCATAAAACTTTTATATCAATTTTTGGACTTACCTTGTTTAATATTTTAAAACAGCATCTTAATAAAGCATGTTATAGTAATTTTAATAAAACACAACTTTTCATCAATTTTTTTTTATTTTAACAAAAAATTTAATAAAATTTAATTTTACATTGTCAGAAATACACAGTTCTTTTATCTCTCCCTCCTTCTCTGTCTTTCGAAAAATGGAAAAATCCCTTTATTAAGTCTTCAACAAATTTTTTCGTTATGACTTCTCCCTGGTAAGCCAGTCCGACAGAAGCTGTTAATATAAAAATAAATTAGTACAGTAAATGAGTCAAAAGAAAAATAGCTATATATGCACCAAACAGTCAAACAAAAATGCCTGATTAAGTTAGTTTTTTAAATTTTTTAGAAACAAGTTTACTTATTATGAAATATAACCCTAGCATTTACTTCATAATCAAAAATTTCTTCATGTTGCATGAACTTGTCTTAACTATTACTTCAGGTATGTATCAGTAAAGGTTTATTTATTTGTTAAATTATCAAAGTACAAAATAAAACAACAATTTCAAATATGCAAACTAAATTAACATCAGAGGCAAATTAGACACTGCACAGATCTTTAATAATTTTAGTACATATTTATTTACATGAATATATCAACTCTCTGAAAACTTACTTAAAATTTAGACATGAAAAATTAAAATATCAAGAGCTATTGGCAGAAATTTCTTTACATTATAGGAACTAATCATCTTAAACTGCTTGTATGTATATAGCAAAGTTTATTTTCATAAATTAACAGAGCAGAAAATTAAAGAATAATTTGAAATATTTGAACCAAATTAAAATTAGAAAAATAAGACATTGTAGTATATGATAGATAAGATTAATTTCCACATACATTTTACCAATACAACATTGAAAAAATTAAGGTGAAATTTTCCTTCTCTTAACCACACAGTAAACAATATTTTCTCAGTAAAAGGCAAATTAATTCTGTAGCATCAAAAGCCCAACAGTTTGTAAATGTATGTTTGTCAACACAAAGCTTTTTATTAGCACAATATCTTTAAAAAAAAACCAACACTTTAATAATTTTAGACAATATTTATAACTCCACGAATATAAAAAAAAATTACAAATGTTTGTACAAAATATCAAACCTACTAATGCCTTTCTATCTACTGAACATCACAGTATCTATATATTTAAGTTGCTAAGCCAGACCGATTCTTTGGGCTGTCTGGGAGAGAAAACTACTGCATCAATTTATTTCCTTTTGGTCTTAAAAAAAAAGATTTTAATCTATAGATGTGTCAAATATGGTTTTTGTAACCATAATCTCTATTAATTAGCGATAATTTATAATTTAAAATTGTTTTCTGTACATGCTCAGCGACATGTTTAAATCTGGCTTTAGATACTCACTAAGCACGAGGCTGCATAAACTACTGCATAAAATACTGTACTAATTAGATATCGCTAAAAATTTAAAACACATTAACATAATGATTTAAAAATACATATTTAATAAAGTGAATCAAATAATACTGGTAGGAAACAAGGGAAAATAAAAAAGAGTGAGGAACAAGACTTCAGTTTATACAAATAGGCCAAGAATTCAAAGCAAGTTTTTACCTAGATTCAATCATTCATAAGATGATAACCACACTTCCAGTTCTTTCATCCATGGTACTAATGAGATCAGGACTGGCAGTCAAATAAAAATTTCCAGAATTTTCAATTCTGCATACCAGTTCCTTGAATACATGATCTTATAGACAGCTAAAAATAGAAAAATAAGTCATATACCATGGGATTGTCAAAATACAGTCTTTAATATTATGTACAAACTTTATAATATATATTGTTAAAAATATTGCTAAAAAAGTAAATATTATAATAAGTAGCAGCTAATCAAATTTTAAAGACAAGTGAATTATTTTAATGAGTGATCAGCTTACTTCATAAATAGTCTTTAATATTATGTACAAACTTTATTAAGTATATTGTCAAAAATTGCTTAAAATGTAAATATTACAATAACTAGCAGATAATCAAATGTTAAAGACAAATGAATTATTTTAATGAGTGATCTGCATATTTCATAAATATTTTGTATTGATATTTTACTTTCAAACAAAATATTTAACATCAAATACCTATTCGAGTCTGAGACAGACAATTATTTTAAACTGAAATAAAATACAATTGCTAAGTTGATAGTGAGGAGAGAAAAATTACTGAAATTTCACCAAAGCAGACAGCTAATTCTATTTTATCCTTGTATTCATAAGCTAGTGATTAACTGACGCTTCTTTATAAATTTGACGATTTAATAGAGTAGGTTTTCTAAATTTATGAAGTAAACTGTGAGATATAAACTTATAAACAACTTAAATACACTCAGAATAAATGTTCAACTTCTTATATAAAATGTTCAGTAAACTTTAATAACAGATATTTGAGCATAAATAAAAGTTTACCATAATGTTTTTATTATAAATACTCTAGTTAGAAATAATCTTACTGAAAGTACAAGGTAAGAATCATCAGTAAACACCAAATTTGATCAACTATTCAATTTAAAACTTTCTGAACGATCCGATTAACTAAAGTAACTCAACCATTTAAAAAAAATAACATAAACACATCCATGATTTCAAAAAGTTTAAATACAACCATTCTATAAAGGATTATAAATATACAGATTACTTATTGTGTTCTAAAAATAGAGAAACAGCAAATACAATTACAGTAGTTAAATTTATTATTTGAGGAAAGCTTTGGCTGTTTTTATAGAAGTTTAACAAAGCATTTTACTTAAATTTACCAAGTTACGCTTCATTTTGATATGCATTTTAGAAAACTACTTGATGCTACTAATTAGCCAAGTACATCATTTTGTTTACTAAATAAAAGTATATTACTAATAAAATAATATACTTACTCTGGAATTCTTCGTAATGTTACAATCACGTGGAACATGGAATGGCCGACATCCATTTCTTTTTACCGTTCATTTCTTCTCCACACGTGCAAACAATTCGCCAAACCAGTTTCTGTCGTAGTGAATAATGCATTCTGTAACTGTTGGCCCAACAGCTTTAATTTGCAGTTGGGCCAACCATATTTTGTAACCGTTGGCCCAACCGCTTCCATTTGCAGTTGGGCCAACCATGTTTTGTAACCGTTGGCCCAACCGCATCCATTTGCAGTTGGGCCAACCACATTTTGTAACCGTTGGCCCAACCGCTTCCATTTGCAGTTGGGCCAACCATATTTTGCAACCGTTGGCCCAACCGTTTTCATTTGCAGTTGGCCCATCTGAATTTCTGGAATTTCTGCCAACGGCAACCATTCCCCAACGATGCCACGAAAATATGCGGTTGGGCCAACGGTGTGTGTTACTTGGGCTAATTCCACTGGACTTTTTCCTGTGGGGATAGCTAAAACAGCAGGTGTATGCGACCCCTCTACAAACATTGCAGGACCTTAAACGACGCATTACGGACGCTTGTGCCAGCGTGTCACGCTCTATGCTCCAACGTGTGCAACGTGAGATTCAAACGAGGATCCAAATGTGTATTGCAGCTGACGGTGAGAAGTTTGAACATCTCAAATAAAGGTATATTGTTAAAATTAGTTTTTTTTTTTCTCAGATCCTTTTGTCACGTCACAGTGTAGGAAATCACGAAAAAACAAATGCGCGTTTTAACCGTTGTAGTCTTCTTATCAATGTTCACAAGGTATCTTTTCGTACTAAATCGATAATTTTCTACAACTTTGTAAATCTCTTTTTTTTTCTCATCTCGTTCTGTTTTCGAGATAGGAATGCTAACTCCGCAGTTTTCCACCAGGTGGCGCGGTAGGTGGTTTAATTCAGTAGCGCATAGCTACTTTACTATACCTAGACACCACTTTTATGAATATAGAAGCAGCCGTTCCGAAGTTAAGAGGGTGGGAAGGGACTTTAGTGGACATACTTTATTTATATATATATACCATATTTTTAATAGTTTTATATATATATATATATATTGATAGTTTTATATATATATATATATATGTGTGTGTGTGTGTGTGTGTGTGTGTGTGTGTGTATATACATATAATCAAAGAATCGTAGCTTATTAAATATGAAAAGCAAGGAAAAGACCAAAGTAGTAGTTACAATTCGAGCCGAAGCATCAGAAGACAAGCATGAGTCATCAACATTTCCTTATTTTTGAAGAGATATTATGAGTAATAGTCCCGTGGTTATATACAGTGCAGAAATGAAATAAGAAAAACTTATTAAAACAATCAAACTTATTGAAACAATCGATCCATTCTGCTCTTTATTGAGTCTGAACAAGGAAACACCATAGTTGCCACATCGCGCTAATCAAACTATTGAAGAAAGCACTGAGTAAGAAAATGAACTAACGTAAGCAGACCGTGGAAAGCTGTGCTGCTATTAAAGGATAAAATAGCTGACCCGTGAATTATCTATATATATAAAACAGTTCCGTGACACTGACTGACAGATAACGCACAGACCAAACCGCTGGACCTAAAGGGTTGAAATTTTGCATGGCGATTCTTCTCGTAGTGTAGAGGTGCACTAAGAAAGATTTTTGAAAAATTCTTCTTAAATTTTTTAAAATTAAATTTTTAAGCTGTTTTTTAAATATTCTTTAAAGTTTGCATTTAAAATAATAATCTGAGGGATATAAAACTTTTATCACGAGGCAGATCATAAAAATTCCTTTAAAATGAAATCTTTTTCGAATTTTTACCTCCATTTTTCTGATTTTTGGTGAATTTTTAAAGATTAATTTTTATAATTTAATTTATTAAATGCTGATCACGTAGTTTCTTTTCTTTTGGTGATACTTTAAATTAATTTTGCGTCACTTGCATAACAACGAAATAAATTGACAGAAAAATATTCTTTTTTCTTTATAACGCGGAATCTGTTGCGCCATCACTAAACAGAAGAAAGTGTTATCAGTCGCATTTTTTCCATTTGTAATTCCACCTCGCTCCTCGGACCTAACCCATGTGATTTTTTTGTGTGGGGTTATTTAAAGCCCAAGGTGTATCTTGGTGGAGTCTCTAACTTGGCGGCCCTAAAGGTGAACGCAGATGTTATGTATAGTCTATGTCGCAATTTGTTTGCCGGACCCATAGAGAGCAAGGAGAAAATTTTCTCCTCCATTCACAACTGCCTCTAGATCACTCTGAGGTTCTTTAAATATGTTGATGGGAGGTCCAAGGTCTGGGTTCTTCTTCACTGTTTTCACACACTTTATTTTGCCCTGGTTATATAGAGATGACGTCGTATCACAACCGCTCATGCCGTGTAAAGAAAGATTACGGGCAGCTGTGGATGCGTCTATCACACTTGACGGGTGGTAAATGGTATTGCATGTACTTCCTTTTCCTCAGGAAGTATACATTGGAAGGAGTACAGAGCCCAACCATTATGATAAGAAAGTCGATATACTCTCTTTGACCTTCTCATGCGCTCCACGTATTTCATGCTTTTCTCACAGTCTGAGTAACCATTACAAATTATTTGGGCACTTGTCTTGTATTTGGACAAAACAAATGAAACATATCTGTAACAAATGCCTGTAAAGCTCACGCCAGTTGGCCACACTACAAGATGCAATAAAAACCCACCATCAATGACAAATATGCACTTTTCCAGAGCTGTGTTTTCTATAGGTTTGAAGGCTTTATAGACAGATGACTTAGTTCCCTTTCTCATACCACTCTCATCAAGCAAAGATGATGGGTAAGGACTTAGCTCGTACTTCAGGAATTCTTCCAATTCTTCTTCTGACTCTTTTGCAATGGTCATTCTTTGAAACACAGTGGTTGGGTTGATGGGAACTGTCTGACCATGAATATTTACTGCGCATTTCATCATAGTGAGAGGGTTCACTCGAACGCTTCGTTTGAATTTAACAGATCTGAAATCATCCCCAACAATTTAGTCCATTCCCTGAGTACCCACTTCCCTGACCAAGTGACAGTTGATCCCATCATCTCCAACATCCCCTGTACTGATGGATATGAGTTCTGGAGTTTCTGGGAAAGGCGGGTGCTGCTGAAACCATTCCAACAGTTTCTTCATATCGTGGCAGACTCTTTTAATCCTTGATTCCCGGCTATCAACATATTGTTCTGAGGTATCGAAATTAACTCCACAGTAGTCTTCCCTTTCTTCACACACTTGTTGGAGTGAAGACATCCCCTGCGTCCATCTAGCCAAAATACTTGGAGTTACACTTCGTTGTCGAGTTAATCCACCCTCACTTTTCCTGTACTTCATAAGAACTGTTCAATAGTCATGTCACTCCACGTGCCACTCCACAACTTATCAGTTCGGCGGACAGTAAAAGCTCCATGTGAAGTGAAAGAGTTGAATAGGGGATGACTGTAGGGGACTTACCCGGTCCAGAGATAAGTCTTTACTTCCTATCAATTTCATAGGAGGACATTCCCCCTTGAAAATCACAAACCAACCTCTACAACAACGGTTCAATTGATATATAATTAATAATTAGTACTTAATTAAATTGATATATAATTAATAAGTAATTACATAAATTATTAATTATAAAGACTAAATAAACAGGTTTTATTAAGTAAATAGGGATAATATAGGTCTGTACTGAAATTTGGGTGAAGGGCTCTTGACTTAGCGGTTTTACGTAATATAACATGCAATTTAAACGCGCTCTAGTGGCTACATGGTTTGGCCTCAATAAGTGATTAAGGTGTGCAATTTGTAGGGAATTTAATGTAGTTCTAGCAGAATCCAAGTTTTTTTGTAGTTACAAGCATATTTTTTGTCTTAGAAGCGAAAAACTAATGAGAAAACTGGGTTTTCCACAAAGAAGGAAATTTTGGCCTTTTTTCAGCGCGCTCTAGCGGCCAAACCGTTCAACCAAAAAAAATTGAGGGATGCTTTTTGTAGGAAATTTAATGTACTTTATTTTTGTATGAAGAAGTATATCTAAAAAAGTGCATAGTTTTATGACTTTTTGGCAAACAACTGAAAAAAGGTCGAAAATTTTGAGGTCTTTTTGCGATTTTCGTTGTGAAGCCATATCCGTGGGAAGTAGCAAAGTTTAAATTCGGATTCAGCCGCCCCCCCCCAAAAAAAAAAACATATAGAAAAATTGAGAAAATACTTCTATATTTTTTTCTTGAAACAGGCACCCCCTGAGACGATTTGACTGGACTAACTGGCTCTGTCTGTTTAACAAGCTGCATAGTTTTCAAAGAAATAAAATTTGGAATTTCTGGAAAGTCTCGGTTGCGAAGTAAATATATTAAGGAGTTAGGCAGTTAAACTTTAATTACCTAACTCCGTTTCATCTATGTATTGCATTTCATATTGAAGTCTTCCTCGGAATCGACGACATTTGTCTAATCACTGTGAGATGTGTCTTGGAACTTCAGGTGTCAGCCAATAGACACGACGAGCCACAAACAGGTCTTGCCAATAAACAACGGAAAACTTAACCTTGTCGATAACCCTTGTAGTGAAATGCTTTGTATATATAGTAAGAACATAAAGGAACAAGTGATACCCGTCGCAGAAATTTCACGAGTTCTTGCAACCCGTGGGGAAGTCAAGGTCGTTTAAAGTGAAAGGATGCGGACTAGCGACTTCCCGGAACAGGTTTTAGTGCCACTTCACTGTTGATAAGAGTACAGACTTTGATGTTGGCTGATCAGACAATCCTCTCGCTTCGTTGAAGGTAAGTTGCTCATTTCATCGCAGTTTCGATTTTCAGAATCGCAGTTTATATATATATATATATATATATATATATATTTATTCATTCATTCATTCATGTATGTATGTATGTATGAATGTATGTACGTACGTATGTGTGTTGTTTATCCGTAGAATATAGTTCCCATGCATAGAACATTTTTATATCAGCATATATTTTATATTTGGTTTTATTTTAAAGATGGTACAATATTTATTACCTTATAAAAGAGGCTTCAATCTCAAAAGCAATATTTTATTACAGCGTTCATTTTACTGAAGTTATCTGTATGAAGTTATTCAGATTAATAACGAAACTTTTTAAGAGGGTCTTGATATACCTTTTTTCCCATACCCTTTTTCTTAACTAAAGGGCCTTACCCTTCTCTGAAAGAAATTTGTCGGAGTGTTAAAAAAGATTAAAAAAAAAAAAATTGGCCTTTTTTCTTAATGGCTGCTTTTTTTATTTTCTAATTTAGAGAGTCTGAAAAATATATTATCGCATCCTTTGAAGCATCTAAATGAATAAATGATTCCGGTATCTAATTTTAAATGTGTAAAATTAACTACATATGAGTGCACAAAATACGCAAAAAATGTAGAAAATGTAGAGTCGAATCCTTTCAAGCGTATGATAATGAAAATGCTTCCTAACAATTTTAATTTTTATTAAAATATTAGCAATGTATAAACATGCAATATATGCAAACATTCAATTATTTTCTACTACTTTATCTTATACAAAGTTAGTCATTTAATTTAGAATATGTATGTCGTTATAGCTCAGTACCTAGATTATAATATTTCTCCTATCCGGGACGCTAAAACTATTATGAAATTAGAATTACTAAAAAATATAGAAATTAATTAAATAGAAATTTTTAAGTTAAATTACGTTTAATTAATAATTTGATTTTTCCTGCAGTATTATTATTAATAAAATTAATCAAATAGACTACTGTGCTGTATATAACTGCGCTTTATAAACTTAACTAATTTGTTGGCAATGTAAATACTGTGTATTGCATAAGATAGTGAATATACCAGGTGTCCAAGATAAACAGTGTTAAGAGCCGTTTCGAAATGTCTAAGTAATCAGAAGGGCCAATAAACAGAAAAAGTTGATATGAAAGCAACCTTATCCGTTATTTTCTCTAATATTATATATATATATATATATATATATATATATATATATATATATATATATATATATATATATATATATATATATATATATATATATATTAGTTTTCCAATTGTCGGAATAATCAATATTTCTAAATTTAGAAACAATTTTAATCTTTAACAATAGCAATTCTTTTAATTGTTTTGCTAAATTATTCAGATCTCGCATATATTGAGTTGTTACAGTTCTTAGCAATTCAGTTAAATGTTGTTTATAGCTGGAGGAAAAAAGGTGTGAAATAAGAAAAAAATTATTAAAAAAAATTAAGAAAATAATTTATAAGACATTCTTGAATGAAATATTTGAAAAATTGATCATTGAATCATGAAAAGCAATGAATGTGACAAAGAGACGCATTCGGCCACTCCTCTAAACGGCCATACTTTGTTCAGAGCCGATTGAAGACTTAGAGGCTGTGTTAGGGAAGAAACCTCTTTTCGACGGCCACGTCAGAAAACGGTCACTTTTTTTTCAGAACCATGACAGGCCGTCATAGAGAAGTTTTACTAAATTATTATACTGCCCCTAACGATCTCTGATTGGGCATGTGTTAGCCTGTAATGGTGGCTTCATAATTTTTATGTCACAATATTCTGTGTTGTAGCATATAATATCGGTTTACTTTTTTTGTACGTAAAACATTATTAAGAGTTGCGTTTGGATATGCCCAGGAATATTCGCTGTTCTCATCACATTCCTAGACCCCTCAAGACCTTTATATTCATCTACAACAGTAATTCTCAACCCACAGAAGTCTGCGGACCACTAAGCCAGAAAATGAACCATGTGCGAACCACCTCACCCCCATCCCCACCGACTTTAGTGGGGGGGAACCGTCCGGGAGGCATATTACCATTCCTTACATGAATTCACGACATTACATAGTTTGGCGGCTGCTGATTGGTCAATTGAGTTTCCATCGGTAATTGCCATAATATTTGATCCTAAGCGCATTTTAAATGAGATAAATGCTAAAATATATTTCTTGGTTGCTTTCATTTCGATAATTGCATTATATTTGATCCTAAGCGTATTTTAAATGAGATAAAATCTATTTCTTAGTTGGTTTCATCTTTATATATTTTTTACGCCATATTTTACCAGGAACGTGAATTTTTTTAAGTGGCGCCATCTATTAATGTAAAAGTAATTTAAAGTGACAAGCTATTTGTAAAAGAAATTTTCGCCATAAATGCCTTCATATTTCTTTTTTGTGCATGGAAAATTTTAAGAAATTACCAATTTCCGTAGTAATTTCACTGTAAAATTTTAGGAGTAGAATAAAATAGAGTAAATATTACTCAAAATTGAATTTTTTCTTAAATTTAAATGTTGAATTAAAAAGAAGGAAAGATATTTTCTTTTTTTTTAAATTTAAATATTAAATTTAAAAAAATGAAAGCTTTATTTATTTTTAAATTTAAATGTTGAATTTTTAAAAAAATTTGTTTATTTTTTTAAAATTAAAATCTTAATTGCAAGATGCAAATTATGTATTTTTTGCTGTTTTGCATACTTTAGTTTTTAACCTCACTCTTAAAAAAAAAAAATATAAATACTCTTCTAAAAATCACCAAAAATAGTGATGGAAGTTTTGATTCTTGAAAAACAGACATGCTTTCATAACCATCAGCGCACCAAATACACAAATACCGATGTAAACTCAATTGACCAATCAGCAGTCGTCAAACGATGTAATGGCGTGAATTCATGTAAGGAATGGTAATATGCGTCCGGGAGGGGTATATGGGGAATAGAATATCTCTCAGGCAAAAGGGATACAGGGTTAATGTACTCACATTATAACGTATCATATTCTAATAATAAAATAATTATGTTAAACTTTTAAGAAATTTTAATTCAACACCTGATAGTTATCGCCTATATTCGGCCCATCTAGCTTAATGAACATTGCTTTCAAAATCCCCATTCATTTGGCAACTTTTTTATATGTGATGCTGGACCACTCCCGGGGCTCTCGCGAACCACCGTTTGGGAACCACCGATCTACATGTTCATTTCCTCTTGTGCCTTTTTCGAGACACCCTGAAAGTCTTTTTTCAGGCCAAATGGAATTTTTTTTCATGTTCTGCATTTGAGTTTCAATATTTGCTTAGCTTGATCACCGCTGAAGTACAGTTCATCCCCAACCCGGGGAAACGTTAAAAAGGATTGTTATTGTGAGCAACTCACAAAACTGCAGAGACAATGACACCTAATTCTCTTCACCCTGACGATGAACTGTTTTCAATAATTAGAAACTAAGTTGCTATTCTTATTTTTGAATGTGGGTTTTAAGAAGCTGTTTGTTCTTTATAAGGGTATTCCCCTAATTTTCTGCAACTAATACTTTACCGTATCTTGAGATGTGATTTTTGTATCTCTCACTCTGTGATATAATTAATATTGTCCGTTTGTATATAAAAATAAACAAACAAACACACACAGATATATATATATATATATATATATATATATATATATATATATATATATATATATATATACCGTTGTCTAACTCTCTCGTCTCTTTTTTTGGTCTGTTTATTTTATTAATATATTATTCAAAATTTAGTCGATCCTAATATCTCCAACGTAAACACGTCTATTAACTTAACTTTCTTCTAAAATATAGCCCAAGCCTGCACAGCATATACAGCCCTTCAATCCTTTTGTGAAGACGCATATTATAAATCTTTAAAATATGGAACATTATTTTTAGATCCATAATATTGCGAAAGTAATATATAAGGAATGAATATTAATATTTATTTACTTTTTTAAATAACCAGGTTTTTTTTAAAAGTTAAAATATTATTTTCCTTCCCATCTATCCTAATATAATATTCCAGCCCGCAGATGTCAACCATAGAGTAATATTGCCCTCCTCACATTTCGAGTTCTGCAGACCTGATTTAGACCATTATAAATCCATACCTAAAGCCACTAATTTAAAGCGGTCTTTGAATAATTCTTTCGTAATCTCTAAATCTCTTTCCAGTGATAAATTTTGATGTTACGTGACAGGATACTGACTCAAAATTGCGAAATTTGTACTGGAATTATTTGCACCTGGGAATCGTCCATAGAGACAATCACTCCTAAAATTATTCGCTCTGAAGAACTGTGTTCATTAGCTCGAAACTAATTGCCATTAGCAACTTTTTGGAGGGATTATAGAAAACTCTGTGTTACTATTTTAAAACAAATGTGAGCAGGCAGTTAGGATGATAGCATGAAATTTTGAAAGGTAAAATTCTTTGGAACTTTTGATTAAATAATCTCGTCGCGTCCAAACTATTGAAATATGCAGACATTCGTATGATTTATCGAGCACCTTACGTGCAAAATTCAAAGGAAGGTGATAGTATCGTAAAAAAGATATAAAGACTTCTGATATTCCTTGAACTTTTCAATTCTGTAGAACCGCTATTCAAAGGATCCCATTATAGAGTCATTCCTTGAACTTAAAGAACTGAGTTATGGGCATAGGGTCAAGGCGTTGAACTGCAATGAGTCATGCAGTTTTAAAATATGTCTTACTCCCATATAGTATGACACAGAGAGAGAAAGAGAAGTGTTCTTTTTATACACAAATTCTTAAACTTACATACTAGTGTGGGTATATCTATATTTCTAATGCAGTGGTTCCCAAACTTTTTCTGATCAGCGACCACTTGTCAAAAAAAGTTCGTCGGGGACCCTCTTCCAACCAATCCTATTAGAGGCAAAAATGTGTTTTATTTTCTGAATAAACAAACTTTCGTGATAAACAACTTTAATAAAAAGTTACAAATAAACGGACCACTTCTTGCGTTCTCTTGGACCACCAGTAGTCCGCGGATCACCGTTCAGGAACCACTGATCTAATGAGTGTGTGTATATATATATATATATATATATATATATATATATATATATATATATATATATAATATTTTCTTTTCGTTTATTATAGATTATTACGAGAATCATAACAGGATGTACAAGATACTCATATTAGCCGTAAGTATATTTTACAAAACTTATTTTAAGGGTATAAACTAGTCGTAGGTTTAAATTAAACATGGGGTAAGGGTTTAAATTAAACAAGGGAATTTTGGGGATCCGTTATAGTATGTGTCATTTCCTTGCAAAATAAACAAATAAGTAAATTAAGTTAGATATGAGATTAAAAGTGTGCAGTTTAATTGCTAATCATGTTACTAGAGCATTGTTAGAGCATAGTTTTCGAAATTATGCAGTTGAATATTCCTTTTTACATCTGTTTAAGGATAAAACACGCACTTGAGAGGATATTTTCCTGGCGAACAAGAAAACTCACTATAAGATAGAATTATATGTACATCATTACTATCTTCTTAGGCGTTTGCAGGACGTTTTTCTGGTCAGAGATTTTAGATCTGCTGACTGAAACCCTACACGAACGCGTTCGAGAAGTGTATATATATATATATATATATATATATATATATATATATATATATATATATATATATATATATATATATATATATATATATATATATATATATATACACTAGCTGGAAACCCGCACTTCGCTACGGAGTACATTCAAATTAAATACAACGGTCAATGTATGCAATAAATGCCAAAAAAATAAATATATACAGTGGCTCCCAAAAGTGTTCGTACACTTTTGGCGAATTTCAATATTCATTAATTAAAATAAATATTTCAGAATGGGTATTTAATAATAAGATCTATAATCTATTCTTAACAAAACTACATGAAATATTTTGAAAACATAGTAAAACTTTATTTTTAAGAAACCAGTAATCAAAATTTGGGTATTGGAAACAACTTTGTTTTTTATCAAGATAACGATCCTAAGCACACGGCTCTCAACGTTCGCATCTGGTGTCTCTATAATTGTCCACAAGTTTTGAAAACACAACCTCAATCGCCAAATTTAAACCTAATAGAACATATTTGGAGAGAACTGGAGGTTCGAGTACGAAAACACGACATTCACACGAAAAGCGATCTAAAAACAATTATGATGGAAGAATGGATGAACATTGATGCAAAAATTACAAAAGAACTAAAGCAATCTATTCCCAGACATTTAAAAGCTGTCGTAGATGCTAAAGGATATCCTACTAAATATTAATTTAACGAAAAATTAGAATATTTACTAATATGTAGAGATTTTTTACAAGTGTACGATGACTTTTGTGAGATAAAGTTTTTGTTACTTTTGGATTATTGGTTTCTTAAAAATAAAGTTTTACTATGTTTTCAAAATATTTCATGTAGTTTTGTTAAGAATAGATTATAGATCTTATTATTAAATACCCATTCTGAAATATTCATTTTAATCAATGGATAGACCCCTATTTCATTGAAAATCGTAAGTGTACGAACTCTTTTGGGAGCCACTGTATATATATATATATATATATATATATATATATATATATATATATATATATATATATATATATATATATATATATATATATATATATATATATATATATATATATATATATATATATATATATATAATAAATACGACGATCTATATATACAATTCATGTAGAAAAAAATATATATATTTATAAAAAAATCGTAAGGGATATTTTTATAGACAAAATAATGTCCAATCGTCTGCCGCATTAGCAAGGAAAAAAATATATTTTCGTCAATTTAGTTGTTATGCACGTGACGATAAATTTATTTAAAGTACCAGAAAAAGAAATCACATGATCAGCATTTAATAAATTAAATTCTAAATATGAATCTTTAAAAATTCACCAAAATCAGAAAATAGAGGTAAAGATTCGAAAAAGATTTCATTTTAAAGGAATTTTTACGATCTTTCTTGTGATATAAATTTTATAACCCCCAAATTATTTTAAATGCAAACTTAAAAAAAAGTTACTAAAACAGCTTAAGGTGACTGCCTACGTTCGGAGCCAATTTCTTTTAAAAATTGTTTTTTTAAGGATTTTTTGGTCTCTTATGATAAAACAGCATTTAAAAGTAAAAAATAAAAAAAACTTTCCTGTAAATACCATACTTTTTTATAAATTGGTCAATATGAAGAAATTTTTAATGAAATTTAGCTAAAACGCCTATCACTCTGAACAAAATTCTAATGCTACTATTTTAATTTCCTTCTTACACATGATACATATAACAGTTATCTTCAAAATGACCTATAATCTAAGAGAAATTTTAAAATGCAAAAATAATACAGACAATTTTATGTTCCGATATGAAAATTTTCCCCAATTCGTCATTCCTTTCCTTATAAAAACAGCCCCAAACCAAAAACTATTTATTATACATCAATTATTGTACGTCATTTCATTAACAATAGCATCTAAAACATTTCCTGAAAATTTTATCAAATTATATGCATTATTATGTGAAATATCATGATAACGGTAGAGATTTGTGCTAAAAAACATAATTCTGAGAAAAACGCCTTTAAAGTTGTTTGTCACTTCAGTTTTGTATTAGACGATGTTTATTAAAATAGCTATAACTCTGCTTCTAATTGATGTAGAATGAAAATCTAAGCGGTTTTGAAAAGAGAAAAGTTTGAGTTACAAGATTCTTGCAAAAAATAAAATTGACCAAAATAGTAAAAAAATGGACACATTTAAGGTTTTTTGTCACTTCAATTTTGTATTAGACGATGTTTATTAAAATAGCTATAACTCTGCTTCTAACTGACGTAGAATAAAAATCAAAACGGCTCTGAAAAGAGAAAACATTGATTTACAAGATTCTTGTAAAATATGAAGTTGACCAAAATAGTCAAAAAATGGCAATTTCAACGTAGGCAGTCACCTTAAAAATTTAATTTAAAAAAATCTAAGAATTTTTCAAAAATCTCTCTTAGTGCACCCATACACTATAAGAAGAATCGCCATGCAAAATTTCAGCTCTTTAGGTCCAGCGGTTTGGTTTGGCGCGTATGTCAGTCAGTCAGTCAGTTACGGAACTGTTATATGTATATACAGATGGAGTACAAAATAATACGAACACCTGTGAAAAAGTATGACGTATTTCACACCTGCAGTACAGCCGCGCCACCTGCAACAGAAGTCTGCCACCTAGTGAGCGTGAAGAGGAAGGTATCAGTCTCTCAACAGCAGTCACCTACGTTGCATGCTTCTATCGAACTGTCTGTGATAAGTTGAAATGTCAGACCTGTCAGAGTTCCAAAGAGGAATGATAGTTGGAGGGCGTTTAAGTGGAGCATCGGTTACGGAAACAGCAAACCTTTTGGGGTTTGCAAGGAGTACGGTATCAGTCGTTATGACAGCGTACACGAAAGAGGGTAAGACGACGTCTTCAAAGCACAACAGCGGCCGAAAGTCCAAGCTTGCTGATAGGGATAGACGGGTCTTGAAGCGCATAGTAGCCCAAAAGCACAAGCAATCGTTATCCGAGATAACATCCGAAATGAACAGTCATCTCCAGGACCCCGTTTCAACAAAAACTGTCAAAAGGGAACTTCATGCTGAGAACATTTATGGCAGAGTGGCAATTCATAAACCCTTGGTGACAGCAACTAATGCTTTCAAGCACGCCAATGGTGCAGAGATCACAAAGGCTGGTTCCCACAGCAGTGGCAACAGGTAATATGGTCAGATGAATCGTCATTCACCCTATTTCAGACGACCAGACGCGTTTATGTCTGGAGAACGCCCAAAGAAGCGTTTCATCCTGAATGCCTCTTGCCGACTGTGAAGCATGGGGGTGGCTCCATTATGGTATGGGGTGCGATATCTTGGCGCGGTCTTGGACCACTTGTTATTCTGCATGGGAGGATCAAATCCAATCACTGTCTAAGCGTTCTAGGGGATCATGTCCATCCTTTTGTCCAGACTGTATTCCCTGGAGAGCGACAGCTTTTTCAAGACGACAACGCCCCTATCCACATGGCTAGGTGTGTTCAAGAATGGTTCGAAGAGCATGACGATGCAGTTGAACATCGCGCCTGGCCCCCTCAGTCTCCGGACATGAATATTATTGAACATTTATGGCAATATTTGGAGTCCAAACTTCGTTCCCAATTTCCACCTCCCTCCGGACTTTCGGAATTAGAGACCGCTCTGCAGTAGGAATGGCTTAATATTCATTTAAATATTTTGCATGACCTTTATGCATCTATCCCACGTCGCATTAAATCTGTACTTCAGTCAAAGGGTGATCCAACTCCCTATTAATAAAGATTTTCCATTATTTCACAGGTGTTCGTATTATTTTGTCCACCATCTGTAGATATAAGGATAATTACAATGAAAATCGTAACTGATATTTTTAGAGACAAAATAATGTAAAAGAAAATATTCAAATTAAATATAATAGAACATACTAAAGAATATAGTATAGTTAATATAGTACAGTTTGAGGAACATTTTCCCCGTCAATTACGAAAATTTCCTCAACCATTTTTTTGAAGGAGATCCGCACATAGAAGAGACGCCGAGAATAGTCGCAGAGAGTACGATTTTCCACTCAAACGTATTGGAGTGTTCCAATTTGCCCCTTTAGTGTTGGAATTTCAAAATATCCTTTCTTACAGGCTATCCATGCCATTATAGGAATGCACTGTCAAAATTTGAACCCTTTAGGTCCAGCGGTTTGGTCTGTGCGAGGTCTGTCAGTCAGCCACGGAATTTTTTTATATATAGGTTTAATTTAACATCTATAAAACATACTAATTTGAATTAAATTCTTAAATCGTCCATCTCAATTAGTCTAGCGGTTAAATTTTATCTTTTATCGTATTTTAATATATTTTTTGTCAATTTATTTCGTTGTTATGCACGTGACGCAAAATTAATTTAAAGTAACACAAAAAAAAGAAATCACGTGATCAGCATATAATAAATTAAATTCTAAAAATTAGTCTTTAAAAATTCACCAAAAATCAGAAAATGGAGGTAAAGTTTCGAAAAATATTTCATTTTAAAGGAATTCTTATGATCTTTCTCGTGATATAAATTTTATATCCTTCAGATTATTATTTTAAATGCAAACTTTAAAGAATATTTCAAAAATAGCTTACAAATTTAATTTAAAATAAATCTAAGAAGAATTTTTCAAAAATCTTTCTTAGTGCACCCCTACACTATAAGAAGAATCGGCATGCAAAATTTCAGCCCTGTAGGTCCAACGGTTTGGTCTGTGCGTTATCTGTCAGTCAGTTACGGAACTTTTTTACTTACACACACACACACACACACACATACATATATATATATATATATATATATATATAGTGACCTCCAATTTCTGTCTGTGGGCACGCTCTTTAGATTTTTTGATTCAATCTTTCATAGTTAATAATGCCTATTAATGTATAATGTAAATGTGTAATAATAACTCGAAAATGTCTACTACATGAAAATGTTCTTTTCTGTGTTGGTTACAAGTTTAGCTTAGGTACACTCGTTTTTAACATACAAAATAACTTTTCTCAGAAAGGAAACGACTAGAGATAAAGATATCTTTCAGGATCTAAGAATGTAAATACTATCTGAAAAGCATATACAGCTTAACAATAATTACCTGCCTTAAAAGAATGGAGGAAGGAAGTTAGAAGGCCGTGCATTTATATCTGAATGCGTCACATCCTTAACAGAGATTTAAAAATAGCATTACCTTCCTTCCTTCCTGAAAGATAATTCAAATCTGTTATCTCTGCATGATGATTATTCAAAGTAATTAATCCTTCTTTTTTTATTTGTTTAGGTTTTTATTGTTGCCGGGGAGGCGGCTGAACGTAAGTAATGACTGATAATACCAGCCTTATTTTTCCCGAGTGTTTAAAAACAATACTGGATATTTGTTCTATAGGCTAATTAAGTTATCAGATCTGGTTTAAAGAACAAACGAATTTAACTTTAGAAGAAGAAAATGAAATATATTTGACAATATTTGAAACTAGTTGTCCTTGACAGACGTGTACTGTGAATGAGGAACAGAATTAAAATGAAGTAGCAAATCCGAGAAAATAAGGTGTAGCTACAGTAAAATCTCGAATAAATACGCACTTTTTTTTCACATTTTAGTCCGCAAAAATAAGGGTGCGTATTATACTCGCGTACGAAAAAAAAAACACCGTAGTTTTAAACATTGGATAAACGAACGTATAAATACAGCAGCTGTAAGACATTGACGCAACACGGGTGCGTGCGCATCTGCATTCCGTGTTTCATCCATCCGTTTACTAAGTAGGTACAGTCGTACTCCGTTATAACGAATTTCAAGGGACCAAATGTTTTGTTCGCTGTATCCGGTGGTTCGCTATATCCGAACCACTAAGTAAAATGTTAGAGTTCACAAAATGTATAACTCATTAGTTGCTATGTGTATTCAATAATGATGTATTGAAAAATGATAAAATCTATTAAAAATGATCGTTAATTATTCACTGTTTTGATACAGAAATAATCGGTAATCTTCTGCTGACGTGATGCCGATTTCAAACAACATTTTATGATTTTCTTTGTTCAATACATCAAATGACTCCAACGCTCTTTCTTCTACTGTTTGTGTAAACTAGAACTTATTATTTACATGCATCGCTGCTGGATCGATGCTGTACCATCTGAGATGGTGGGGATTTCATCATTTATATGCTCTTCTTCATCAACATCAGATGCAGAATCTTCGATTTCAGAATGATACATTGTAATTTCTTTCACAATGTCTTCACCAGTCGGATTTTCTTAAGTAATGACTTCATCATCACATGTTTCGAGCAATTGCATGTCACAATCTGTGAATGCCGAAATTTTGTGCTTTTCTATCCACATCGCGATAGGTAAATCTTCCTCATCTTGTTCTTCAACATTCTTTGCTTCTTCAACATTCATTGTATCTTCAACATTCTTAAAAAGTAAAAAAAAAAAAATCAGTAGTCGACTGAAAAAAAGGTTCGTTATAGCCGATTCTTAAGATTTCGGAGGTTTGCTATAAAAGGATAAATTAACATTAAATACAATAGGAAAACAGCAGGACCAAAATTTTCGTTCGTTATATCCGGGAGTTCGTTATATACCGGGTTCGCAATAACGGGGGTTCGGCTGTATTCCTTTTAAACAAACGGAACTCACAGTTCGTATCGCACACGCGATATTGTTTGTTTTGAATAAAAATTTAATTATTTTTTTCTACTGAACTTAATGTTTTCATTTCTTTTAATTACAAATTTTATTTTTGCTGATAAATATCTGTACAATTTTTAAATAAAATATTGAAAAGTTATGGGTGCGTATTATAGTCGAGATTTTACGGTAATTAGAAAATAAAAATATGATAGAACTCCTATAGCTTGACCCATGGTTTAGTTAATGTAATATTAATTTTGTATGAAATATATTTCAATTGATAATTTTAATTTAAAAGCTTGATATTTCAAAACTGTAATTTTAAATTTCTGTGTAAAATGTATCGACTGTTCTTATAGTTTGGGTGGAAATTTTTTTTTACAGAAAACTAAACGAGAATGAAGAGTTTCGTGAGACATCTTTGAATTCTAAACCTAACAGCATTGCCATACTACTTTAAAGTTAGGTGATTCGTTGATATACTTACATGTCCAATTCCATGAAATCAGACAAAACGCAGGTAAAGGACAGCTAGAGAGTTCTGCTAATCTCCATGAGTGAAACTGTGATGGGTAGAATTGCCAACACGAGAAACATAAAAGAGTAGAAACCATGGAGTAATAAAAAAACAAAAGAATACGAAATTAACACTTGGTCTCAACTCTTTTCAGCTTCTCGTGTTGGCAATTCTACCCATCACACAGTTTCACTCATGGAGATTAGCAAAACATCCTAGCTGCCATTTACCTGTGTATTGTCTGCTTCCTGCTGTGTACTGTCTTTTTCGACCAGAGTTTCACTGTTAGGAAATGGTAACATTTCCTGGGCTCCATTTTTCTGCCTTGGCTTACTATGTAGGCGTTCGCTTCATCTGCTTCAACAACAAAGCAGTTTTAGATTTAGACATTCAAATCGAGCTATTTTTGCCGTTAATTATAATGAAACATTATGTTTTTTCTTTTCCCTGATCGACTTCATTTGTTGAGTGTGCATATTTTCTCATTTTACTGCTGTAAACCCAAAGCCAGTAAATTTGGATGACTGTTGCAGGAAAAACGGATTGCCAGGAGCATCGTGAGAGGGAGTCCAAGAGCAAAGCCCGTCTTCCAATGCGCCTAATTCCGGAATGTGACCAGAACGGTGACTACAAACCCCGCCAGTGCTTCAAAGACAGCGATTTCTGCGCCTGTTGGGACAAGACAGGAAATCCTGTAACCCAACCATCCAAGAAAATCAAGAAATGCGACTGCTTGGTACAGAAACACGAGGTAGAGAAGAAAGGTAATGTGTGTAATTTTGTAATCTGATACCCACCCGAGAGCACTGTCGGACAAAAAAGTCTTAATATTCGTAAAGAATGGTGTTAGGTATATTTTAATGTAATATATAATAGAAAACAAAATGCATTTGGGGAATATTCAATGATGATTTTGAAACTAGGTCATGTTCTTTTTAAGGGAAATTAGGATATTCTCTTTGACTCCTAAGTATGACATAAGCATTGCTTTCCGCTGGAAATTTGGATCCTCGGAAATCTCAATTACGACTTAACTACTCAATTCCACCAGAGGAATTCGGAGACGCTCATGAAATGTTCTCATTATCAGCTCAATAGTAAAGAAGAATGGAGTAAACGATCGCTCGAAGATAATTCTGTAGATACCCGTCAATACACCGGACAATAGCTTTGTAGACTGACTTTCCTGAGATGATCAGGTGAAGATGACAGATGGAAAGATTACTCGCGTAGTTACATATAATAAATGAATTAAATAATTTTTATTCAGCCTTGAAACTGCTAATTTTTGGCACTTCCATTGAGAAGCATTTTCTTCAAAGACCATCTTGAAACTCTTTTGGTGAAGAGAAATCTGGAGAAATTATGCTAAATTTAACAGGAAGTATTTTCCCACAATTTTCTTATCAGAAATTAACTATTGATTGTTTCAGAATCGGTTTTCGGCATACGGAGGTACACAGTAAAATAAACTGCTCGTAAATCTTAAAATTTTGAATTTTCAGTAGATTATTTATAACAGGGCATTAAATTTACTAACACAGAGTTCTAAAGGAATTAGCTTATCTGTAAACGAAAATAGAAAAGTATTTGCCTTGTCGAAAGTATGACTTACAACTAAGTCACTTTGAAATTGATAATTATAAATTTGAAAAGTTAATAGTTTTACTTACCTGGGAGAAGAGATAAACAATAAAAATGCACTAACCCCAGAAATATATAAAAGAAATATATAAAGACAAATAGATGTTTTTATAGTCTGAAGAGCTATTTGAAATCCAGCTTTCTCAAATTAAGCATTAAACTGCTTCTTTACAAAAGTCTTATAAGATCTGTACCGACATATGCATCAGAGACCTGGGCATTGACTTTACGTGATGAGGAAGCTTTGGGGATTTTTGAGAGAAAGATTTTGCGTTGCATACTCGGTGGGGTACAAGTTAATGGATCATGGAGATCTAACCTAGAACTCTATAAGATTTATAAACAATCTGATGTAGTAAAATTCATTAAATTACAGAGACTTAATTGAGCTGGTCATCTGGCTTGAATACATAAAGATCGCTGCTGTAGGAAAGTCTTTCTGGAAAAGCCCATGAGAAATAGACCTCGCGGCAGACCCTCGCTAAGATGGATTGATTGTAATGTAAAAGGCCTAAACACTCTAAAGTTCAAAAACTGGAAAACAGTTGTCAAAAGTAGAGGTTCCTGGACAAGACTTCTGGAGAAGGCCAGGGCCCACCCAAGGCTGTCGAGTCATTGAAGAAAAAGAAGAAATTACTAACGTTTAACAAAATTAATATTTTTAATTAAATTAAAATAAAAAATGTTGTAGAAAATTTTGCGCTCTGTATTTAAAATCTATTTTCAAATGCAGACAACAGGTTTTAAAAATATGGATTTGCTAATCTGAGATAATAAAATGATGAGGAGAAAATTTCACCCAGCTGAACATTGGGATTGAAAATCTGAGACATCAACTCATGAGTTGCTATTTCTGTCTCTTTAGTTTGGCTTAATGGAGTGGGAATCTGGACGGACGTTGTAAGTCTATGAGACAGTATTAGTATTTAAAAAGGGTTTTGGTAGAAAAAGAAGGATCTTAACATAGCGATAATCAACCCAACAATTTCTGCCCATTCCCGAGAAATTTCTGCTTCAGCCTACCTCGAATTTCGGACTTCCACATTTCTAGAGGCGTCCGTCTCATAATTAAACTGCGTTAGAGAAGCGAGAAAGTCTTATTTTCCCCAAATGCACTGCGAAAAGTTATCTCTCTATAACTTGTCGTGATTTATGTGATTTTGCCTGATTTATCCAATGAAGTTTTATCACACGCTCCAATTCTTTCGGAGAATTGAAATCCTTCCTGCATCACTGAAATTAACTGTAAAGTGTTAAGGTTTTCTAATCGCTGTCTATTTTCTCTCGTTTGGGTGCTTATTTTCTTTTAATTCTCTCAGGTCTCCGCGGTGCTTTCAAACCCGCATGCACCGCAGACGGTAGATTCGAGAAACAACAGTGCCACGGCTCCACAGGTTTTTGTTGGTGCGCTCATCCTGAAACTGGAGAGAAGACCTCGAAAGAAGCCAGAGGAAAACCAAACTGCTGAACGACGTCTCGGCTTGTCAAACACTGAATTTCGCCACGCTTACTGTTAACCTAAGAGTTATCTCGCACATTTTAGCGAAATTTTCTCATGTATCCTGCATTTTACAGTTTTTAAATGGTGCCAGTATGTAGTCAATAAATTTTGTTTTTTATGCTTGATTTTATGCGTGGTGATATCTATTGGGTGAACAAGAATTTTCCTCATGTTAGAATAAAAGAGGCAACTGTGCGCACGTGTATTCTGTGAAACGTATAGAAGCTACCACATAGATAGACACAGACTGTCTGAAAAAGAACATCAAATGTATTTATAAGCTTATACAGGATACAGAAAGAGCGAATAGTAACTTTAAATAAGACATACAATAGAAGTCGCTGATACGAGAAAAAATAAGAGAGAAGGGAAAGGACTGAGATCGTCTGCAACTAAATTGCTAACACCTGATTGGGGGCAGAATACAGAGAGAAGATTGTGAAAACAACGAATTTTATGTTATAATCCAGCAGCCCACGTTGTATAGAGGTTATCCCTGGAGAGCTATTACAGTACGAACCTGTGCACGATACCCGGCCAGCATGTGGATGTCTCTGCAACATCCCCTCCTATGGAATAACGCTGGCATAACCACTGGATCACTTGAACGTCAGATTTTAATTCTAATTAAAATATAATTACATTCTATACGAACCTACGGCGTGATTGGCTATTATGAGGGGTACCAGAGATACCCCATTGCGTTGTGTTGCTCAAAAGGGGAGATAAACTCCAACAAGATACTAATTAATCGACATGAAATTACAAATAAATAATAAACAATTTATTTATAGAATTAGACAGTAATCAGCATAAAATTAACGTTGCATGAACATATTCTTGGCTAAATGTATATGATACATAAAAAGATACCCTTTTTTATCTGCTCCCTGTGGGAGGAACAATACAGTCCGAGCGGGATAAAAATAAACTACCAGTTTGGTTATGCGAGCACTATTTTAGGGGGTACTGACCAACCTGGGTTATTGTTGTTGCAGAAGCTCTCGGCGCAGGTGATGATGACGTCTTTGGGTTGTGGTAGCAGGCGAGTTGCGGCATCTCGGAGGTGCTTCCATTGCTGACGGGCTATATCAGGGACGCATCAGGCCCCTCCTGGTCATGGCTCAGCAGTCAGGCATCTTTTTCACCGCTCCCGAACCTTCGAATCTCCGTCCTTCTCCGTCAGGTTTCGTCGTCGCTCTCCCCCAAAAAATTCGGGGCTCTTTTTCTCCCTTTCAGTCCTGGCTCCTCCCCAGGTTGGTCTTCCCCGTAAATTTATTGCTGTTTCTCACGTTTAATTCGTAGACAGGTTGATTCTACAGTTCCCACAGTTGACCACGTGGTGTTTTATTTTCGGGAAATGGAATGTCCATTGTCTCTTCGTGGATTTCTCTTCCACCCTTCCATAAGAATTTTGGGGTGCGGCGTTTCTCAGAACTCGGTGCAGGTGCAGGCCTCCCGTTTCTACAAAATATGGCCGTTTTACGACCCATTACGTGCGTTGCCGGAAAAAAATGGTGATACTGTTGGAAGGAGTCAAAATGTTTCAATTGTGAATCCTTCACAACATTGGCTAAGTGGTTAGAGTGCTGGAGTTCGACGGAACACTTTACGGCCTCGAAACCCGGCGGTGGTTTCGTTGTTTTAATAATTCTGGAATCGAAATCTTGCGATATTTTTTACCTTTGTACAGCAGAAATAGTCAGTATCGCTTCTAATTAATCATTTAACGAATTTTCGCTCAAATATTCTTTTCTTTTCTTGGTTTGGGAATTTTTCTAGACATTACTGCGTTTCCTTCTAATTAGAATGAGTAATTTTTAATATTTTAATCAAGAGAACTAAGCATTGTTCTTAGAGATTGTTTGACATTTCAGAAACACGCGATCTTCAAATATCGTCCTCTTTCTATTTTCTGGGGGTCGTGGTGAAATAAAATTATATATCATGAGTTTTTTTTTCTCAGATGAAACTACTATTTCATTTGTCCAAATTTCCTGAAAAAAATATACAATTTAATCATCATCTAATTTCGGCAAGGTGCAGAAAGGTTCAGGCTATCTGCAAATACCATGTTTATTGGATTATCAGCCTTTATGGAGCTGTCAATAGTAATCAATTTTCTCCATTCAGGTGAGCGAATCCAATAGGGATACAGTCGAACCCCGTTATAACGAACTTCAAGGGACCAAAGGTTTCTTTTCGCTTTATCCGGTGGTTCGCTATATCCGAATCGTTCACAAAATGTATAACTCCTTAATTGCAATGTCTATTGAATAACGATGTATTTAAAAAAATGATGAAATCTATTAAAAATGATCATTAATAAATTAAAACGACTAAAATCGATTACATTAAATTGACACAATACTAGTTAAATTACGTACAATAGAAAAACATGGGACCAAAATTATCGTTTGTTATATCCGTGAGTTCGTTATATATTGGGTTCGCTATAACGGTGTTCGTCTGTAGTACACGCCTGCCTTAAGCTTGAAAATCTTACATACCTAAACCGCGGTCTGTTTAATTAACTTTTCATACAGACTCATGACGATTTCTATTATTACATTTAATACAGGCATTTCTATTCAAACGACAGTATGAACTTAGATGATGTTTTTTAAACGAATACAGTCGAACCCCGTTATAACGAACTTCAAAGGGATCAAAGGTTTTGTTCGCTTTATTCAGTGGTTTGCTATATACGATCCGTTAAGAAAAATGCTAGAGTTTACAAAATGTATAACTCATTAGTTGCAATGCCTATTTAATAATGATGTATTTAAAAGAAACGATGAAATCTATTAAAAATGATCATTAATAAATTAAATCGACTAAAATCAATTACAGAGACTTAATTGGGTCATCTGGCTAGAATTCATGAAGATCGCAGCAGTAAGAAAGTCTTTCGGGCAAAGCCCACGGGAAATTGACCTTGGGGCAGACCTCTGCTAAGATGGATTGATAAAAAGACCTAATTATTAAAAAGACCTAAACACTCTAAAGGTCAAAAACTGGAAAGTAGTTGTCAAAAGTAGAGGTTCCTGGAGAAGACTTCTGAAGAAGGCCAGAGCCAAGGCTGTCGAGCCATTGAAGAAAAAAGAAGAAATTACTAACGTTTAACAAAATTAATATTTTCAATTAAATTAAAATAAAAAATATTGTAGAAAATTTCGCGCTCTGTATTTAAAATCTATTTTCAAATGCAGACAACAGGTTTTAAATGTATGGATTTGCTAATCTGAGATAATAAAATGACGAGAGGAAAATTTCACTTAGGGATTGAAACAATGGGATTGAAAATCTGAGACATCAACTCATGAGTCGCCATTTCTGTCTCTTTAGCTTACCTTAATGGAGTGGGAACCTGGACAGACGTTGTAAGTCTATGAGACAGTATTAGTATTTAAAAAGGGTACAAAGAAGAATCTTAACATAGCGATAATCAACCAAACAATTTCTGCCCATTCCCAAGAAATTTCTGCTTCAGCCTACCTCGAATTTCGGAATTCCGCATCTTTAGACTGGTCCGTCTCCTAATTAAACTGCGTTAGAGGTGCTAGGAAGTCTTATTTCCCCCAAATGCACTGCTAAAAGTTCTCTCTCTATAACTTGTCGTGATTTATGTGATTTTGCCTGATTTATCGAACGAAGATTTTACCGCACGCTCCAATTCTTTCGGAGAATTGAAATCCTTTATACATCACTGAAATTAACTGTAAAGTGTTAAGGTTTTCTAATCGCTATCTATTTTCTCTCGTTTAGGTGCTTATTTTCTTTTAATTCTTTCAGGTCTCATCGGTGCTTTCAAACCCGCATGCACCACAGACGGTAGATTCGAGAAACAACAGTGCCACGGCTCCACAGGTTTATGCTGGTGCGCTCATCCTGAAACTGGAGAGAAGACCTCGAAAGAAGCGAGAGGAAAACCAAACTGCTGAACGACGTCTCGGCATGTCAAATACTGAATTTCGCAACGCTTACTGTTAACCTAAGAGTTAACGCTCACATTTTAGCGTAACTTTCTAATTTATCCTGTATTATACAGTTTTTAAATGGTGCCAATATGTAGTCAATAAATTTTATTTTTTATGCTTGATTTTATGCGTGGTGATATCTATTGGGTGAACAAGAATTTTCCTCGTGTTATAATAAAAGAGACAACTGCGTTAAGTTACAAGAGTTCCATGGACCGGGAAATGAAACATTTATAACTGTACGTACTTGTATACTGTCAAACGTATACAAGCTACCACACAGATAGACACAGACTGTCTGAAAAATCAAGGTCAAGGTAATTGGTCTCAAGGCATTGGTTGGGGCCCTTCATGCCTCTGTAACGATGTATATTAATCTCGGTAAGTTGTAGATTCTGGCGACATAGTCAGTCCTAGCCACCTGAATATAGAACAGTGGCATAGGAACGCGTCTACTCTTAGGACCCTTGAACATGGGGGTAACCTTAATGTCATAAAAGCCCTCAATTTCGAGCCATTTGGTAATTTGAAAGGGGTCAGTGCATGGCGGCAACCCTCTTTTGACCCCCTTGAAAGGTTTATCTTCATCTAGTAAGTAAGATTTGTTTTCAGTTTTGTGGTTAAGGAAATAATTAGTTAAACCACGGAATTGGCCAGCATCGGGAACTGAAAGGCGAAGGAAATGTCCCTTCATCACAAAATCGAGCGAAAGTGCCACGTTTTCGCAGAATTCGTAGAGGTGCTTATAACCCTGGAATAATAAAAACAGGAGGGGTTTCTTAACCTTAGGAGTACGCTCAGTTTCTCAAAAGTCCTTTGCTTCGGTGTTGACAAGATCAGGATCAATATCGAGTGGAACATTATCCCGGACACTAATACTAATGCCAGTACGTTAGGTTTCCTAGAAGTTCTAAAAGAGTGTCTAACAGGAACTTGCTGGAATGGGAGATCCTCACCTCTGGCAACTTTAGAGTTTTCGTCGGTCGGATGTTTTCCAGACCTCTTTTGAGAAGCAGCTGATTTAGGAGTAGCGGCAGAGTTTGCCCCCCCCCCCCTTGGGGGTAGAAATCTTAGTGGTAGATCTCTCATTAAGAATCTGGTCGATGAAAGTTACAAGTGCGTAAAGTTCACCTTCAACGGCTTTCATCTTGCCCATGGTATCACAGTTGACATCAGATGGAGGTTTACGGCTGAGTATAGCTCGCTGGAAACAAATAGTGTCCTCTTGCCATTCAGCAGAGTTACGGTAGCGTTGCATCGTCTCGGTTCTCAGGGTGGTGAGTTGGTTGCGATCCAGGTTCAGTAGAACTTGAAAAGGTTCAATTCCGGGAGGGACGACGTCGACCTTTGCAGCAGGCTTAACAGGAGGAGAAGTACCGGCCCTTATGTCCGGTGTCGATTGAGTAGAACGGGCCCTTGCATCCGTCATCGGTAGGGAATTACCGGCCCTTACGTCCGGCATCGCTGGAGCGCTCATTGGCACATCAACACTGTTCAGCGACATAGCTGAAACTCAGTCCGACTGTCTGAAAAACAAAATCACATGTATTTATAAACTTATACAGGATCCAGAAAGAGCCAATAGTAACTTTTAATAAGACACCCATTAAAAATCGTTGATACAAAAACAAATCAGAGATAAGGGAAAGAAATTAGATCGTCTACAAATAAATTGCTAATACCTCATAGGGGCAGGATACAGAGAGAAGATTGTAAAAACAACGAATTTAATGTTATAATTCAGCGGCCCACATTGTATAGAGGTTATCCCAGGAGAGCTGCTACAGTACGGATCTGTGCACGATTCCCGGTGAGCAAGTGGATGTTTCGGCACCATCCCCTAATAGGAAGTGACATTGGCCTACCCACTGATCACATGAACGTCGGATTTTAATTTTAATTAAAATATAATTACATTCTACACTGGTGAAATAAATTAATAGAATTTGCATATTTTATCGAATTTCATGAAAAGAACTGAACTGAATGTAAAACTACTGTTTCTAGGCAAAAATGCAAATCTTGTACGTCAAATACGTAAGCGTACAAGTGTGTGTAGGTGGAGCAAGCAGAGAAACAGGCTTTATAAGTGCGTGTAAGTTATGACGAATTTTGTTCGCTAGCATACCTCGGCGAATTTCTTGCTGTTATTTTGCAGCAATCGGTTAATTTCAAATTGTAACAGTAAAAATGAGTAACCACCAACGTTTAGAAGATGGAATGAGGTGGCGAATTGTGGGGAGGCTAGAAGCAGGCCAATCTCAAGTCCAAATTTGTAGAGAGTTCAATTTAACGCCCAGCGTCGTGTGTAACTTAAAGAAACAGTGCCAGGATACCGGATCCATCGAGAGAAAGCCTGGGCAAGGTCGTCCAAGAGCCACGACGGCCAAAGAAGATCGCCATTTGTCGATTATAGCGAGGCGTAACAGGAGTGCTACAGCTTCTCAGCTCTCTCGTGACTTGTATGCAGCCACAGGAACCCGTGTATCAAGGGTGACTGTTTCCAAAATACTTCATGAGAAAGGGTTGTTTGCAAGAAGACCTGCTGTTTGCGTCCCGCTCACTTCTACGAACAGGAGAATAAGTTTATAATGGTGCAGAGAGCATAGAGATTGGAGTATGGATCAATGTGCGACCGTTCTTTTCACTTATGAGTCCCTGTTCAGCCTAAACACAGATTCTCGACGTATGTTCATATGGAGAGAGCCAGAGACCCGCTACCTACCCTCCAATGTCCGCGAAATCGACCATTATGGCGGAGGAGGTTCAATGGTCTGGGAAGGCATCATGTTGGATGGCCGCACACCTCTCCATGTCTTTGAAAGAGGCACTGTGACTGGTGTGAGGTATAGGGATGAGGTCTTGGAGCCCTATGTTCGCTTTTTCAGGGGTGCAGTTGGCCCTGAGTTCATTTTAATGGACGATAACGCGAGGCCAAATAGAGCTCTTCTGGTCGACGAATTTCTAGAGAGTGAGGATATTCACCGGATGGATTGGCCAGCCAGATCTCCAGACCTTAACCCTATAGAGCATGTCTGGGACTCTCTGGGGAGGACAATTGCAACTCACAACCCCCCTCCGAGAACAATCCAGGGAATGAAAACAGCGTTGCTGAACGAGTGGGACCAATTGCCACAGGAAATGATAAACTGCCTTATTTCAAGTATGAAATCACGCTGCGAGACCTGTATATCTATAAGAGGGGACCATACCCCCTATTAACCCATCTATTTACCCATTTTTTGTTTATTCTGCAACCGCTGTTTGTTACCTTCCGACTCCAACGAGTGTTACGCACGATCATGCGTGTGTATTACAATTATTGAATGGTTATTTGTTTTGTATTGTATCAATGTATGTACATATCAAATTTCATTAAAATCGGTACAGTAGTTCTAGAGATAATCGACCAAGTCTGCAAATTCTCTTAATTTCTTACACCAGTGTACTTGAACCTACGGCACGAATGGTCTAGCGGTTATTGTTGAAAAACCCGTAACGTAGGGAAACTTGGTAAAGATTTATTTCGCAAGTGCGCCTGGCGGGACTTTTTCCCCCCTTCCCAGAATGCTTCACTTTTTGTTTTTTCTTCATGTTCTGTGTGTTCTACGTGAGTCTGTGAATAAAGTGTATGTGTCTATTTTGGATTATAGTTCCCTTGATCAGTGTAATAGTTTATTTTTAATAAGAAGTTTATAGATTTGATCAACTGACTAATTCTGGGACTTCGAACAGAGATTTCAGGTAAGTGGAAGTTTTATTAATGTCCCTAGAATTCAGATTTTAAAGTGTTAGAAATAACTTTTTTTGTCATCCCTGCCGGGATTTTGAAGTTGAAAGATTTGTAATCACAATATTTAAGTTTGAATTACACTGAAAGTAAAAATAGCACATGCCGATTTAGGATTGTTAAAGAAAAGAAGAACACTTTTGAGAACAAGTGTTACACGAATTTGATCACTTTTGTGGAAAACGAAATGAAAAACCAAAATGTTGATTTGAATAATCTAGAAGAACACATCGAACTTTTAAATGATAAATTTGAACGATTAAACGTTACTGACGTTTATACGACTCGGAAAAATATTTGAAACCAGAACAGTGGGATATAGAGTTAGAAAGTATGGAACAATATCGAGATAAAGTTTTTCGGTGTAGATTTACAGCAAGAAAGCTAATTGAAAACGAAAGTGTTATAAAAGAATCTCGTGTTGAAAACTCTAATCCCGTTCCTGTAAATTCAGAAATCAGTTCTAGAAATTTTGTTAATGTTACACTTCCGAAGTTGTCGATTCCCAAATATTCAGGAGAAATAAGTCAGTGGCTTAATTTTTGGAATTCTTTCGAAAGCGCTGTTCTTAAAAATGAATATTTGGATGATGTTGAGAAATTCAACTATTTAACGGCACATTTAAGTGGAACTGCACTAAGCACAGTTGAAGGTTTGTCTTTAAACAAAGAAAACTATAAATCGGCAATTAAACTGTTAGAAAACGGTTTTGGACGACCAGACCCATTGATAAATGTACATATGTCAGGGTTATTAAATACCACTCTTTTAAAGAACTCGAACGATTTAAAGATGTTCCGAAAGTTATTTGACAGTTGTCATGTTCAGATTACATCATTAAAGGCTTTACGGGTTACCTCGGCAAGTTATTGTAAATTATTGTGTCCAATGTTACTGAAACTCTTACCGTCCGATTTAGTATTAGATTTTAACAAGCGATGCACCGGTGACCTTGAGGTGAATGATTTGATGTAGTTTATCGAGAAGGAGTTGGACACTCGGGAAACTCCCGTCTCTGAGACAGTAGGCGCCTTGAATTGTTCGTCAAAACAAATTACAGCTGATTTATACTCTCAACATGAAGAATATTTTGCTACTGTAGCTGAATTAGTGAATACAAATAGAATAAGTAAAGAAGTAACTAATAAATGTGTGTTTTGCTGTAAAGCCCATTATAGTGCTGATTGTCGATTTACGAAGAATATTCCGCATGAAAAGAGGAAAAGTATTCTATTAGCCAATGGACTTTGCTTTAAATGCATACGACCGAAACATATAGCACGTTTTTGTCGAGCAAAGTTAAATTGCTGCAGTTGTGATGAACGACATTTGTTTATCATGTACCAGCCAGATAAAATGAGTAAGAATGATAAAACAGAAAATGAGGCTTCGGGAGAAATTCAAAATAAAGATTATGTTCTTGCTAACAAATCAAACATGATGCAACTTTTATTGCAAACTTTAGTGGTGCGTTTTCGCGGTAAAAAGAGTATTAAGCATGCAAGGTGTTTAATTGATACAGCGTCCACCAAAAGTTATATATCTAAGCATGCCGCTGCTGAAATGGGATATGAAGCGATAGGAATAGAAAAGATAAAACATGGTCTTTTGGGGAGCACAGAGATTTTGGAAGAACATAAGAAGTATAGAATTTATCTTAGTAATTTGAATAATGAGTATCATTGTAATTTTGAAGTGTTTGATCAAAAACCCATATGTTCTGATATTCCAAAAATTGATATAAATCCTATTTTAACTGAAATCAAAGACCGCAAAATTTCGCTCTCAGATACATATAAATACCACAAGGGTCTAAATTTTGAAAACTCTTCCGAAGAAATTTATGTCTTGATTGGTGCCGATGTTGCAGAAAAATTGTTTACCGGAAGAAAAGAACAACTCTCATCGGGTTTAGTTCACGCTTCTAGGTTCGAAAATTATGGGGAAAACAGACAGTGTTAAAGCTAATGATCGAAACAATCTTATTCTTTCTTTACATGTTAATGATTCCAAATTTTCCGATTTGTGGCTTCTTGACAGTTTGGGAATTCGCGACCCAGGTGAAACACAATCTAGACGAGACTTAGACGAGGTGACAAAAGATTATTTTGCTCAGAGTATTAGACGTGATGAAGAAGGACGATATGAGGTCAGTCTTACTTGGATTCAAAATCATCCACCGTTATCCAGTTGTCGCAGTCTTGCTGAAAGAAGACTTGAAAGGTGCATTAGCAGACTCCGTTCCTCGAAAAATTTAGAGGCCTGTGAAGCTGTATTTCACAATTGGCTAGAAGAATCAATAATAGAGAAAGTTGAGACTTCACATGATGCAAATAGTGAACATTTCTTACCCCATAGAGCTGTATTCAAGGAAAATTCTACAACACCAATTCGACCAGTTTTTGACGGTTCAGCAAAGGAGAAAGATTCACAATCAATAAATGATTGCCTCGATAAGGTTCCGAACATTATCGAACTCATTCCATCAATCTTAAACAGATTTCGAAAAGGAAAAATAGGTGTAACAGCGGATATCAAGAAAAAATTTCTCCAGACAGGACTAAATAAGAATGACAGAACCTTTTTGAGATTCCTGTGGTGGAAGAATGGGGATCGCTCTGAAATAAAAATATATTAACATCGAAGAGTGGTTTTCGGATTATCCCATAATTACATATATACATACATATTATTACATATATACATACTCGTACATACATATATACATACAAACATACAAACATTGGCACTTTATTGCCAATTTGGCGGGGACACACTATTCTGTAGCGAATCCCATTCTTTTTTATATCAGATGTGACTATAAATGGAATTTACAGCACATATATGCTCTTAAATTGTTATTTTCACAAATGAAAACTTTAAAATGGTTTTTCTTCATGTTCATTTTTCTCGACTTTGATGAAATAAAAATGCTAAGGCTTTTTTTTTAAAATTAAGATAGAGGTTTTAAATTTTTTGTACATAATTTTGATTATGTGTTTGATAAAATTCTGCATGGGAATTACCATTAAGATTTACAGTTATTTTTTAAAAATGTTTAAACTTAGAATTGCTAAGATTTTCTCGTATTTTCAAAATATTTTTTCAAAAACTTTATTCAAAAAAAAGTTTAAATTTTAATTAAAAATGAAGATTTTCAGATTTTTTAAAAAACATTTTGGTTATAAATTAATATTAAAATATAATACAACCAAAACTTTCACAGTAATACTTAAAATAAAAAAAAAGTTGAAGGGTACCTTATCCCAAGCTTGAAAATCTTGCATACCTAAACTGCGGTCTGTTTAATTAACTTTTCATACAGACTCATGACGATTTCTATTACTTCATTTAATACAGGCATTTCTATTCAAACGACAGTATGGACTTAGTTGATGCTTTTTAAACAAATGCAGTCGAACCCCGTTATAACGAACTTCAAAGGGACCAAAGGTTTTGTTCGCTTTATCCGGTGGTTCGCTATATCCGAACCGTTAAGAAAAATGCTAGAGTTTACAAAATATATAACTCATTAGTTGCAATGTGTATTCAATAAGGATGTATTAAAAAATGATTAAAAACTATTAAAAATGATCATTCATGAATTAAATCGACTAAAATCGACTATATTAAACTGACACAATACTAATAAAATTACGTACAATAGAAAAACGGCGGGACCAAAGTTTTCGTTCGTTATATCCGTGAGTTCGTTATGTACCGGGTTCGCTATAACGGGGTTCGACTGTAAATCATCATTTCTCATACTTTTAACTTATTTTATTTGTCATGCGAAACTTTGCTACATTCGAAAGTATCAAGGAATTCAGAACAAAAAATTCCTATTTTTAGTCTATTTCTTATTTTCAAATTTCGGTTGCTAAAAATACGAAACTGGTTACCCCATCGTCGGTAAAAAAAGGGCCGAAATTTCAGTACATTCTAAAGCATGTTTTAGAAAGTCCATTAATTTAGAAACCATAGCATCATATTTAACATTTCTTCACCTTTTAAACTCAAGAGCCAAATCCATATGTTACAATTTCCACAAAACTGGAATCAATACAGTTATATGTGAACGATACAGTTATACGAATCGTAATGAAGAGGTCTAGTAACATACAAATATAATTAATTGATTTAAAAACAAGTTCATTATAGAAAAGGAAATTTGATGAGCTTTATTGAGATGAAAATGCTTCTGATATGATTAATTTCTGAACTTCATTATCCCAGGGTCCGATTTAGAAAATTCTTGACTATAGGCACAACTCGAGATGTGGGCCCCCTAACACTGATGTGGGCGTAAAATTTCCAAAATTGACACACAAAAAAAAATAATCATGAATCATTGTGAAAGTTCCATTTTACCAAGAATTGGCTATTTGAAGCGTAGAAGCCTAGAACATTATAAAATAACAAAAAGCAATACAACATATTAACTTCATCATTAAAACACCAATATAATTCAACCAGAAAAACTTATTAATCCCTTACATGCACTATAACATCCATATGATGAACTATACATATAACTATACTTATGATGAACCAATCAATCAAATTTGAAAGGATATATAAAAAATTGTTATTATTGTTATAATTGATATATAAAAAATTGTGGGCCTAATGGAAAATCAGGGCCTGCATTACCCTGTGAATACTTCCCAGAACTAAGAAAATTGGCAAAAAAAAAATATGTATGTCGTTTCGGAAAGACATACAAATGTGAACAAGCATTTTCCTCTTTCAAGTTGATTAAAAGCAAAATGAGATCGCGAATGAACGATTCAAATTTGAAGAATTCTCTGCTGCTCTCAGTAACAAATTTAACACCAAACATTGAAGCACCAGAGAAATCTAGACAGGCTTAAAAGTGTCATTAATGGCAAGTAATGTTTATGTGCTGTAATAGATATTGTTTTGCATAAAATGATTAAATCATTTAAAAACGTTAATTGAGTGATTGAGTTATCGCTTTTCCTCCCCCAAGTGAAGCAGATTCTACCACCAGTGGCGCTCCCAGGGGGTAGGCGCCCTGCCCTCTCCCCAGAAAAAAATAGAAATTGCATTATGAATATTGATTTTGCATTATAAATATTTTTATCCTTTCATCTCTCCCCCCCCCCCCTCACAACATTAAATCCTGGTGAGCCACTGTCTACCACTATCATAGGCGTTGCGTCTCGGGGGGGCAAAGGAGGCACGTGCCCCTCCCAACTTAACTTGAAATAAATCAAAACGTTAATAGAAGTTAAGTTAAAATCATAGAATTGTAGAAAACTTTTAAGAAGTTGGTTTTTTCCGCCTTTTCAAACTGTGAAACTAAAGATTTCGATTATGGCTTTAGCCTTAACATAGTTTTTAACAATAAAATGATCCATAACAAAAATTCGATGCTATTTTTTTTCTCATTTTATTTATTATATATTTATTTTTCTCATTGTATAACTTTTGAATACTACTCAAAAATCAATTCTATTTTTGATCAATTTAAAAACATCATAATATTTCATATTTTAGCACTCCATCGGGCGCGTTGATCTCACAGATACACGTGTGCCAATATCTCCAGTTTTGTCACCTAAAACTTGTTCTTACGACCTTGACCTTATCAGTATCAGTCCATCTGACCATCTGCTCCTTTGGAATGCAATAACGACCAGTTTCGTGTAGGGGTATTTCCCGTTTTGAAGATTGTCTGAAGTTTTGTATCTGTTAGATACACGCGCCCGAAAACGTTTGTCTCTTGAAGCTTTACGGAAGTATTAAGATTCCCTGTACGTTTTTGATTTATCTTTTCCCATGATAAGTGCAAAACGCTTTTTAGATTTGAATAATCAAAAAGACCTTGAGTTAGTTTATAGTATTCTATTTAGTGATGGGAATGAGAAATTAAATGCTGAAGAATTTGATGAAGGTGATGATAACGAAGAAGATATTTTAGGAACATGTGAAGTTGATTCTGATAGCAGTCAAAATGATTATAATGACTCAGAACTTGATGAGGATGCTAATAATAATGATTTTTATGTAGGAAAAGACAATAGTACTAAATGGGAAAAATGGATAGGAAGAAAAAATGTCAAAGGTAGATCGCAGAATATTATCACAAAATTACCTGGAGTAATCGGAAGTGCGAAAGGTATAAAATATATATACGACTATTGGAACTGGTTTTTTTTCTAACGAAGTATTGGAAATAATTCTGAAATGCGCTAAAAATACATTTCTGCAGTTTTTAATCTATGTAGTAGAGAAAGAGATGCAAGACTAACAGATCATATTGAAATAAAAGCCTTTATCGGTTTACTTCTATTAGCTGGTGTTTTGTGAAAAATAAAAATTGCAAAAAAATAAAAATAAATAAAAAATGGTCCGGGTGCAAAAGCCTGGACCTAAAAAGAATAAAAACAGAAGATTTAAAGTAATACAAATTAACAGAAAACACATATAACAGAGATGTATCTGACAGATACATCGCGCCCGATGACGTAAGTTTCGAGACGCGCCCATCGGAGTGTTAAGGACCGTCCGGTAGTCAATGCGCTGAGGAGGGCCCTAACTGAATTCAGTTCATGCCCCCCCCCCCAAAAAAAAAAAAGAAAAATAAATAAATAAATAAATAAAAAAAGTTAGAAGCACGCTACGCCTATGACCACTATTTTTATTTTTCAACCCCAAAAATGAATGTTTTTTAACGTAGGATTACGTTCTTCAATACCGGCCCTTCGGAGGGTAAAAAATTGTCCTGCGACGCGAGTTATAATTTTGGCAGCGCGCCAAACCCATTAGCCGTAAACAGTTAAAACAGAAAAGTGAAAAGGGCCAAAATGAGGTTTAAAAAAAAAGGTAAGCAACGATAAGTAATCCTACGTTAATAACCCGCGGTAGTTTCGTTAGAAGAGACTACCTGAATAATTTTTCCAATGCTGCAGGCACTTGTGTAAAATGTGCCTGAGTTGTATGGCGCATCTGAACTCGTATGCGAAACAAATTGACGCATGATACGTAAAAAGTTGGCCGAAACTGCTGCAAAGTTGCAATTATTTTGTTAGGTGCCACAATTAATCTATATTTTCTG
>OU015490.1:166658815-166696315 GCA_907164885.2 Dolomedes plantarius
AAGTATTTCCGAAACTGCACGACACGTGGGTTGTTCGCGACCTACAGTTGTTAGCACTTATGCAAAGTGGAGGAATGGCGGTGAAACCAGCTGTAGACGACATGGTGTTGGACGTCCACACGCTATCAAAGAAAAAGGTCGTCGGAGACTGTCTCGCATGGTGAAGCAAAACCGGAGCCAGACAGTGGCTCAGCTGACAGCCCAATACAATGCAGGGCCAAGTAGAATAGTATCACAGCACACTGTTCAGCGGACACTGTTGGATATGGGGCTACGCAGCAAACGTCCCACTCGTGTGCCTTTGCTGACCAAGCGTCATCACCAACTGCGCCTGCGCTGGGCCCGGGAACATCGCGACTGGTTCATGGATCAGTGGGAGAGAGTTGTCTGGTCAGATGAATCACGGTTTGTCATTCATCACGCCGATGGCCGTGTCAGGATACGCCGTCTTCCAGGCGAACTGTTGCTCCCTCAATGTACAGTAGGTCATACACAGGCCGGTGGTGGCGGTATTATGCTTTGGGGGACGTTCTCTTGGGTGACTCTGGGACCCGTGGTTGTGGTAGAGCAGACCATGAATGCTACAGGGTATCTGAACATCATTGCGGACCAGTTGCATCCTTACATGGCCTCTTTTTCCAGCTGGAAATGGAATGTTCCAACAGGACAACGCCCCGTGTCACAAGGCTAAAATTGTGTTGGAGTGGTTCCAGGAACATGATGCTGAATTCCAGTTAATGTCCTGGCCGCCTAACTCACCGGATCTCAATCCGATAGAACACATTTGGGATGTCATGGGACGGCAGCTCAGAGTTCAAAGACCACCAATTCGCAATATCTCGGATTTGCGTGACCGTTGCTTAAACATCTGGTACAATCTGTCTCCGGCCATCCACCAAGGACTTGTGGCATCCAGGCCAAGGCGGGTTGAAGTTGTGTTGCGCGCCAAAGGTGGGCCAACTCGTTATTGACAGGTGGTCATAATGTTTTGGCTCTTGAGTGTATATAACTGAAGTGACATTGAAACATAACAGATGATATAGTTTTGAGAAAGAATTACAATCATGAAATACGTGTATATTACAATTAAGAAAGTCTGAAAGTGGCATTGCAACGTAGCAGACGATTTAGTTTTGAGAAAGAATTCCAAGCATGAAATACGTGTATATACTTTTTCTGTAATAATTATCAGATTTGCTGTGTGTTAATATTGAATGTAATCTCAATCCATTCAAACATCATTGATTCTTTTTCTATAATAATAAATCCATTCAAACGTTATTGACTAGCTGTAAATTAATGCTTTAAAATGCCCTAAAAGAGGAGAGCAACTTTTAATCCTGCAGAAGTAAGGGCAAAATGTTAAAGATTGTTGAGACATGAGCAATGTGATGAAAAAAAAAAAAGAAAAGCGCGAAGTCAACAGAATTCGGAATGCAGTTAGACGCACACAAAAATCTGAAGGAAAAACATTCCCAAGATCTCGAAGGCAACAGAATTCGAATTGTAGTGATCCGAAGCAGTGAAACTGATGAAGAAACTTTTAACTCGTCGAACATACGATCGTCTTCGAGCTTCAACATCGAAAGGATAGGAAAGCGATGAACAACGACAGCACCGACAACAAACTAATGCTATTTGCAACCGCAAAGGAATTTTAGCGAAAACTTTAGAACGTCATAACATGAGGCTAATCATTGAAGAAAAATAATAACAGAAACTGAATCCCGAGCGAAGCTGGGTAATACATCTAGTACAGTGGTTCCCAACCTTTTTCAGCTGGCGACCCACCTTTCCTTATCGGAATACCTCCAAGGTCCATCGGTCCATGGGAGAGTAAAAACCTTATTTGTATCGTATCCCTTCCTTATGTATATATAATTTACCATCAAATATTGCAAATATATATATATATATATATATATATATATATATATATATATATATATATATACAGGGTGATTATAATTAAAGTTTAAGTTTCAAAACGCTATAAAAAAAGAACCACTGATGAGAATGACGTCAATTTTGAACGGCATGATATATATATATATATATATATATATATATATATATATATATATACAGGGTGATTATAATTAAAGTTTAAGTTTCAAAACGCTATAAAAAAAGAACCACTGATGAGAATGACGTCAATTTTGAACGGCATGATATATATATATATATATATATATATATATATATATATATATATATATATATATATATATATATATATATATATATATATATATATATATATATATATATATATACAGGGTGATTATAATTAAAGTTTAAGTTTCAAAACGCTATAAAAAAAAGAACCACTGATGAGAATGACGTCAATTTCGAACGGCATGATATATATATATATATATATATATATATATATATATATATATATATATATATATATGCATGCTTTTTTGAAGATACAGATTGGTTATTGATAAACAATTTGTGTCCTGATTTGAACATATTTGACAAAATATAAGCACTTTGTAGTGAAACATAGTGACGTAGCGAGGGGTGGGCAAGGGGATCTATCATCTCCCGGGCGCCACTCGTACAAGGGCGCCAAAATGGTCCTTTTCACTAATTCTATATATTACATTACTATATGTTTTTCTGAAAGGGGGCGCCAAAAAGGTATCGTGCCCCGGGCGCCAGTTATGTTCGCTACGTCACTGGTGAAACAGGTATTTATTTAACAATAGATATATATTTGCAATATATGCAACAAGTGGTTTCATACTCACTAACAAGTGTTCCTAGGTGAAGATAAAAACTACAATTATAAAAGTACACAAAGACCAGTTTAATAATTTTAGGATCGAGTCGCGACCCACTGGTTGGGAACCGCTGATCTAGTATATATATATATTGGCATTGCATACATTGACCGTTGTATTTAATTTGGATGTACTCCGTAACGAAGTACGGGTATTCAGCTAGTCTATATATATAAAACAGTTCCGTAACTGACTGACAGATAACGCACAGACCAAACTGCTGGACCTAAAGGTCTGAAATTTTGCATGACGATTCTTCTTATAGTGTAGGATGCACTAAGAGAGATTTTCGAAAAATTCATCTTAGATTTTTTAAAATTAAATTTTTAAGCTGTTTTTGAAACTTTTTTAAAGTTTGCATTTAAAATAATAATCTGAGGGTTATAAAATTTATATCACGAGAAAGATCATAAAAATGTCTTTAAAATTAAATTTTTTTCGAATCTTTATCTCTTTTTTCTGATTTTTTGTGAATTTTTAAAGATTAATTTTTGGAATTTATTAATTGGTGATCACGAGATTTCTTTTCTTTTTTGTGATACTTTAAATTAATTTTGCGTCACGTGCATAACACCGAAATAAATTGAAAAAAAAATATTAAAATACGGTAAAAGATAAAATTTAACCACTAGATAATTGAGATAGAAGTTTTTAAAGAATTTAATTCAAATTAGTATGTTTTATGGATATTAAACATGCAAATTAATAGGTTACATTGACCGTTGTATTTAATTTGAATATTTTCTTCTACATTATTTTGTCTATAAAAATATCCGTTACGATTTTTTTTATAAATATATATACTTTTTTTGGCATTAATTGCATACATTAACCTTTGTATTTATTATAAATATATATTTTTGCTTTTTTGGCATTAATTGCATACATTGACCGTTGTATTTAATATGAATGTACTCCGTAGTGAAGCACGGGTATTCAGTACCAATAAAACGTTAACCTTCACATTTATATGGGGATTATTCAAGTCCATTTCTGTAATTTATAAAATAGAAAAACGATATCCACAAACACTAAGAAGAGCTTTCGGACACCAAATCGTCGCACTACTGTATCTCCCCGAAAGCCGAATCACCAAAGCAACGGGATATTTTTGACACGAACTAATTTTTTATCCGAAATTTCCTATTCATGAAGTAACTTTCGATCTCGACCAGTAGATGTCACCACAATACTACATAATATGGATAAGGGCTCCGCCTCATCGACGTAAACAACATCCTGAAATTTAGACCAGTGTAAGCTACGCAGTGTGTTATTAGGTCATTATGGCACGCTCACTTCGTACATGTTATAAACCAATTCTCCAAGATCAATGGAGTGTCGCCATTCCTCGATTAGGCGATTCAGTAGAAAGTGAAATCTTTCGAGTCGACGGAAAAAAATGGAAATTAAAATTAGAGTCAAGATTGGACGATATGCTTAATCAGGAGGAATGGATAATGTACATTAAAAGAATTGTTAAAAACAATGATTATGAAAAGTTTTGCGTCACAGCGTACGTTAGAAACGGAGTTGTGGATTCATTCATGGCTCACAAAGAAATTTCTTCAATAAATACCGTCATCTGGAGCTATACCCGGCGTGCGTTCTCGGCATCTTATCCGGGCGTCAAAGTGACCGAGATAATCGATTTCAGTTTCGAATTCGAGACCCTGAGAAAAATCTCTCAAGATTTCGTACTCGGTAAGTTCAAAAAGATTATCTGGATAGGGTGGAAGGAATTAATTGCTTGTGACGTCCCTTCCTCGTATCGTTTTGTTCAGTTCAAGTCAAAAAGGTCTTATGACCACCGTTAAAATTTTTTAACCACATCTTGATCGTAAAAATAAAAAATTATACTATTGGCTTTTATTTCAGTTTAGATAAACTGGATTAATAGAATTAAATTAATATCTGAGCATTTTGGACACGGAAGTTATGTTTTTTGGCGAATTTTGAGACATTCATAGCATTAATGAATTAATTTATGTACAGTTCCGGCATTTTCGATTGTTCAGCGCCCATTGACCAATAGTGGTTGGTGCTCTTTTACATAAATTCACGGGAATGGGTTCGTTACATGTTTTAGGATTACATTAATGATGTATTAGAGAAAATAAAAAATACATTTTGTTTCAAACAAGTTTATTTACAAAATTATGTTTGTCGCATTTCCTTAATTTCGAAGTTGCAAACTATTTATTTACAACTTATGTAGTATATGCAGTCGCTTATAGTATATATAGTCGATCTGCCTACACTCGGAGCACTTTAAAAAAATGTACAGTACTGATTAAATACATATATATTTTTAGTTCAAATGGGATATAATATCATTGAAACAAATATAATTTTGGTAAACATTTTAAAATAGAGGGAATTTTTTATAAATGTTCAGTACAATTGAGTGCTGACGTTAGTTACCCTTCTCTCAATTAAACGAAGTATATTTTAATTACCTTTGTAATGTATACTGCTGTAATACTTATGTGTGTTCTGAAGTAAAAGTTTTACAATATCTCCAAAAATCACCGAGAAAGACGAAAAATAGTGAAAAAAAATTTAGGTAGGCTCTTCTAACAAAACTACCGTGGTAATTAACGTAGGATTACATATCGTTGCTTACCTCTTTTGTATGTATGTATGTATCTGTATAGATGTACGTATATATATACATATATACATATATGTATATATATACATATATGTATGTCAAAATTTTGACGCATCTTAGCAGACCCCGATTTAGAAAATTCTTGACTATAGGCTCAACTCAGGATGCGGCCCCCCTAACGCTGATGTGGGCGTAAAATTTCCAAAATTGACACACAAAAGAAAATAATCATGAATCATTGTGAAAGTACCATTTTACTAAGAAATGACTATTTGGAGCGTAGAAGCCTAGAACATTATCAAATAACAAAAATAAATACATGTTTATTTCATCATTAAAACACCAATACAATGTAACCAAAAAAACTTATTAATCTCTTATATACACTATAACATACATATGATGAACTATATACATATGACTATACATATGATGAACCTATCAATAAAATTTGAAAGGATATATAAAAAAATTGCTATTAAAAAAGGTAAAATTAAAAAAATTTGAAATGGGAATTTTTTCTTAAAAAAAAAAAAAAAATTCTTTTTTTTTGGGGGGGTGGGGGGACTCTAAGCCTAATGGAAAAGCAGGGACTGCATCTTGGAACTTTTCTGTTTAACTTGTCGAAGCGATAGACTGGGTTTGGCGTCTGAAATTTTCCATTCCGCAGAACCGTTATGGAGGAACGTAATCCTACGTTAAGACACTGATTTTTTTCACAATTATCTTTTTATAAGTGCAGGTACCCGTAGAATGATTCATTGAACACCTATAGCTTACCTTTTAGTTCAAAACATAGTTAGTTATATGTCGAACACTATTCAAAATTTCATTGAAATATATAAATTGTTCGTTTTCTCGTTTACTAACATAATCGATCTTAAATGCATCGTAATCTGATTGAGAATCCGACCGTTCACTGCTTGTTATATTGATGTTGTCTGTAACATGCTTTAAGAAATCATTAATTCAAGAAAGATAAATTTGGAAACCCCTAAAAGGGAAGAAAAATTTTTTGAATGTTTTATTTAATTTTGCAGGACATGACATTTTTACGCTCTATTGTCTTGTCACGAAGTTTTATACCATCTATCTAGAAGTAACCTTATTCTCAAAGTTGAAAACTCTATATATGAATATGATATAATACATGGAGTCGCTATGCAAGTTTAAATAATAAGCTATGCAAGCTTTGCTTTCCTCTTAATCGATATAATCGTTCTTTAGGGCATCGTAATATATTTGATTTATAATCCGACCGTTCACTGTTTGTTACACTGAGGTATTGTCTTTAATATGCCTTAAGAAATCATTAAGTCAAGAAGGATAAATTTGAGACCCTTATAACGGAAAATCATAAACTTTTGTAGGTCATGTCTTTTTCATGGTCTGTTATCTCGTCACAGAATTTTTAGTCATTTTTCTAGAAGTCGTACAGAGGCCTTGTTTATATATATATACAACTAAATAATAATGTGAAGTTCATTCCACCTAAATAAGAAAGTCAGGTGGGATGAACAAACTTGTTGAATAAATGTCAACTAACGGCTGCAACGATGGCATCGAATCAACTCACCCCCCTCCCTCCTGCAGGTTGGACACTAGGGTGGAACGAATAAAACTTTTTTTTGAATTTCAATATGCTCTAGTTTTCAAAAGTTGCCTTTTAACAAAATAAAGACGGAAATTAAATATTAGCGTAATTGGTGCATGTTTTCAGTTCGCGCAAGAAGGGCAAACTTTTGGTTTTTATTAAATTTTTGACAAATTTCGCAATAATTTTGAAATTGAATACACTTGTAGTACAAAAAAGTAGCAAAATATATAATTTAAACATTCCTTTTAGTCAGAAGACCTGCTAAACTGATTATATAATACGTTTTACTTCATAAAAATAGTACACATAAAGGGACTTTAGGACGAGGCACTTAAAAGACACTCGGACATCACGGTGGAACGAAAAATTTTTTTTCTTCAGAATTTCAATATGCTCTAGTTTTCAAAAGTTGTCTTTTAAAATTAAAATTAAAAATATAAAAGATTTTTGCTCTACTAAAATATTTTCAAGTGCCGCAAAAGGGCTTCAAAATGGATATTTTTATGAAAAAGGGATTATATTTGTATTTTTTGTTAATTTCTTTTATAGTATATTAAAATAATGTATATTTCCTGTAAATAAAATATTCAAAATACGATATTTTGCCAGAAAACTTGCATATTCTAAGTATTTCTAATTTTTAGATGCCATAACAGAACAACTGATTTTGTAGAATTTCGCGATTTTCATCATATTACTTTTACAGTAGCATGTTCTTATAATACACATTGGAATAAAAGAAAAACAATTTTTAATTGACGGACCTTAGTTAAAATAAACAAATCACACTTATTTAGAAAAATATTAATGTAATGTCTATAAAGGTAAAACGTTATTTTGAAAAAAATATTCATGGTTTTCAAAAGTCCATAGTAATCACACATGGTTTCCATTACTTATTTCACTGACACATTGAATTGTTTTATTGTTTCAAATTTTAGCATTATCTTTTGAGAATGTATTTTTGATTTTATCAATGCATCTCTTGCAGAAGTATCACGAACGGACAAGGATGACCCGGTAACTAATTTAACAATCCTTTCTACTACTTGTGTGTGACATGGAATGTTGTTGAAGTCAATAATTTGTTTCACGTGATCAGATTCTTATGCTTCCTTTATAAACTGTTTTAGTTTGTCATCAGAAAAAATTCCTCGTCATAGGAGGTTCTGTTACTTTAACATCATTCCATTCAATCATATCAATATAATCATTGGCATCAAAGTTTATACGTGGAACTAAATTCTTTCTGATGCCTCCTTCATTTTCCGCCCTTGCTTTTAGAATCCGGCGTAATCCAAGCTCTCTTACATGACTTCGATCGGCTAATATCATAGAAAGGAGGAGATTTTCAGAAGCGGCAAAGTATGTATTTCTTTGAATGACAGGGTAAATTACATTTTTAAGAGTCTGATTGAGGTAACGTGAATAGCTTACAAGTTTCCACAAGTGCTTCGATCCACGGATACAAGATGGTTTCAGCTTTATGTTAAACCAAATTGGTGCATAAACTTTCAAAATGTACTCAGTCAGTATTCGGAGATTTTTTGACATTCTGTTTCCACATCCAAGCGAAGTATTCGGTTTGCTAATGTAAGCCATCGTGAATGACAAAATTTTCCTGGTTTTCTCATGGACAAATCAGAAGAGCACTTTCCAACAAAGATTGCACTATAAACAAATATTTTGGGTCCACACTTAAATCATCCTTAATTTCTAGTAATGGAATGTTATTTTCAATAGGTGAAAATATTTTGGGTCCACACTTAAATCATCCTTAATTTCTAGTGATGGAATGTTATATTCAATAGGTAAAAATTCAATCACTGGAAGTTCATAGCAGTATTCTAGTTGTTTACCTATTTATCCTCCAGATTCATTTGGACCTTTAGTTTTTCCATCTAGGAAACAAAATAGGTGACGTAGGGGCAGCTCATTTAAATTATTGACTTCAACAACATTCCATGTCACACACAAGTAGTAGAAAGGATTGTTAAATTAGTTACATGGTCAACCTTGTTCGTTCGTGGTACTTCTGCAAGATATGCATTGATAAAAACAAAAATACATTCTCAAAAGATAATGCCAAAATTTGAAACAAAAAAACAATTCAATGTGTCAGTGAAATAAGTAATGGAAACCATGTGTGATTAATATGGACTTTTGAAAAACATGAATATTTTTTTCAAAATAACGTTTTGCCTTAATAGACATTACATTAATATTTTCTAAATAAGTGTAATTTGTTTATTTTAACTAAGGTCCGTCAATTAAAAATTGTTTGTCTTTCATTCCAATGTGTATTATACGAATATGCTACTGTAAAATTAATATGATGAAAATCGCGAAATTCCACAAAATCAGTTGTCCTGTTATGGCGTATTCAATTTCAAAATAATTGCGAAATTTGTCAAAAATTTAATAAAAACCAAAAGTTTGCCCTTCTTGCGCGAACTGAAAACATGCACCAATTACGCTAATATTTAATTTCCGTCTTTATTTTGTTAAAAGGCAACTTTTGAAAACTAGAGCATATTGAAATTCAAAAAAAAGTTTTTTTCGTTCCTTCCTATTGGACACCCCCGATTTACAACTATTCACGTTTGGTACTCAAACGCGTAACGTTTTATTAAATCACTCAACTGGTGACCTCCATTCACGTTTGGTACTCAAATGCGTAACGTTTTATTAAATCGCTCAACTGGTGACCTCCATTCACGTTTGGTACTCAAATGCGTAACGTTTTATTAAATCGCTCAACTGGTGACCTCCATTCACGTTTGGTACTCAAACGCGTAACGTTTTATTAAATCGCTCAACTGGTGACCTCCATTCACGTTTGGTACTCAAACGCGTAACGTTTTATTAAATCACTCAACTGGTGACCTCCATTCACGTTTGGTACTCAAACGCGTAACGTTTTATTAAATCGCTCAACTGGTGACCTCCATTCACGTTTGGTACTCAAACGCGTAACGTTTTATTAAATCGCTCAACTGGTGACCTCCATTCACGTTTGGTACTCAAATGCGTAACGTTTTATTAAATCGCTCAACTGGTGACCTCCATTCACGTTTGGTACTCAAATGCGTAACGTTTTATTAAATCGCTCAACTGGTGACCTCCATTCACGTTTGGTACTCAAATGCGTAACGTTTTATTAAATCGCTCAACTGGTGACCTCCATTCACGTTTGGTACTCAAACATTCACGTTTGGTACTCAAACGCGTAACGTTTTATTAAATCGCTCAACTGGTGACCTCCATTCACGTTTGGTACTCAAATGCGTAACGTTTTATTAAATCGCTCAACTGGTGACCTCCATTCACGTTTGGTACTCAAATGCGTAACGTTTTATTAAATCGCTCAACTGGTGACCTCCATTCACGTTTGGTACTCAAATGCGTAACGTTTTATTAAATCGCTCAACTGGTGACCTCCATTCACGTTTGGTACTCAAACGCGTAACGTTTTATTAAATCGCTCAACTGGTGACCTCCATTCACGTTTGGTACTCAAACGCGTAACGTTTTATTAAATCACTCAACTGGTGACCTCCATTCACGTTTGGTACTCAAACGCGTAACGTTTTATTAAATCGCTCAACTGGTGACCTCCATTCACGTTTGGTACTCAAATGCGTAACGTTTTATTAAATCGCTCAACTGGTGACCTCCATTCACGTTTGGTACTCAAATGCGTAACGTTTTATTAAATCGCTCAACTGGTGACCTCGAGGAAGATCTTCCCACCTCGTGACCAAAATTAATTTTTAATCCTTTTACTCTTATTTGCTGTGTTCGCTATAAGAAAAATAATACCAAAAAAAATGTTATCAACATTCGAGAGACTATAGCTGTAGTGTATTAACTTTTTCACCAAGACAACTTTGCAAATTTAAATTTACGCAACATTTAAAACACTACAGATTTATGAAAATGCCGCCTCCATCATATATGGTGTTTTGAGTCGCGAGCTGCTACGCGTTGGGCTCGAGATTCAATTCCAGGAAAGAGTGACTTCCGGGTTGTGAGAAAAAAAAATTATTACGAAAGTTTACAGCTGGATGCGTTTTAGACATTGTTCGCTGTTCTTTGTAAAAGTGTCTTATCAAGAGAGCAACCCATTTCATTTTTCTGTTGCTATTCCAAATAACATCTGTCTTACTATACCTAATTTGTTTAAAAGGATTGCAATTTTCTACTTAAATTAAAACCCAGCACGATCAACATCTAGTTCAGTTGTGCGCAAAAGTTTTTCGACCGCGATCCATTTCTTTAAATAAAAAAAAATCACGCTACTCAAATTAAAATTTATTGGTAATAGCAATTTTTTTAAAAATTAGAATAATGTGAACAAAAGAATTGAAAAACGGAATAAGCAAATTTTGAGAAAGTATTTAAAAAAACCAATGAATTGTCGATTTTGGATGTATATTTACATTGCATAATAATAACAAAATGTCTTCCCCTACAATCTAGACATGTTTTTTGCCAAATCTCGTGTGACTGAAACTTCGAAATTAACTATTACGTAATATGTTTTTGTATTTCCTTTATCTAAAAATTAATAAAAAATGAAACTAAGAAATACCATGTTTTTAAAATTATAGTCTTTATAATAAAACATTGAAAATTATAAACTTCATGTAGGTGTATAAAACTGAAGTAGAAAAAAATTAATAAGAAGGGTGAACCTGGACTTCAGATAATATTTGGTCAATATTTTGTGAAGTATTTGAGAATGCTACTCTTATATCACCGTTGTTTGGTTTTTATAGTTACTCTTCTTGAAAACCCAGTCTCGCACATATAAACTGCTGGCTATTAAAATTACGGCACAAAGAAGGAAAGCAAGTACGAAAACTTTATTCATTGCACGTATACATTATAATAGGAAGAAAACATGATTAAATTTGTAGGCAATTTGAGGTTATACAGGGTCTGTAGTGTAATGTTTGAGAAGGAGCGCTGCGTAAAACGCAGATGATGTACTCCGTGATCCCCCCCTCACCAATCAGAGTGATTGGCTGCGCCAGAGTGATTACACGACGGGGTGGTGGGGATCGTCGGGCAGTCTAGAGAAAGAGAGAGGGTCTCTGGTAGCAATAGGAGGTCTGACGAGATATATGCAGGCTCGTCTGGCCTCTGGTGAGTTGATTATACTTTAATTTGAATAGAGACAGAGAGAGTGTGTTTTTGGTAGGGATCGAAGGTCTTGCGAGATTATGCAGGCTCGTCTCACTTCGGGTGAATAAATTTTTCTGTAATCAGAATCGAGTGTAGTATAGTAGAGGACTAGCGAGATAAAGCAGGCTCGTCCACCTCGTGCTGAGTTGTTTGTAATTTTAAGTGTTAAACTGTAAATTGATATATATATTTGTGTCGTAAAAAGACGACTCTTTTTCCCTACCTCGTTGTCCCTATGCCATAGATAAGAACCTCCGCTGAAGAGGGAGTTCACCACAGAGTCCGAAATTAGTACACACAAATGCCGCCTCTGGCAGCTAAAACGTCTCTAACTCAGTTAGCCATCGAGTCGAACTGGGCTTGGATGACAGATATGGGCAAGTCATTCCATGCTGCAAGTCTATGCCACATTTCATCAATCGTAGTGTCTAGCGAGCGGTGGCAGATCAGTCCTTCAGCAACCCATGACCAGATGTTTTCAATGGGTGAGATATCTGGAGAATGTGCTGGCCAGGGCAACAGTCAAACACCCTCTATGACGGGGTAGGTCAGGACAAGAGGACAACATGCGGTTTTGTGTTATCTTGTTGAATGATGATGTCTGCACAGCCACCGGCCTTAAGATCTGAGAAATGCAACGCTGGTTGTTCAGATTACCGACGACGCGAACAAGAGGTGTTCGTGTCGTGTATCCAATGGCTGCCCATACCATCACACCAGCTTTGGATACCATATGACGTTATCGAATGCAAGCAGGCCACGTGCGTTCTCCCCGGTGCCTCCAGACACGGTTACGTCCATCATGATGCTGCAAGCAGAACCGGGACTCGTCTGAAAAGATGACGTGATGCCACTCCTGTGTACATTTTTTTCGTTGAACGTACCTCTGTCGCAGCGCGTCTCAAGCTGAAGTGTGAAGGGAAGCCGCAATAATGATCGCCGTGCAGATAGGCCGTGCTGCTCCAGAAGTCGTCGAACTGCCCGTGCGTATACTTGTGCTGCAAACAAACCCATTTCCCGATTCAAGCTCCGTGATGTGACTGTGCGATCCTGCAAGGCCGACTTGACAACATGTCTGTCTTCTCGGGCGTTAGTGGCGGGAGGCCGTTGAGATCCTGCATGGCGTTCAGTATGACTATCCTGAACCCATCGATTGCATATTCGCTTGACAGTCATTGGATTCCGACCAAAGCGAGTAGAAATATCGCGGAATGATAAACCGTACTCTCGATAGGCCACGATCCTTCCGTTATCGAATTCCGATACGTGCTGGTATCCATGTCTCCTTCTTATACGAGGCAAAACACGATCCTCTTACAACCAACCAACATTCAAATGCGATTTTGAATGAGAAACCTGCTGCGTAACTTTCCTTTTATAAAGAGTTTGAGATGCTGCTTCTCCCTCCTGTGTCGTTCGATTCCACCTAAATGCTAATCATTTGAATATCCCAACATCTTCTTCCTTTCATGTGAATTTGATGCTTGTGTCATCCCTCCTTCATGGTGTTGCAATTTTAATGGGTAGCAGTGTAGGTAAAAGCGAATAGAAACAATGTAGCCTTGTAAGACTGTTTGACAGCTTATTTAACAATATCATATTTTTAACATATAAAAATTTAACTAAAAATATTAAAGATATGTAAATATAGAAAATTTATATCATGTTTTTAGATTAAATAATTTAGTGTAATATAAATTTAATTCAGACTATCCGGGAACCCTGCAATTTTATTCATCACTCCTCTGTGGGTCGCGACCCAGAGTTTGTGCACCACTGCTCTACTTATTCAGTTGGAGGTGGATATCTTCATAGAAATGGTTGTTTCTCTGTACTTTTTGCAGAGACAAACTATTATCTCAATTCCTTATCTTTCAGAGGACAAGTCCACCCAGACGTCGTTATACATGAATGATATCCTCTGCAGGGAGAACCTCTCGCTCGATCTCCGCAAACTGTTGGAAGACGGCTCGGATACAGACGTAGAGCTCAAATGCGGCGACTGCATTTTACCCGCCCACAGGCTTATTCTGGGAGCACGCTCCGAAGTGTTCCTTACCATGCTGCAGAGCGACATGCTGGAGGGACGAGAGGGTTCCGTCGAAATAGTCGACATGGAACCTGAAATCTTCCAGATCTTCACTCGATATCTGTACACAGGGGTCCTACCTGAGCTTACGGAGGACACAGCTTCGCCACTTTACGAGGCTGGCGACAAGTACCGCTTGGAGGCGCTCAAGGTCCGGTGTGGTGAATTTTTGGCGGATAACCTAACGCCGGCGAATGCGTGTGGTGTACTTGTGATGGTCGATGCTCACAGCGACCACCAATTAAAAGATCGGGTCGTGTCTTACATCATAGACGAAGATGTCCCAGAAAACGAGGACGAGTGGTGCGAATTCTGCGACGTTCATCCGAGGCTGGCGATTGAAGTGTTAAATCGCATGCGGAAATCTTTCGGTCGGTGAATGATTTTCGCACCTGAAATATCTTTAGTTGCACGAAGAAGAGTTGTTCTCAGTATATACTTGTGGAGAAAGAACCGTTACTTCTCACCTGTTCATTTTTTTCGTGTTTTCATGTATTGAAATTATTTCATATGAGATTTCTAACTCTAGCAGTTTAATTTTCTTTCCCAACAGCCTTTATTTCGAAGCTGTATATTTTATATTAAAAAGCTGTGAATATGAAATTTAATTTCGCACACTAATTTGGAGGAAAGCCATCTCTATATCTGACGTTACTCCAACGCGAAATTTCCGGAATCTATTTAGCAAGGATGGGATAACATTCAACATGTTGGGACCCTTTTCCAAACAGTCATTTAGAGAAAAATAACCGTTATTTTTAGCAGACGCGTCAAACATGGGTCTAATATTGGTTAGTATTTCACTTTCTAGTTTAAATACTGGTCGATGCGGTAAATAATGCCCGAAATTACTTTTTATCGGGATCTGGTACTTCCTCAATAATACTGTTAATATTCTAGTCATTCAATACTTCGTTATAGGTGTTTAATTTTCCAGAATTTTCTAACCGCTGTTTGATCAACTTAATCTTCTTTCAGCAACGTCTTGATTTGAAAGCAAAGGTAGGTGATCTAACCAAGGAAATGAAATTTCGTGTGAGTCATCGGAATCTCTTTTAATGCTTCTTAAGAAAAACATAAAGGAAGCTTGAGATATCTCTTCATTTCTATTACTCTCAGCAGTATATGATATCTATAATGTTTCAAATTTCCACAGTTCTGGTATGTTTGTCTGACGGACGAAAAGAGATATTACAAGCAGTGAATTGCATGTTCTTTCTGCAGGATCGTGTTTTAATTTTCCCATGACTGTCCATCCCAGCTTTGTCTCTACTGCTACTGGCCCACCTCTTAGGTGGTGATTATTTCCAGTCAACAGCTTTTGTGATTTTGCAGTATCTTCTAACCGCTTTTTGGTGAATATTAATCTTTCGGCAATGTCTTGATTTAAAGACAAAGGTGATTTTGCAGTATCTACTAACCGCTTTTTTGTGAATAATAATCTTTAGGCAATGTCTTGATTTAAAGACAAAGGCGATTTTTCAGTATCTACTAACCGCTTTTTGGTGAATATTAATCTTTCGGCAATGTCTTGATTTAAAGACAAAGGTGATTTTGCAGTATCTACTAACCGCTTTTTGGTGAATATTAATCTTTAGGCAATGTCTTGATATGAAGGCAAAGGTGAATGATCTAACCAAGGAAATGAAATTTCGTATAAGTCGTCGGAATCTCTTTTAATGCTTCTTAAGAAAAACTCTAAGCAAGCGTAAGAAATCTCTCCCTGACTTTTACTCTCAGCAGTATATAATATCCCTAATGTGTCTAATTTGCACAGTTCTGGTATGTCTGTATGACGGTCGAAAAGAAACATTAAATCAGTGAATTACATGTCGTTTCTGCAGGATCGGGTTTTAATTTTTCCCATGACTGTCTATCCCAGCTTTGTCTCTATTGCTACTGGCCCATCTTTTAGGTGGTGAATATTTTCAGTCAACAGCTTTCCTGCGATATCTGCTCCTATAAGAGGATCAATTCATTTCGAGCAGCTTTCATGTTTTAATAAATCACTAACTACTATTTTTTTTATTCCAAGCTCTTTCATTAAGGTAGCACTGTTTAACCTGGGAATGTCTTGACAGATTTTAGACTCTCCTAACGCTTCAAAATTACATTTAAAGTTTCTCTCTATGCTTCCTAAAATAATCCTGTATTTTTTATGTTTTCTTTCTTGTGTTTGTACACCTACAAGTAAACTGTGTGTTAATGTTTCGATTCCTTCAATTTCGCATCCCATCATATCATCGATATTTTGATTTATATACGGTTTTTGGGATCTAGTGTCTATCAGAGCTCTAATCAAGCGCTCCTTTCCTTTTCCTTAAATTTTAACCATCAAGGTCTGCATCAAAACTTCTGAAAAATATGTTTGAGGAGCTAAGACGTATCCTCTATCCTGTTTTCCCGATTTTCTGTTTCATTTCATTTTGAAGACACATTATGAAATAATGTCTTCTAAAACTTTTGGTGCATTTTACTCTGCTATGACATATTGAGGCAATATGCCCAAACTTAACAATTGAAACAACAACCCTTTTTTACTAAAAGTTGTTTATGTTCTGTCTGTGGAATACAAAAACTATTCTTACACTCGGATGACCAATGGGATTCGTTACAAAAATTGCATTTCAATTTTTGACTTTGATTCTTTATAAAAAGATCGGTTGTATAGTAAAAATTCGATGGCATAGTAACAAATTTTTTTAAAAATCGGCAGATGAAGAACAAGATTTCGGTTATAAATATTTTTAGATCTAATTAAAAATTGTGTACTAATGACACAACAGAAATGCACACAAATATTCAAAATGAGTATGTTAAAAGAAACACATCTTTTGAAACATAAGTCTTAGGATGCTGAAATCTTGCATGGTGGTTGCGATTAGACCCTAGGTGTCCGCTAAGAAATATTAAAAAAAATCGAATTATAAGGGGGTTAAAAAGAGTCTACAGGGTAGCGAAGAAAGGTGCGGTGGCCCAGTTGGCAAGAGCACTGGGCCAGTGATCTGAACGTCCCTGGTTCGATTCTCGTCGTTGCAAATCCACCGCAGTGTTCACTAATGGTGTCCGGGGCACATAAAATAGGTCGTGGCTGCAATGTCCTCCAAGTTCTCAAATTTTTCTCTGGAGTGCGGGGTCAAGTGTTCCGGTCTCGTCGCTTGACTCGGTTCAAAATTACGGGATCGGTCTTTCAGCCAAGTCGGACTCCGACCCTTGTGGTGCTAATTCATCGCTATATACAGATGGTGGACAAAATAATACGAACACCTGTGAAATAATGGAAAATCTTTATTAATAGGGGGCTGGACCACCCTTTGAGTGAAGTAAAGATTTAATGCGACGTGGGATAGATGCATAAAGGTCATGGACAATATTTAAAGGAATATTAAGCCATTCCTCCTGAAGAGCGGTCTCTAATTCCGAAAGTCCGGATGGAGGTGGAAATCGGGAACGAAGTTTGGACTCCAAATATGGCCATAAATGTTCAATAATATTCAAGTCCGGAGACTGAGGGGGCCTGGCGAGATGTTCAACTGCATCGTCATGCTCTTCGAACCATTCTTGAACACACATAGCAGTGTGGATAGGGGGCGTTGTCGTCTTGAAAAAGCGGTCCCTCTCCAGGGAATACAGTCTGGACAAAAGGATGGACATGATACCCTAGAACGCTTAGATAGTGATTGGATTTGATCCTCCCATGCAGAATAACAAGTGGCCCAAGACCGTGCCAAGATATCGCACCCCATACCATAATGGAGCCACCCCCATGCATCACAGTCGGCAAGAGGCATTCAGGATGAAACGCTTCTTTGGGCGTTCTCCAGACATAAATGCGTCCGGTCGTATGAAATAGGGTGAATGACGATTCATCTGACCATATTACCTGTTGCTACTGCTGTGAGGACCAGCCTTTGTGATCTCTGCACCATTGGCGTCGCTTGAAAGCATTAGATGCTGTCACCATGGGTTTACGAATTGCCACTCTGCCATAAATGTTCGCAGCATGAACCTCCCTTTTGACAGTTTTTGTTGAAACGGGGTCCTGGAGATGACTGTTCATTTCGGATGTTATGTCGGATAACGATTGCTTGTGCTTTCGGGCTGGTATGCGCTTCAAGACCCGTCTATCCCTATCAGCAAGCTTGGACTTTCGGCCACTGTTGTGCTTTGAAGACGTCGTGTTACCCTCTTTCGTGTACGCTGTCATAACGGCAGATACCGTACTCCTTGCAAACCCCAAAAGGTTTGCTGTTTCCGTAAGCGATGTTCCACTTAAACGCGCTACAACTATCATTCCTCTTTGGAACTCTGACAGGTCTGACATTTCAACTTATCACAGACAGTTCGATAGAAGAATGTAGGTGACTGCTGTTGAGAGACTGATACCTTCCTCTTAACGCTCACTAGGTGGCAGACTTCTGTTGCAGGTGGCGCGGCTGTACTGCAGGTGTGAAATACGTCATACTTTTTCACAGGTGTTCGTATTATTTTGTACTCCATCTGTATGTATATACATATATATATATGATCGATAACCTTTATGCTATTATATATATATATATATATATATATATATATATATAATAGCATAAAGTTCATGGGTGGACTCCCTGCTGGACAGAGCCAAATGCAAAGATATGTATACCCAGACAACTAGGTTTCGCCCTTGTTATGGGCTGCAAGGCATAACCAGCGTACTCAGTTTCTTTTGTTTAATTGTTGTCGGAAATATCACTCTGGGCAATTGATCCAGAATTATAATCTACCGTAGTGTAGTTCCAGCTGGAAACGAGATGAAGGTATGGGTACGCCTCGATCTATGGGTACGCCTGAAAGACGCCGTTTACGGTCAGAAAAAAAGCGCAATTCTTACTTAGTTTCACAAATTCCGAGCCTTGGTTCTCCTCTGCCTAATTAACGTGACACATGTTTTTGCGGAGGTTCTCCCATGAAAATCGTTACGGGAGGGAAATAGGTCACGCAGAGAATAAATTTTGGTTTACGACAACTAATCAATCTCTTGCAGCGCAAATCTGACGGGTAATAATATGCACAAATATTAATAATAACAGTTATAATAATAGCATTAATAATAATAATAATAATAATAGATTGTGTAACTAATAAAAACAATGGCTATTATGTTCGTATCTCGGCAAGAATGGTAAATTAATAATAATAAACAAGTAATGATTCATAAAATAATAATAATCCAAAATATTATATTAAATTTATTTTGTAAATGCTATTAACGCTATTAACGCTATGGGCTTGCCATTAATGCTATTAACAAATTAAAAATTAATAATAATAATAATTAATAATAATAATAATAATAATAATAATAATAATAATAATAATTAATAATAATAATAATAATTAATAATAATAATAATTAATAATAAATAATAATAATAATAATAATTTGTAATAATAATAATAAAACTACCTTGGCTGCCGTGTTCGTATCGCAGTCTTTCATGAACGGCAATGATAATAGTTAATGATAGTAAACAAGTAATAATTATTAAAATAATATTACAAAAATTATATTAAATTTCTTATTTGAAATTATTTGTACTGCTAATAATAAAAATAGTTTGGCTATTGTGTTCGTATCTCAGTCTTTCATGAACAACAATGATAATAATTAATGATAAGAAACGAGTAATAATTTATAAGACAATATTACAAAAATTATATTAAATTATTTTTTTGAAATCATTTGCACTGCTAACAATAAAAATATATTGGCTACTTGCTTGGCGAGTAAACTCCAATATACAGTCCATTCCGGTTAATCGGACCCCATCGGGACGCAATCATTTTGGTCCTAATAACCGGCTGGTCCGATTAATCCGAATCGACTGTGTTTCCCCAAGCTTCTCCCTTAAACTGATCGTTCTGTTCTAATTACTTACCTTTCGAAATGAGCGAATTATTCCAAAACAGAAAATTACTTTTTAAAATAAAAGCATTTAAAAGCATTTCAATGTCAATTAAAATAATTACAAGATAAAAAGAACTTTTTATATACCATGTTTTTAAATTTTCTGTTGAATCATATAAACTTGACAATTCTATGTATTAATAAATACTTTTAAAAATTTTTTTGATGAATTATCAGATGAACTTGAAAGAAAATGAAGTTAATTGGAAGTTAACTTGCATTTAACTTTTTGTTCCCGTTCCGGCCGATAGATGGCTGCACCAGTCTACATAACAAAATAACTCAAAATTAATTTAATTCTGCTTAATGATGGCTAAAAGTATTAAAAAATGCATTGTCATCGTGTTCTGAGCTATTTTAAAAGTTTCAAATGTCTAGCTAGTCGGGAAGTTAATTAAAAATCGATTGCAAGATTTGTAAGGGACAAACACACAAACAAACAAGAAAGGAAGTTAATAAAAACATGGTAAAAGTTATATATATATTTATGAATGCTACTTAAATAATAACTTGTTTTGTTAAATTGTTATTTAGATTGCTTTGATTAAAGAACTTCGAATGTCTAAGACAAAGTGCTTCCGCATTAAAAAAACAAAACAAAACGAAACAAAACTTTGATTAAAGAATGACGTTTGGATGTCTTTAATTGTATTAAAACACTCATGGCGATGGTATTTAAATATTACTTTTATTTTTATCCATAATATATATATATATATATATATATATATATATATATATATATATATATATATATATATATATATATATATATATATATATATATATGTATATATATATATATATATATATATATATATATATACAGTGCCAGATTTCTAGAAATAGAGGTGCCGAAACAGCAACCTTCCGGGATGTATGGGGGGGGGGTATTCCAAATTATTGGCCTGAAAAAATAAAAGAAATCGTTGGATATACAAAAACTTGAACATTTTATTTAGTTCCAAATTTTATTTTGCAAGACAATTACAAAAAAAGTTGATGAATTTAAATACCTTGGCACTATAATTAAGGACAAAAATAAACTAAGAACAGAAATTGATAACAGAATCAAAATGGCTAATAAATGCTTCTTTGGGCTGAGAAGACATTTGAGATCTAATCTCGCAAAACTAAATAAATATTTTATAAGACACTAATACTGCCTGTCTTACTTTACGCAACTGAAACATGGACCTTGAGCATAGACATGCAGCGCTCACTGGACATGTTTGAGAGGAAAATCCTCGGGGCTTTCTTTGGCCCAGTGCAGGAAGTAGGACGTTGGAGAACCAGATATAATTTTGAACTATATAGGCTTTATAGGCAATCACAAATAACACAAGTCATCCGTAATAATAGATTAAGATGGCTTGACCATGTTTGGAGAAGCTCGGAAGATAATCCCTCTAAGATCTTGACAATTAAAACACCTGAGGTATCCCGAGCTAAAGGTAGACCACGGACTAAATGGTTAAATGAAATTGAAAAAGACTTAAAAACTGTGAAAATTAAAAATTGGAGAGGAGTCGTCGCAGATAGAAGACGCTGGAAGGAGCGCGTGGTTGAGGCAGCCAGGGCCTGTAAGGAGCTGTTGTGCTTGTGCTTGTAAAGAAGAAGAAGACAAGTACAAAAATGTGTTGTAGAAAAGTAATAAAAGCAGTAAAAAGCACAGTTTCATGATTGTTTAAGTTTTGTGCCCATCCTAAAAGATTGTCCAAAACTTCAACATGTTTTCATCATACTTCTTGTCTCTTGACCTCTCCTTACTGTTGACGGCTAATGCTGAATGGTGTCCAGACACAAGCCAAGAGTCAACATACTTAGTTGGGTTAAAGAGCCGAAGAGGAGGTCCATTGATCTTTACAAACAACAGGCCAGAAACTGTTGCAATATTCAGTGGTGATCTCAATGGTGTGTTAATGAGATTCATCTGTGAGAAACCTCTTTTACATTCACTCGACGATATGGCTATCAAATTGATTGACTGTTTCAACGGGTTGAGACTTTCCGGGAAAACTCTGAAGTGGAGATACTCTCGGAATCCTGTAATTAGTTGCCTTTCATTAAGTTTGAACTTGGAGGCAAGTTTCCGCATTTCATTTTCCCCAAACGTTATTGGGACATTTTGTGGCGAGTTTTTTTTCACCCATTACTTTGATGGTGTCAGCAAGCTCAAAGTCTTTTCACTGAGCAGTCTTGTTTCAATAGACTTTTAAGTTCCTCGTAAAACTTTTCGGAGTTCAAAGGCTGAGTGATTTTTTCCTACCTTCTTTTTCGTGGAGAGGAACTCCGAAAAAAGACAAGTTGTTTACTGCTTCTTGAGCCATCGATGAGTAAAATCCTGGAACTGATTTTCTTTCCTCAAACAAAGAAACTGTAATTTTTAACTTTTTGTTAGCATAGCTTAGATCAACATTGCGATGTTGCAAAGCTTCACTTAACTCTGAGAGCTCTTGCAGTGCATCAGCCATCAAGCCGAGGTCTAAAATGAAATTAGTTTCAGTATTCTTTTTGAGGAGGCCTTCAAACGTACTTTTTTCTTTACTGTCTCTGGTTGGGTCATTTGAAGCTTCTTTAAAGTGATGGACTAGTTCTTCATAAGACCTCCAAACGGCTGACACAGATCTGAAACTAGACGCAATCCAACGTGTGCTCAAAACTCTTCCGATTTTTAAAAGTTCTGTCTCTAGTAAACTTGCACAGGCTCGCAGTTTCCTGCTGTTCTTTGGTGAAGCATGATACACAACATACATCAGTCAGTTACACAACATATAATATATATATATATATATATGTAGGAAGGAGTTAGTACTCCTTCCTTTAGAAGTGAATCATTAGACTTAATTATTTTGAACATTTAATTAAACTAGACGATGTTTACAAGACAGGACTAACACTTAGTATGAAATTAAAAAATAAACACAGAAGCATCAAAAGAGCTAAACATCGGGAGCTTGCAGAACAACACATCCGCTTAAAGTCCTTCGTGCCGCAGTAGTGAGGAGTGGAAGTTGTAGTAATAGTTCAGTTGTGTTGCCATACTCATTCTCACACGGCCGTTCTGACTTTCCAGACGTCCGCGGCTGGGTTTTCAACAATAATTCTGAAAAGATAAAAAAAAAAAAAGAGCAGAAAAAGGAAAAATATTTAAAAAAATCAAGCAGTGTTCAACACAGTGGTATTGGTGTTCAGTTTCTGCACCACTGTTTCATTTTGTCCGCTGCAGTTGATGTTATGGTTGGACTATCGTGATGCCCTAACTTTCGAACTTCGTAACGATCGTTGGGGTTGATGTTCGTGATCTCATATGGTCCGAAGAACTTTGGTCGGAGCTTTAATCCGGTTCCAAATTGAGTTCGTTGTATTGCCACTTTGTCACCGATCTTGTATTTACAAGCCGGTTTACGCCGTTTGTTATATTGTCGTATGTTTTCTTCCTGTAAACGGAGGATATTTCGTTTAGCTTCGATACGTAACGCTTCTTTGTCATCAAGAATTCTTTGGTGGTGTTCCTCGTCAAGAAGATTTTTAATCTGTAGATCCTCTTGTTGTTTCATTTTAACACCAATTAAAAGTTGAAAGGGTGTGAATTTTGTACTGCGTGTGGTGGTACTATTTAAGATACGTTGCAATCTTGGGACATATTTAAACCATTTGTCAGGTTCATCTAGAGCTAACTTAGTTAAAACGGGAATAATTGTGCCATGAACACGCTCAACCTGACCGTTGCCACGTGGCACACCTGTTGCTATTGAAATGTGTTCAATTGACTGTTCCTGGCAGTAACTTTGAAATTCTGAAGATGTGAATGCGCTACCTTTGTCAGTAATGATTTTTGAAGGGTTGCCAAATGTAGTTTGTTGCAAGGATAATTTGTCTAAGGCATCTTTCGTAGAGGTGGACTTCACGGGATAGATCCATACAAATTTGGAAAAGGCATCAACTACTGTAAAAAGATACTTATAACATTTTTTTGTCGATGGTAAAGGTCCTAAAAAGTCGCAATGGTAACATTCAAGGGGTGCATCACCTTTTGGAATGGGGTGAAGGTATCCTTCTTGTTTTCCAGATTTTCGCGAGGACAAAATGCAAGGAATACAGTTCGAAATAATTTCTTGAACTAATTTCTTAAGTTGAGGAATGAAAAATTCACGAGAAACAATTAATTCGGTTTTTTGTGAAGCAAAATGACCTTGTGAATGGACGTTTAGCACTATTTCTTTCTGCATCATTTGTGGTACTACTAAAAGTTCGGCATCCTGATGAAGTTTATAAAGAATTCCGTTTTTAACAAAAAATTCATCAGAAGGTGTAGATTCAAGCATAGATTTAATTTGAGATATAAATTCATCCTGGTCTTGGGCATTTTTCACCTTTTGAGTGATATCATTTGAGGTAATTACAAGAATGGGGTTACGACTTAAAGCATCAACATGTTTCATCTGTCTACCGGGTCGATGACAAACTTCATAATCAAAGTCTTCTAACATCAATGCCCATCGAGCAATTTTAGCTGGTAGGTCTTTTTTGTGCATCGTTTTTTGGAAAGCATCACAATCGGTGATAATTTTAAATTTTGTTCCCAACAAGTAGTTTCGAAATTTTTTTAGCGCTTCAATAACGGCAAGAACTTCCAGTTCATAACTATGATATTTTTCTTGTTGAACTGTAGTTTTACGGCTAAAATAATGAATAGGATGAAACTGTCCATCATCGGATTGTTGCAAGAGCACAGCGCCAAAACCTAAGGAGCTGGCATCAGTGTGGAGTTCTAATGGGTATCCCTGTTGAAAAACACGAAGAACTGGGTTTTGTGAAAAAATGTTTTTCTGTTGTTGAAAAGCTGCTATTTGTTCAGGGGGTTTGGGAGCTTCAATAACTTGAAATTTTGGTTCAACCTTTTCACTTTTGACGGATTCATTCTCAAGGGCATCATCATCGGCATCAAATATTTTTGGTTCAAGAGTTGCTTTGATAGTTCCAATATCAAAAGCATTATCATCATCGTTATCATGAAGCAAATCTAAATCATTGGCATCATCATCATCATCATCACGTTCAAAATCAATTGGATTATCCATTTTCTCTACCCTAGAAATCTTATCTTGAGTAGATGTTAGAGGTTTTTCAGACATGCATATTTGGCCCTGATCTTGAATTTGTTTTTCTACAATTTTCTGTTCCGCAAAAGGGAGTCGTCGAGAACGTTGATTTACGGGGATTTCATCTTGTAATAAAATAGTCATCTTAATTTCAGTGTCTTGAACTTTATGTGGTTTGTAGGAAGTAACGATATTTTGAACTTCCTCACGAATTTCAGAATTCAAAATGTGTGAAAGATCAAATGGAAAAGCTTGATCATCAGAAACATTAGCAATATTAACGAAGGTGTTATTATCAAGAGTAAAACGAATACCGTCTTCATCAAATGTAAATTGGGTTTGCTGTAAAAAGTCGATTCCGATAATCACATCAAAAGGAATCAAGTCATCCTCTAGAACATGTATTTTAGCAGGTAAAGTAATGGTTTGAATTTCGATGGAATCCTGAAAGAATCCGATGCTGTGAACTTGGTTTTTGCCAATTCCTGAAAAGGGAATGTTGGTGGGCTGCAATGGTGGCGAACCAATTCTTCGATAGGTTTTCTCATTGATGAGGGTTGCCTGTGACCCAGTGTCACAGAGTGCTGTCAATTGAATTCCTGCAAGTTGAATGTCAACATGCATGGGATTTTTCGATGAAGTTTCAGGAGAAAGTGCATTTACAGTTTTATCAGAAATAGGTTTTTGAGAATCAGGTTTTGGTTTAGAATTTCGATAACTTTTAGGGCAATTAGCATGAACATGACCAAAACTTTTACATCCGTAGCATTGTTTACCATGTGACTTATTCAAACATTGGTTGCTTTTGTGACCTCTCAAGCCACAGGAAAAACATACTGGCTGTGTATTTGGGCTACGTGTATTATCGACTTTCACATTGAGGTAGGAAGCATCAATTTTTTTCTGATTATTTTGTCTGAAATTTTGTGATCTGTTAAAGATTTGTTCATAAATTTTCAACTTTTCCTTAAATTCAGGGACGGATTTACAACCGTAAAGAATAACTTTATTGTTTGTTGAATCAGGAATTCCGTTTATGACATACTCAAACAGAGAGGAGTCATCGAGAGAACCTTTGTGTGCCAAATCTCTCATAGCTAAGAAATATTCTTGTAGGGTTTCAAACGGTTTCATACGTCGAGATTCCATTAATTTATGTAACTGAATACCGTTAATTTTGTCCGAAAATTCGTCTAATAAATGGTGCTTCAATTGTTCCCAATTTGTAATTCCACGAATAGACCTAATTAAAGTTTGAGCGGGACCAGTTAAACATTTTCTAACAAAAGTAATTTGGTGAATTGGATTGTTTATCTGATATAAACAAAAAAGTTCTTCAACGTCAGATATAAAATTCTCAACACTGTAATTATCACGAGACGAGAAAGGTTTTATTAAATCAACAACGTCTTTCAGACTAAACAACTGGAAAGAGAGATTCGCAGTTTCAACTGAAGGCAATGAATTTTGATCTGATTCACCAACGGAAATGTGTGTATTTTGCTTATTCGAAGATTCTTTTGCGTCAATGGTGGGGGAAAAGGGAGATCTATTTTCCTCTATAACGCTGTTAGTTTGGGATGAACGTGCATCCGGAAGTGAGTCATCATTCACTTCGCATTCCGAAAGATCAGAAAATTCTGCTTTTAATAACGATAAATCAGTAAGACTCATAAGAATGGTATTGGCACATTTGTCTGGGTCAGTTGAAAATTCTAAATGAAGTAGATTACAAATAGAAATCAAGTCTTTAAGTGAAAACTCTTTAAGTACTTTCTGTTTCGTTGCTTCTAACACGAATGGCTGTTTAAAACCTGTAAATTTACGTAATCTGGTACGATTTTGTCTGTCGCCGTCTGTACCAAAAATTAAACGATGTAGAACCTTTATTTGATTCGTACCACCAATTTTTAATGATTTTGCAATATTGGGGTAATCGTTGAGAGTAGCCATAACTATATACTAGGTTCAAACAATTATAGTACACAAATATACAAATATTCAAAACCAAAATCAATACTTATAATACGTAGGTACTCAAATTCAAAAATAGAAAATAATATTTCAAATCGAAATTTTTTCAAATACCAATTCAATAATAAAATATTGATTCTCAAAATATGCATCAAAATAAGTAATCTTTAAAACAGGTTTTGTTCAAGAAAACAAAATTATGAACTAAAATAAGCATCAAATATCAAATAATAAGTTCTTCAAAATAATTTCTCTGGTTGAAGAAAACAGATGACGTAAATTTAGATATGTATCAAGTTAGATATTACTTCAGCAAAATATTCATCAAATTAATCTTCAAAATAAATCACTGTTGAAGAAAATAGAGGATGTAAATGCAGCATCAAAATAATAGTTAAAGTTCTAATGTTAAAAGCATCAAAATTGGGAAATCGAAAGTATCAAAATTGTGAAATCGAAAGCATCAAAGCATTCTGCAAAATAAAAAATATTCTCGCAAGAAAACAGCAGAATTAAGTTCAACATCAAAGCGCATCAAATAAGCAAAGTTGTCATCAAATAAACATTCGCTTCGTCAAAATTATGCATCAAAATAATAATATAATAATCTTCAAAAGTATTCAATTCGCGATCTTTCAAAATATATGTTATGTTGTGGTTTGTTCAAGGAAACAAGATTCTTCAAGTTAAATGTCGAAATTTTCATCAAATCATCAAATAATTTCATCGAAATAGAATTCTCTTCAAGAAAACAGAAGTGATAAATTCAACGTCAAAGACCATCAAAAGTGAATTTAGCATCAATTAAATTCCTGCATCAAAAGAACGTTGAAATATCTTTCAGTTTTCTTAAATCATCAATAAGTTGAGAATTCCCTTAATCATCAAAATTTTCTTGAACAAGCGTCAACGTATGCATCAAATAATTTTAATATGATCCAAGTTACTTACAATTCTGGTTTTGGTTCTCATCATCCCATCAGAGTATCATCAGAGTCCGTGGCACATCACTTTGGCTTTCGCTTTCGATATCCAAATCCAAAATGACAGACAACAGTAATCCAGTCGAAATCAAGTCGAAATCAAGTCGTATCATCGAAAGAAAATAAAGTTTTTTTTTTTAAGTTCAGCATACTAGGGGTATTTTTCGAGTCCGAGGGCCGAGCACCCATGTAGGAAGGAGTTAGTACTCCTTCCTTTAGAAGTGAATCATTAGACTTAATTATTTTGAACATTTAATTAAACTAGACGATGTTTACAAGACAGGACTAACACTTAGTATGAAATTAAAAAATAAACACAGAAGCATCAAAAGAGCTAAACATCGGGAGCTTGCAGAACAACACATCCGCTTAAAGTCCTTCGTGCCGCAGTAGTGAGGAGTGGAAGTTGTAGTAATAGTTCAGTTGTGTTGCCATACTCATTCTCACATATATATATATATATATATATATATATATATACAGGGTGTCCATAATTAAAGTCCCACTTTCAAAAGGCTGCAAAAAAAGAACCACTGGTCAGAATGACTTCAAATTTGAACTGAATATACTGGAAGAAGGGGGAAACGATTTGGCATAATAAAAAAGTTCCAAAATGTATCAATAGATGGCGCTGTAAGCGGTTGGAACTCTTTTTTTTATTATGCCAAATCGTTTCCCCCTTCTTCCAGTATATTTAGTTCAAATTTGAAGTCATTCTGACCAGTGGTTCTTTTTTAGCAGCCTTTTGAAAGTGGGACTTTAATTATGAACACACTGTATATATATATATATATATATATATATATATAAATATATATATCCTGTACGAGCCTCGATTTATCGTTTTTGAAGGGACCTATTGCACTGAATGATGTATGCGGGTAAACTATAGATGCGGGAACATAACAAGGAAATATTATCATCGGGACTGGAGGAAGTAAACAACACATACGGGAAAACGATTACTCGGGTAACGATAGATCGATGTTCGAAAGCGGCCAGCCCTGGTTTAAAAAAATGGCCGTTTTGAGTTGTGGCTGTCCATTACGTGTGGATTTCTCTATGGTGGCCTTTAATGGTTCCGAAAAAAGTGGCCGTTTTGAGGGGTTGCCGCCTAGAAAAGTTTCACTATATATATATATATATATATATATGGGGGTTATATAATACTACAGAATGGATATTTAATATTGCAAAAAAAATTACGAATATCCTCTAGCAGCTCTTTAATGGAGTGGTTTGTAATAAATGGCTACCTTCGTATAAAAATTATGACACTTGGAAATTGTTTGGTTTACAATGGTATGTACCTTTACTTCCCTATCATAATGAGATATTGTTTACTATCATGGTTACACCTTCATACTGTCGAAAAGTGCAGATTTCTTTACATGGACATGATGCAAGTAGCTAAAATCATATTGGGAGATGAATCAAGAGGGTTTTCAAAAACCTAGTCAAAGTGGTCCTTAAACACAGACGGGATCCAGATGACCTGTTGGTCCATAATTCCCTCAATAGTTTAAAACGGAATATATCCAATGATTTAATTGAAGCTTACATATTAAGTAAATAATTACTAGCTGCTTATCCAACTCTGTTTTGGGAAAGCAACAGATTTTTAGACTTTTTAATTAAGGCATGTGAAGCTCCAATGCTCCAGGGCACAAATTTATCAATACCAAAACCTACTTTAACGTATAAATCCACAGATGATAGGAAAACAAAATGCAAAAATTGTGATCAACAAGCTAAGTTTGGAAAAGGAGTTTAATGAATACATAATTTCAATATAAAAGGAATTTTTATATACCATGTTTTTAAATTTTCTGTTGAATCATATAAACTTGACAATTCTATGTATTAATAAATACCTTTTAAAAATTTTTTCGATGAATTATCCCATCAACTTGAAAGAAAACGAAGTTAATTGGAAGTTAACTTGCATTTAATATTTCGTTCACGTTCCGGGTGATAGATGGCTGCACCAGTCTACAAAACAAAATTAACTTAAAATAACTGAAAATTAATTTAATTCTGCTTGAAGATGGCTAAAAGTATTTAAAAAATGCATTCTCATCGTGTTCTGAGCTATTCTAAAAGTTTCAAACGTCTAGCTAGTCGGGAAGTTAGTTAAAAATCGATTGCAAGATTTGTACTGGACAAACACACAAATAAGCAAGAAAGCAAGTTAATAAAAACATGGTAAAATTAAAAATATTGATAATTTGAGAGAACAGCAAAATTAGTGTCAAAAGACTGCTGATTCATTAGACTAGAATGAAGGTTATCCAAAACATGTAAACTGTGAAGAGGATAGATGTAAACAATTACTAAAAGACAAAACATTAAAAGGTGGGCTTTTTGGAAAAGGATTTGGCAGCAGACAATGAAGAGCCCCCCCCCCTCCGCAAAAAAACTCGTACAGGCGTGCGTATGCAAATAACGCAGATATCCAACCAATCAGCGTAAGGCGATGCGGTCGTCAGTGCCTATATAAGACAACAGGTGTCTGGCGAAGCTGTAAGATCGGTTCCTGCAGCTAAACTAGCAGGTTATTTCGATTTATGTGACTTTGAACGTGGTGTTATAGTCGGCGCACGAGATATGGGACATTGCACTTCTATGGTAGCGATGCAATTTGGATTTTCGCGCACGACCATTTCACGAGTGCACCGTGAATATCAGGTATTCGGTAAAACATCAAATCTCCGACATCGGCGAGGCCGGAAAAAGACCTTGAATGAGCGGGACCGTCGACGACTGACGAGAATCCTTAAACAAGATAGACGTGCAACACTTGCTGTTCTCTCAAATTGCTGCAGATTGCAATGCTGGGGCATCAATAAGTGTCAGTGGGTGAAACTGGAGGAAGAAAAACTGAACAAAGTGAATTGAAAGTCGATTTGAAAAATTCTAACCAGGCACAAATTGAATATATGCAACGTGAAGTGAAAATATGTCGACAAAATATTCCAAAAAAGTAACAATAAACGTGACTGACTCTAAAAGTGCTTATAATTTTTCCCGACTAGCAAGGTAGTTATAAGCGATTAACAACAGGACCGCATAACTTGGAAAAGATGCAGTCCGAATGGAAATTGATAATTTGAAAAGCATGGCAGAAGCGTCTAAGGGCGTACTAGAACAACAAATTCAGGAATTATCTGATAAAACACAACACATGGAAAAAATGGAACAACAACTTGTTGAAAAAAATCAACATTTGGTCGATTGTAAATAAGGGTGAAAGCTTATGAATTACATGAAAACTCATTATTCAAATATTAATGATTCCAAATGGGAAGAAGAAACCATAAAAGAGTTGGAAGAGAAAGAAGAGTTGATCAAGTCTGTTGAGTCTCAGTCTGCGGAAATTAGCAAATTTGTAGATTGGTTTCAATTAAGACCACGATCTCTATCTCTCTAGATCTCCACGATCTCTATCTATCGACTCAGATTCTCTATCATTAAAACTTTCAATCAATTACGAAAATCTGCTAATTTTGAACAATACTGTTGTTGTTGTTGTTGCTGCTGCTGTGGCTTATTCCTCAAGGTCTGGCCGAAGCGCTAGACCAAGTCCAAGAGGTCATAGACTCTGAAAAAGTCATACATGAGAAAAGGTGCAGTAAATAGGTCCTCATGCAACAGCCCCAAGCAGTTCAATAGGTGGGCAGGTGATGCAGGTGCTGAAGCACATTTAGTGCAACTTCAAAAAGTTTTCTGTCCATTGATAAAAGTAAGGTTCCCGATATGCCCACTCATGAGTCTACCGATGGTGACCTGGACAGCCCTGTCCCCTTTAATTGTGAAGGCACCACCAGGAGATTTCCCAGAATACCAGCTGTCCAACCAGGCTGGAAGGATGAATTGGTGAACATGTATAAATTGATTAAGACATTGTTTTCATTATTAAATATAAAATCATTGGATCACTTAGAGAACAGAATGCTCGTATTAATTCAAACAGAAAGTGATCTTTTACAGTTTTTTCAAACTCTTAAAAGAATTCTATGCGCTTTACGCGTGGAGCATTGTCTTCAGTTTACGACGACACAATGAACCCATTGAAGTAAAAGAAATTACAGCGTTTTAAAGAGGTTGTGGGAAAATTCCGAGACGAAAGACTGGTTAAGCTGAAAATTTTCAACGACCAAGTATCTGAAAGGTATGAGGAGCGTTTCACTTGAAAAAACAGAATTTGTTTATTGTTGCAGGCATTTCCATATGAATTTTAGTTATTTAAGTGTTTTACAGCAAACAATTTACCCTTCGATTTTGTAAGACGTAAAATTTGACATCCTAGGCACAACTATCTCATTGATGTACATCTAGGTCTAAGCATACAACTCTTGGTTACATTTGGGAGTCCAGAAGTTCATAAATTTGAGAGTTATGGCATACAGATACAATTGTGCCGGTATTCTTGTGGGATAAACATATCACAATCCATTTCTATTTTAATATATGAATTAAAATAAAAAAATGACCAATATAACATTTTTTTCACTCCTACAAAGATGTAAGGACTTTCAATGAATTAAAAAAAAAAAAATTTTTTACGAACATAATATGTGAATGCCTTTAAAATTAAAATTAACCAAGAAGAAGCCCACTTTAGCTATGTGATTGTCTACCGTTAAAGCATCGCGAGTTTATAGCCGAATTCTTCGACTTTTTAAAGCGAAAACCTTAAAAATGACTGATCAATATTACCATGAGGCCGATAATGGATATTTTTTGTTGATTTGTTTATGTTTGTATTGCCGTAGCCGCAGTGTCTAAGCAACCGGCCAGTTCCCTAGCTGCCGAGAGTAGGCCCGCCGCAAATTGAGCCCAGCACACGCCCAGCACACATTCAGCCCACTCCCAACTCAAACATCCCACGCACATCAGATGGGTCGAGGCACTGCATATTGAATCCAGTATGCGCACCCAAGCCAGCCTAGAACGATGAAGTCCGATGTTGAACTTCTCATGGATTTGAAGTCAGAATAAGAGGATGACGAACTAATTTCATTACATTCAATAGTTACGAGGAATAAAAGTAAAAGAAATGCGTATTTAGCTGACAGAAATACCCATGGGGAGTTTAAACTGTCTGAGGCAGTTTCTGACAAAGTGTTCAAGGAAAATTTCCGGCTTAACATGGAACAGTTTTATGAAGTTCACGAACTGATAAAAAGGTGACATAACTGGAAGCGAATAATAAAGCGAATCCGAATAATAAAGCGTCTAATTGTATATATTTAAATTGTATATATTTGTTCCTGAATTTGTGATTTTTTTAAAATTTAAAATAAAGTTTTGATTAATTTGAATTTCAAGAAACTGCAATATTTTTATGTTTCTCTTTTTTTAAGATTGTTAAGAAATGATTTTCTTTATGTTTAATGCATACAATTTGCGCGAATATCGAAGTAAATTAAGCCCGAATAAAAAATAATATAAAAATATCGAAATCGAATATCGAAATAAATATATCGTAATAAAAAATTAATAGCAAAAACAAGTCATTGAACATATCCATCATTTTACCATATACCCTATGTCTTTTTTTACAGGAATTTTTTTTACACGACACAGTCTGGAACGCATCGTCCTTGTAAAAAAAGGATAATCTATTATTATTATTATTATAATATATATATGTAACATACCGACCCAGCCCCATATTAATGGAGACCGGAGTCGGCATGTCACACCTCAAAAACTTGTAGTCGTAACCAGAAAGACGATTCGATTCATTTAACACATACGTTTATTTATCTAATTATTGACATCGATGACAGCGGTTTACTAGGCAACAGTGCCACGCCAAAATCTGCTCTTCGAGGTATGCTGGAACTTATATAACTTTACCTCATCACGTGATCGTAGTAGGGTTTAATTGGTTAAAAGTTAGGAAAAGGCGTGACTAATGCGCTAAAGCATTTAATTTTCTGAACACGCTACGCAAGTTTAGTTTTCGAGTCAACAGGCAGCCATTTAATATTTTCTCTCGAGGTTATTAGAACTTAGAATCAAAAGTGAAATTAGTTTCGAACGCCGCAGGGAATTTAGAATAATGTTAGATTTTAAAATGGAGTTTAACGCGAATGCCCAAAGGGAATTAAATGTTTTAAGGTGGCTATGTACTAAAAAAAAAAATCTCCTTTCCCATTTCTATTCCTTCCCGACTCTTGTGGTGGGAGGAGTCCAGTTGACAGTTCGAGAATTCCACCCCCCTTAGGGTTGACAGTTTGAGGGATTGTAATGACCGTATCTCTATAGGGGGTCATGCGATATCCTTGCCTTTCCAAATAATCCCCGACAGAAAATCCAAAGAAATCGCAAACTGCTGGTTGTAGCGGGCGAAAATTTAAAACAGTCCTAACGCTTGATTTTGCCATCAACTCACGGCTACGATGGGTCCCGCCATAAGCATAAATGTAAAATTAAGACCCGACTTTCACAAAATCAACGAGAAATTAAACAAAGCAAAATATACAAAATATAATTTTTACTGAAAGAAAGTTCTGATTTTGTGTCTTGAAACAATGTTGTAAATTATCCTTATCTACAGAGAGAAAGTTAGTACTTTGAAACTATTTATTAATATGAGTTCATTACAGACAATAGTAAATTAAGGATTTTAATACTGAAAAATTGGGATTTGTCTGTGATAATGAAATTAGGTTTAAAAGAAATAATCTCGGAAAACTTTGAATCTTCAAGGAATTGCTCATAGGATTCCGATAAATTAAAGATATCTACAATATCGCACGTCGGGGAGATATTGCAGATATCTTTAATTGTAACTTCGATTTAATCATTTGGAAATCATCAGTCGTTTGCTGCTAATAAGTATCCTGTGTATGTATTATAAAACATGACTGTAATAACAATTTTAGATATTTTATGTTCAACTATCACAAATTTCAACCTATTCCAATTCAAGCGAATACAGGTCGAAAACTGCCACATCTTACTTTATCCTTCTGTTGAAGTTAGTAATTTGTTGTCTAAAAGAAAACTGCTTATCTGTTGTGTATTATAATATTCGGAACTTTAATGCTATAACGTATCTGTATTTTCTAAAATTTGAGAGCCATTAAAACGTATTTTGAATTATTTTATCTAAACATAGTGAGAACTACATTTTTTCCCTTTAATATGTACTTAATTAAAAACCATTCTTCCTGACGTCGTCTTTGTGTGCGTTAAAGTAAACAAACACTGACTTCTTGCACATAAACTTCAGAAAAGGTTCGATATCTTCAGAAAATTGTCTAATATAGGTATAATAAAAGTACATATATATAAAAGTACTATATATATATAAGTTATATATATAAAAGTACTATAAATAACTGTGCATGATTATTGAAAAGTTTTTACATAACACAAATGTAGAAATTCTAGAATAATTAAACGGTAGATTGTTTTTGTTGTAAGTTTCTCTAAATATGGTGGGTCCCATGGATAAGACATTGAAAGAGGCGCCAAAATGAGGCAGAGTAAAAATACGAAATTATCAACAAATAACGATAAAATATAATAGTAACTAATAATGGCAAATACTTTCAAACTAGTTGATATAGTTTAGGCCCCAGACAACGGTGTTTAATGCATTTATGAAATTTTTCAATACATTCAAAACTCCATTGATTCGTTCTTAATATTTCTTATAATTTAAAGATGAACTTGAAAGAAAGTTTTCGTATATCTGTCCTGTATATATTTACTTACCTTTTTCTTTTTTTCCTATATATACCTAAAACTAAATACCCGTGCTTCACAACGGAATACATAACTTCAGTAGTAAAGTGTTTTCATTTCTTTGAGGAGATAACCCTATAATTTAATGACCCAATCCAACATTAAATAAGGGTTTTTAGATTTATATTTATTTCTTAATTTTGGGCGCCTTATGCCCCTTCTGGAGTTTTTAGCTTTCTTAGTACCTAGGGCCTTAGATGAGCCACCATGCAAAATTTCAGCTTCTTAGGTCTTATGGTTCCAGAGATGCAGTGATCAGTCAGTCCGTGTTTTCTTTTGAGGGTTAAGTCCCTTTTCACATCAAATTTTTAAAAATATTTCTTATACACACACACACACACACACACATATATATATATATATATATATATATATATATATATATATATATAGCAGATTTAAAATGGAAAAACATAATGCATTGGTACACATTTGAAAAAATAATTAGTTTTCCAAAAAGTGTAGCTCTGTCTGTTTTGGGCCGATTTTAATGAAACTCGGTATGTACATATTTCTTGAGCCTTACTTAATTTTAAAAGTAATCAGGCTTAAATCGAATGGTTTTACTAGAGCATTCCTAGAGCAGAAGGGACTTCCCTACCTTGACATTTTCATTTTCCCTCGCGGAAATCTGCAATCATCTCATTATGAATTGTATGACCCTGAACAGGGCCTTTTTTTTCCCCTTTTGCTGAGGGCCACCTTATCCTAAACTTGCTTATTTTTTCATCTTACCTTCTCTAAATTTTTAAGTTAACTCTTTAAACTTAAATTCTTATTCTTAATAATTGCTTAATTTTTTAATCTTAAATTTTCTCTTCCCCTCAACTATTGAAGGTGTTAAACTTAAAATTTTAACTTAAAACACTATATAATGGTTGAAATTGCTTGGCTGTTGCTTGGTTGAATAGTTTGGTTAAAATTGCTCGAAGCATTCCAGAGTGAGGCTGGAACAAACACAACCACACACACACACATATATATGGTGAAACTTCTCTATGGCGGCCAGTCATGGTTAAAAAAAGGGGCCGTCAAATATATATATTATATATATATACATACACACACAGAGAGAGACAGAGTAAAACTTCTCTAAACGGTCCTGTTTTGTTTAAAACAGGTTCAAGAATCTATGGAGCCAATGTTATGAACGAAATCTCCTTTCGGTCACCTCTCTAAACGGCCACTTTTTTGAAGAACCATCGCTGGCCGCCATAGAGAAATTTTATTGTATATCTCTCTCTGTATATATATATATATATCTATATATATATATATATATATATATATACACACACACATATATATATATATATATATCTCGATCTATCGTTTTTCAAGCGACCGACAGAACTGAACGATAAATGCGGGAAAACGATAGATACGGGAACATAACAAAGCAATATGATCATCGGGACTGGGTGAAATAAACGACACAT